>JAGFNQ010005604.1:0-64576 GCA_024364735.1 Boesenbergia rotunda | reverse complement strand
TACCTGATTAGACACAAAGTTTAGGCAGATAAGCAGAATAGGTAAAACATTTTCAATGAGACATATTAGAGACAAATGGAACGTGCACTAATGAAGAATGTTAAATATAAGCAGAATGATCTAAATAAAGCTAGCAAATGGATAATCAGCATCGTATAAACTTGTTCAATACAAGCAACATGATCTAAATTAACAACTCATCTTAATACAAACTCTGATTAGTTAATATTGTTCAATACATCTAACTCATCCTAATCTGATGGAACTAATTAACATGCAAGTTTTCATCGCTTGAATCCGTTGATACATTGACCTCCTCACTGCTAGATATTTCACCATCATCAATTTCCTCGTCAGAGACATTCTCATCTATAAGTAATTGAGATATTGATTGTATTTCTGAATCAACTGAGTTGATTATAACTTCTTCATTTTGATAAGCATCGGAGTTTTGGATAGTGATTGTATTGGCATTTCAATTGTGACCTAGGCTTCGTTTGACATACAGCAAGCCATTCACTAGGGCGTCTTCTCTTAGTTGGGTACTCCAAATAAAATACTTGACCAGCTTGCACCGCAAAAATGAAAGGTTCGAACTTGTTGAATCTTTTGCTTGAATTAACCTCGACTAAATTGTATAACCGATGTTTCCTTGTGCCCGTCCTTGGTGTTGGATCATACCAAGAACACCTGAATAGTACACATCTTTTGAAAGGCAACGCTGAGTATTCAACTTCGATAATTTCCTCTAGCTTGCCATAATAGTCAAATTCATTATCATTATTGTTTGTTGATCCTTTGACACTGATGCCAGAATTATACGTTAGCATCCCTGAATCACGTTGGCTCACATGAAATCTGTAGCCATTCACGTAATAACCCGAGTAGACTGTCACAGTACGAAGAGGTCCAAATGCGAGATTTTTAATTCTGTCGTCTTCTACATTTGAAATTCTGTCATCGTTGACCTATAATAGTGGTGGGTGATCAAATTAGATTAACAAGTAATCAAGAATTGTTAAAAAAAATGTATATTAACTCACTTACATATATTTGAAACCAAAAAGCAAATTCTTCTTCTATCTTTTGATCTACCTCATTTGCACATATCGATGGATTTTGAATGTACAACTGTTCTTGGTATAACCTGACATATAAGTTCATTTGATATCGTACTAGAAATTTGATTATATCATTTGATATTAATTTCATTACAACAAGAGATAATACCTTAGGTATGGTTTGACATCTTCACAGTTTAAGAGGATATATGTCCTGGCGGCATGATATTCTCTGTCATTTAACCGTCTAGATAGAGTTGAACCCATTGCTCTTCCAGGATACTTGAAGATAGAAAGAATGTCTGGGTCAACTGATGGAATGTCATCTTGATTGCGTGGACACTTTCGATGTCTGGTTTTCACATTTTCAGCAAAGTAATAGGAGCAAAATGAACTTGCTTCTTCAACCAGATATGCATTACATATTGATCCCTCAACTCTTGCTTTGTTACGCACATTATTCTTTAATTCTCTAAGAAACCTTTCAAAGGGATACATCCATCTGTATTGTACAGGACCACCAACCTGTGCCTCGCTAGGTAAATGAATAGGCAAATGCTCCATTGAATCAAAAAAGCTTGGTGGAAATATTCGCTCAAGCTTACATAGTATTAAAGGAATCTCTGTCTGAAGGCGTAACATATCTGCTGCCGTAACAACTCTGGAAGTCAGATTTTTGAAAAAAAGGCTTAATTCTGTAAGTGCTTGCCAAACATTATTTGGAAGTAATTCTTGGAAAGCTATTGGAATTAATCTTTGCATAAACACATGACAATCATGACTCTTCATTCCAACCATTTTAGATCTATTGGTATCTACACAACGAGACATATTAGAGGCATATCCATCTGGAAATTTTATGTTTTTCAACCAAGAACATAATGCTTGCTTACTTTCTTTGTCCAATGTATAACAAGCCTTGGGATATTTACCAGTAGTTTCATTCTGATGCAACTCAGGCCTGCTAACTAATTGTTTCAATTCTTCACGAGATTTTGTTGTATCTTTTGTTTTCCCATGCACATTTAAGACAGTATTAATGATGTTATCAAAGAAATTTTTCTCAATATGCCATCACATCCAAATTATGACGAATGAGTAAATATTTCCAATATGGAAGCTCCCAAAAAATACTTCTTTTCCTCCAACCACATTTGTTGACTCTAACAATATACTTGTTGATATCATCTGATCCATCCTGATATACTGGTAGAAATCCATAACTATCAATTTCATTTAACACTTCTTCGCTTGACATCCCAAATGGAGGTAGCTTCCTAACTACTTCGTTCCTTTTGAAATATTTCTTATTTCTTCTGAACGGATGATCAAGAGGTAAAAATTTCCGATGATTATCAAACCATGAAATCTTGCCACTGCATGGCAAAGAAAATGCATCTGACTGACTCATACAATGTGGACATGCTAACTTTCCAGCTGTGCTCCATCCTGATAACATTGAGTAAGCAGGAAAATCACTAATAGTCCATAACAATGCTGCATGCATTAAAAAGTTTGACTTTGTAGCAATGTCATATGTCTCTGAACCTGTATTCCATAAATAATTCAGCTCAGCTATCAAAGGTTGCAAAAAAACATCTATATGTCCTTTTGGATTTTGAGGACCTGGAATTAAAACAGTAAGAAACATGAATTCATCTTTCATGCACATCCATGGTGGTAAGTTGTATGGTGTTAAGATAACAGGCCACGATGAATATTGTTGTCCATAACTTCCAAATGGCTGAAATCCATCTGCAGAAAGTCCAAGTCTGACATTGCGTGGTTCCATAGCAAAGGAAGAAAATGTTGAATCTAAATGTTTCCATGCAGGGGAATCACAAGGATGACACATAATATCTCCATCATGTCTATGGTTTTGATGCCAAATCATATGACTCGCTGTTGCTGCTGATGCATACAAACGTTGAAGTCTAGCAGTCAAAGGAAAATAATACATTACTTTGTAAGGAATATTTTTTTTCTTCTTCTGATTTACCATGCGAACACCATGCTTGTAACGGGGATGGTTGCAGATTTTGCATTCCATCAATTCACTATCTTGGTTCCAAAAGATCATGCAATTATTGACACAACAATGTATCTTCTCAACTGGCAAACCCAAGTCTCTGATTAGTTTTTTAGTGTTGTAGAAACTATCAGTCATGCAGTTATCAGTTGGATGCAACTCTGACATAAGTTGACATATGTCATCATAACATCGTTCTGAGAAATAATGTTCTGCCTTCATATTCAATAATCTTGCAGTAGCAGATAATTGTGAATGACCAGAAGGAATACCTTCCCATAATTCTCTTTCACTAGCCTTTAACATGTCATACATTTTCTGAACATCAGAAGTAGGTACTTGTTCTACATTTGATTGATCAAAAGCATTCATTGCATCGTAAACCATTGATTGCATTGCATCAGCAGGGTTATATGATGTTTCTGGTCCAATTGAGTTCGATGATAAAGCAACGGAAGGTCCACCAAATTCATATACATACGGCTCTCCATGACAATACCAGTTGTAATAATCTGGAACAAACCCATACCTGGCGATATGAGTTTTCACTGTATCTTCATCACGGAAAGCTGTATTTCTACATTTGCGTTGATTACATGGACACTTCAACTCTGTGCCATTCAAACACTCAGGATGACACTTTGCAAAGTTAACAAATTCTTCCACTCCAGCAAAAAATTCGTCACGGATAAATCCATTGTCTAACCTATTATACATCCATGCCTTGTTCGGATACATCGTATCTGAATTCAGATAAGACAATTTAATCAAACAACACATATTAAAATGTGATATTAATGGTATACTAAAAAAATAAATCTTATTAATCAAACATGATATAATTTGATTTATCTAAAACTAATCAAACAAGATCTAATTAATAGAACAAGTAATCTACTTAATCAAACAATTAATCATCTTAATAATCAAATTAATCAAACAATTAAACTAAAATAAATAATATTTTACTCAATTAATTACACATGGCTTAACAAACAAACTTATTATGTAAAATAATTAAACGATAATTAACTAATTAATTAACTGATTACTTATTTAATTAAACAAATTAATTAATTAAGCTAACTAATTCAATTAATTAGTCAAATTGCTTACCCTAAAGTAATTAAACTAATTAATTAATTACCCTAAATTAATTAATTAACCCCCCCCTGCGCGGCCGCAGCAGCCGCCGCCCGGCCACAGAAGCCGCCCGGCCGCACTGGGCCGCGACCGGCAGCAGGCGGCGCGAGACAACGGGAGGACGCGCGCGGCCGCGGGAGGCCGCGCGCGGCCGTGCCAAGGAGCTGATGTTGGCCGGAGAAGACGACGGCGGCGCGTGATCACAATAAAACGAGAATATACGGCAAATGGAGCTTAACTCGCTACCTGGGATCGGAGGAGGGTTCGCCGGAGGAGAATCGCCGGAGGAGAATCGCCGGAGGAGAATCGCTCGTCGCTTCGGTCGCTAGGGTTCGCGTGGCCGCGAGGGGAAGTCGGCGTCGTCTTTTTTTAAGAAATTTTGCGACGGACTAACTTGTCCGTCGCACTTTAGCGACGTATTTGACCTATCCGTCGCTGATTTAGGGGTTTGACTCGTCGCCTAACATTAGCGACGGATTATTTTAAAATATCCGTCGCTATAGCGACGGACTTTGACCATGCCCGTCGCTATAATCTAGAGTTTGACTTGCCGCCAAACTTCAGCGACGGATACTATATATCCGTCGCCATTTGCGACGGACATCAATAAATGTCCGTCGCAATACCTTGTTATTTTTGTAGTGACAAATGACCAATGATTGCTTAATATGTAGTGTTCTCTTATGTGGGTTGTGTCCAGTGTATCTCTAAACTCAAGCACCCTTAAGTACAACTTGGATATTTATCCCTCAGTCTCTCTCGATCTAGTCATACTTAGCGTTAATATAGATATCTATGCCCCGACCCTTCTAGATATCTATCTGATCAAGGACTATTTTCAGAATAATATAATCATTAATCTGTGAGACTTTATCATTAATCATATACGTATAGAAAAATAAATGATTAACGATAAATACTTACCCTTATTAAATAATTATTCATAAATATACAAGAGTGTTTTGACACATATAGGTCGACACACTAACAACTGTCCCATGGACATAGGTGAGCTGGTGGTGGTGTACCGGATGACCTAGCAATTTTTTGATTAATATATTGAGCCAAAATTTAAAAAATTAAAACTAGTCCGGCTCAATTGAAAACAACCCAATCGATCATAAGCCAAGTCCATCCCAACTCACTAAATGAGTTCGCTTCAATTAATAGAAGAAAAAAGAGCTATTTTTTGTTTGTCATTCAATGCATTGAGGAGCAATAGACCACAAAAAGCACAGTCACGGAACAGTAATAAGGGTCGCTCAGTTTGGTTCAGTTTTTCAAGTCGTTCAACGTCATGAGTCCAAGATCATCTCCTTAATTTCCTCTCTGTTCCTTTTTCCAGTTTAGCAATTGGGTTTTATTTTGCAACCATTTTCTCGATTACAGCCGCCACAACAAGTTTTGAAGCTTGCTATTGTTTAGTATATGTATTATTATTTTCATAATTTACTTAGTACAATTGAAGATCCTGATTATGTCATTGCCAGTTGATATTTTAGTGGTAGATTATCATATGAGAATAGAGATTGAATCCTTTGGGAAATAAAATCTCTCTCAACTAGAGAGGTCGCTCAAGTACTGTGATTCACTCTCTTGATCTCGCTATGGAGTCGGTGACGAGCGCTCACCTTTTGCCACATGAGTGATAGCATACTTTAAATTCATCCTTATTACCTAGGGTTATGATGCGATAGTAAGAGGTGTACAAGCTCTCTAAGTAATAAGGATTTAAATCTCATCCAAAGCATATTACCCATGGGAAGTTTGAAAAATTTGTGAAGTTAAGTCATCCGTGAGTACCTATATGTACTTTTCGATTTGTCCAGATTGTCAGAGCTAATTTTTATGGGATTAAATTAATCATTTTATGGATTAGTCCATTGGTGAGAGTTGAATATCTATATTAAAAAAAAGTTAGGCTAAAACTAGCTATTTTAACAAATCTATATAAAAAAACGTTCTTTGATAAATATAAAAAAGTAAACTACGTAATTTTTAAATATTTTGTAACTTTGAATACTCCATAATTTTTAATGCACCCACCCTTGGATAAGATCTTAGCTTAAGAGTGAACCATTCATGCTTTCTTAGATAAAAGTGTTAAAACTCAAAGCTCGAATTGGGACTTGGGAGCAAGTAAAATTAAGAAATTTGATTGAAAAATGAATTGGTGACAAATTCGCTTTAAATATCCATATTAACTAGATTCGAGGCAAACATATTGATTAGGTTGAAGGTGGTTAATTAGCCCAATAATATACAACAAGTGTGCAACCACGTGAACCTAGGTCGAGTGTAGTTCAAGCCAAAATAAGAACAAAATTATTAAGAAGACCACTTTTATAAGCATATAAACTTTATATGCTTTATATTGCTCACAGATATAAATCATGTAAAGGAAAAGACAACTTTTTTTATTCTTTATTTCTTTCTTCTTGAATTTGCACTTAATTTGTTTTTGAATCAAGTAGTGTATTTCTTTCATCATCATGAAGATCTCCTTTGTAGTAAGGCAAGGTCACTTGCAGTCATGATAGGTTTTTAATGTTGTCACTTCACTAAACACAAAAGTGCATTTGATGTTTGGAGTCATGCCTAATGATGGAAATAGGTCAGGCGGTCTGTCAGGGATCTGAGACCGGGCCTGGCCTATGTTTAACTTGGCACAGTTTGACTTGTTTAGAAATAGAATAATATTCAGGCATGTTTCAAAGCTTGTTTTTCTTATCAAGTTAGGCTCAGACTCAATATAAAGACTACCAAGCCTGACAGGCTGGCCTGGGCCTGTTAAAATTAGACACATATGTATATATTTATAGGTCTGGCATGTTTGAGGCATGTATGATGGAAGGCCTATTTTGAGGCATGTATGATGCAAGGCCTGTTAAGGTTGGTTTTCAGCCTATTTAATGTTTTGGCTTGTATAAAGTGTCTTAATTTATAGGCTTTGTAAACGGGCCGCAGGCCAGGCCAGGCTATTGAACAGATCAGGCATAGGCCAAGAACAAAGCTTATAACAGACCACAAGTGAGGCTCAGATCATTTTTATTACTATACAGGTCTGGCCTGGCCTGACCTGGTCTGACCTGTTTCTATCCCTAGTCATGCCCAAGGGAAAAAGTCCTTATGGCTTGGATTTTGGATGTGCAATTCTATCCGTCAAAATTTATTGGAAAACAAAAAGAATAAAAATAAAATGATAGAGAAATTATGTTAGACAATCTTAGTTTTTAGTTATGCTTTGCCTGAGCACCATTTCAGTGGGCACTTAAGAAAGATTTTATTGAATACAATAAGAAGAAGATAGACTTTGAGTAGGAAATTTTTTTTCTCTATAATATAATTACAAATCAATTTCATTAAATCTTAAACTTGCTCGTCTTATTGCTACACTAATAATGTAAATATAAATTAAAAATTCGAAAAAGTAACATCGTCGATATGTCCGAGTGGTTAAGGAGACAGACTTGAAATCTGTTGGGTTCTGCCCGCGCAGGTTCGAACCCTGCTGTCGACGATATAACTTTTCTTTTATTACAGTTTTATTTTGTATAACTATTAGGGCAGCCTAAGGATTAGGCCGGCCCATATAATTATAAACACGCAGTCATCTGGACTTCTGCTGCGGCAGTGCTACACGGCGGCATGACATCGGCGAAAGCGCCACCACTCAACCGTCATTATCGAAAAATCTAACGGTTAGGGCAGCCTAAGGATTAGGCCGGCCCATATAATTATAAACATCATCTGGACTTCTGCTGCGGCAGTGCTACACGGCGGCATGACAACGGGGAAAGCGCCGCCACTCAACCGTCATTATCGAAAAATCTAACGGTCTGAGATTAACCTCCGATTAAAAAAAAAATCTTATAAAATACGTAATTAAAAATTGAACCGTAAAAATATCTAAAATGGATCTCAGGGCAAAGAGAAGCAGAGGTGGAACTTAGAGCGGTAAATTAACATCCTAAATAAATTTGATAAAAATTTATTCACATTTGTAAATAATCATTCTTAATAAATAAATTTATATTATCAAGATTAATAATTAAATAAATTTAAATTGAAAATTAGAACTAAATTTAAATTCGATTTAATTTTATTAATAAATTTAAACATCTCAAAATTTAACTTATTTACTGCTAGCGGAAATGACTATGCATGATCATTCATATCTTTTAATACAAGAGCCAACACAAGTTAATTGTTTCAAATCGTACGCACAAACAGACCAATGAATTTGAGAAAATTTGACCGAAACTTGTTGTTGTTCAATTATCAAATGATAAAAAAAAAATAAAATCAATCCAACAAATAGATACATGGTTCTTAACTTTGGAGAGAGGAGTCACCAAAAATAAAACAATCGAGATGGTACAAGATAAAGAGTTGAAAGATGTGTCGGCGATGTGCTATCGCTGTTGGAGCTACAAAAACTAAATTCATTAAGCTACATAAATTCACTAAATTATAAAAAATTATAATTCATTATGTTATTGGAGCTAGGGATGAAAATAAGTCAGGTCAGACCAGGCTTTTGCCTTAACATGTCAGGTCTGTATAGTAACAAAATGACCTGAGCCTGACATGTGACCTTTTATAGGTTTTGTTTTTGGCCTAAGTCTAGCCTGACCTACGACCTATTTATAAAGCACGTAAATTAAAACACTTTATACAGGCCTACAGACCAAAGCATTAAACAGGCTGAAAACCAACCTTAACAGACCTTGCATCATACAAACCTCAAACAGGCCAGACCTACAAATATATACATATGTATCTAATCTTAACAGATCCAGGCCAGCCTGTCAGGATTGATAGTCTTTATATTGAGCTTGGATCTGACCTAATAAGAAAACAGACTTTGAAATAGACCTGAATATTATCATATTTTAAACAGGTCAGGTCAGGCCAGGCTAAACACAGGTCAGGCCACATGCCCCTGACAGATCGCCTAACCTATTTTCATCCCTAATTGGAGCTACATAAATTCATTAAATTATGCTACATAAATTCATTATGCTATTAGAGCTACATATTGATTATCACGAATATTCAATATATTACATAAATTCATTAAATTATAAAAAATGATATATATAAATTAAATCTAATAACAAAATGTTCATTCTCATCTTGTGCAAAATTATCAATTAAATCATTAATCAAGCTTAGTTATCATCATTTTTTCAATAAATAGTGTGGTCAAATCATTCAATCTATCCTATAACATAGTTGATTGAAAATAGTTCTTTATCATTTTTAACTTTGGAAAACATCTTTCAATAAACGTTATCGTAACTGGTATGGTTAATAATATTCTATAAACTATCCAAGTATTAGAAAATCTATGATGCAAATTTTTGATATACTCTAAGACTTCAAGTGGTTTGATAATTCAATTCGGCAATGCTTTTTTGAATAATTACAATTTAGAAAATAGTTCAAGCGAATTAATATTAGAATTATCCTCGTGTTTCAAAAAACCTTCAAATGCAGTAGATGAATTGTTCAAACTCTCATCATTTGCATCGTTCAACTTGCCCAATTAAATAAGAATTCAAAAGTCTTTTCATATTTCTGAAACTGCTCAAATCTTGTCTTGAGTGGAGAAAGTATCAACTATTTGCAAAAAATAATTTACTGAAAAATATTCTTCAACTCCTTGTATTGGTTCATCTCGAGAATTTTCATCAAAGATTCTTTTTCTATGACGAATAAGAGTTTCATGAAATATGGGTTCAACCTCCATTCCTAAAGCAATCTTTTCAGTTTCACTATTCGTGGCTTCAAAATCAGTCTTTCTGTATTCTTCTAAAATCTTTTCTTTGGAGAATCTTGCTAACTTTATTTACTTTCTGCAATACTTCAAACCATATTAGTATGCCCACAAAAATTCAAAATTTCGAAGTTCGTAATTTGCCAAAGACCCTACATCACTCACTGGTGTTGCATCACCACTATGTTCTACTAGATGCAATAGTGCATCTCTTATTTAAGGAACTTGAAATCTTACAGCTTTTACGCTATCATGATGACTTTCCCAACGTGACCATGATTTTAATGTAAGTCCTTTGTTATTACGACCTTTTACAAAAGATTTAAGGGCATCCCATCGTTTTGTTGAACCGGAGAACAATTTATAAATTCTTTGTATCACTTCAAAAATGATTTAGGTTGAACATAACTCATAGTCATATCACAAAAGGCAAGATTAAGATAATGACAACCAAATATAGTTAAAATGTCCTAGGATACTCTTTAAGTACTCCGTTGTTTACTCCTTTACATTGTCTTTCATATTCGAACCATTATCATAACCATGCTCTCTCATGTCATTAAAATCAAGTTCTAATACTCCCAAATAGATTTAAGCTCATTGTAAAGTGCATCCCCTGATGTTTCAACAACTTTCAAAACTTGAATAAAGAACTTCTCCATTATTATGGGAATCTTGGAAATATCAACACATCACAATGTAAGAAATATTTGTTCTTCATAACTAATGTCCGGAGCACATTCAAAAATTACAAAAAAATATTTTGCTCCTTTAATGATTTCAAGGATCATATTCTTAATCTCGCCTGACAACAAAAGTATTAATTCATTTTGAATATTATGGCCAAGATAATGGACACAATAGACCTCCTTTCTTTAGATGCACCGAAGATGCTCTTCCATGATCGGATCAAAATTGACAATCATCTGAATCATACTTATAAATTTTTCACTATTATGATCATCATTTTTTTAATTACTTCTACGAAATACTAAATTACTGTTAGCAAGAGTTTTTATAACACTAATAATTCTCTTCAAAACATCTCTCCAAAATATTTTTTCTTTCTCAATGACTTTTTTATTAGAAGAATCAATTGTTAGTTTTTCCCTCAACCTTGTTCTGTTGAGGCAACCTATGATCCGTGGGGCCATGTGTTTTAATGTTTGGGCAAAGGATTTAAATTAGGTTCACCATTGTATTTGATATATATATTTGAGTGTGCAGGTTTTGCAGGATACATATAGACTCAGCTTGATGGCTTCGGGTCCGGTGAAGGATGGTGCATCCGATGGACCGTGGACAAGGCAGCAATGATGAGCCGAGAGAAGCACACTTCGAGGCATTCGCGAAGGATGGCATGGAGATGAGCCGCGAGCTTATATGCATCTGAGGGACGAGAGTCAAAGTGAAGAAAGCTTGAAGGCAATAGTTAAGGCTGCGATGAAGAGTCAAATGAGTTGTGAGAGTCCGAGTGCGAGTGAACTGTACTCGGAAAGGGAACCCCTAGATTTAGGGTTTTACTAGTTGACTGGTATGGGATCAGTCGACTAGTTGAGGTAACAGAAGGATCAGTCGACTAGTCGATTGATCTTCTGTGTAGTCGACTAGTGTCGGCAAGATTTGAACGTCAGGTTGTAATGTTCGAATTCGACAGCTAGCAGTCAACTAGTGTTGGCATCAGTCGATTAGTAACGACTGGATCAACAACGAGCTCTATTTAACGAAGCTTGATTTGCTTGAGCAAGGTTGATAAAATTGGTCTTGGTTAAAGGTCATTAGTAGTCTAAGTACTCAAGTGTTCTTGGTGAGGTTGTGGCGAGGTTTCTCTACCACAAGGAGCTACATAAGCATAGTCGGAGATTTTCTGGGGATTCATCCGCCGAGGGATCAGGATAGTCCACCTTACGGACAGCGATGGAGTAGGACCGTCATATTTGAACCACGTTAAACGGTTTGTTCCTTTGTTGGCTTAGTTTTGATTATTAGTATTTTCGCTGTGCAAGCTAACCGTATAGGAAGAAACTGACGATTTGGGGTAACGTCTATTCATCCCCCCTTTAGCCATCCAATCAATCCCAACAATTTCTGCCTCCATCCAGTTTGTTAAACTATTTATATGATCAGTGCTTCTTTCATGCTCACTAAGTCTTGCGTGAATATTTTTCCAATTACTATAACTTATAATTGTTGTTAAAGGACTTGAGATAACTTTATCTCTTTTAAATAACACACTACGAAAGCAAAATACTTTATTTTTCTTTTGAGAGTACACTAGCCATAATCCTTCAAGTTTTTCTGCATTTGACAACGATCGTCTGTAACGCCTATCATTTTCTACCATGCTCATTAACCGAATACACAATATTCACAACTCTTTTTAAACCTCTTTTTGTTAACAAATCAATCCTTCTTTGAGACATATTATTCTCCCATTTTCTCATATCAAACAAATCATCCTTTTTTCAAAACTCATATATATATTTTTATTCAAATTTTCAATATCATTTGTAACTACTTTAATCTCATCATTCAAAATTATATTCTTAGTCAAAATTTGATTGACAACTACATTCTCAAGCCTCAAATTTTGATCTAAATTTGTAATAATAGTCAAATATTCAACTACAGAAATTACAGATTTTATGTACCTTTCCATGGACCCAGTGAGAGATTTTATAAGAATATCTTGTCATTCTTTCTTTTTCCTCTTCGAACTTCCAGATTCAATTTTTTTCCATCATAATTCACAATGCAAATATAATAAAATAAAAAAATATATAATTTTAATACTAACAAATATATGTCTAGGATTTTCAAATTGATTGATGATAGTGTAGCGGCCCCGCCTCTATGGTCCCCGCAGGCAACCCTCTAGGCCGGCGATCCTACGGTCTTCCCACCCCTGGCAGTGGGTTTTTGTCTTCCCCAGGATTCGAACTCTTGACCTCTAGGACAAGTACAATAGTTCCTGAATCCTGGGAAGGCAAAAATCCACTGCCCAGGAAGTGGAAAGACCTAGTATTGGTAACGGCACGGCCAAGGGTCGCCAAAGGGGCCGCCAAATGAGATTTGACCGCCAAAGGGGCCGAGGGTCGCCTAGAGGGGCGGCCAAATGAGAGATTTGGCCGCCCAAGGGACCGAGGGGCCGGGTCGTTACAGATAGGATTAATTGCATTAAGCAATTTTGTTAAATCCGACATTTTTATTTCGCTCCGGAAAATTTCTCGGAAAAAGGTCCTAGGGTTTCTGGGTTTCTAGACAAGGTTTAGGGGACTTAAAGGATGTAAAATCAAATCTTAAAGGGGCTGTTTGCGAAAATGTTCAAATTTATGGGTGCAATTCGAATTAGCTATGAAGGTTGGGCTTAAATGCAAAAAGACATCGAATAAGTGGTGATTAGGGCAGCGTTTCTGCCGCATTCCACTTCATTCGCACGCAGCCAGCCGCCCGATTCCTTTTCTTCTCCTTCTTCCGATCACAACCGAAGCTGCCACCGTTCCTCTTCGTCTTCAACCTCTCCGGCGAACCTTGCTTTGAGATCATGCAAGCGTCGATTCAAAAATCCCCAAACCACCTAGTGAGCGCGAGCTAGGGATTGCCACAGGTGTTTTGGGGCATTGCTGTGGTCCAGCCGGCCGACGACACCCTCACGTGACCGGAGTCTCATCGGAGGTGAGCTAGGGTTCACACAGCCAGGAACTCGAGCGCTGATATATCGCCGATCCGTGGTTGGTCTGGGTTCAAGGGAGCCACACCGGTAGCAACTCAGGTAAGGGTTCCTCTAACGGTTTTGATCTGGAGGGACCAAATGGAACTCGAAGTTGTGAATTCTAGCTGATACGCGTGTGATGGCAGATTTAAGCCGGGATTAGGAATTGGTACCGGGCTTCTTTTCCACAATTTCTGCTCCAAGCCACGGGGCAGTTCTGTTGTGGAGCTGTGGAAGATACTGCCGTGAGTTTCTTAAGGTAAGCTTCTTGTTCAGATTTGGTTTCCTGTACCTATGATACTGCCATGAGTCTTGATGATTTGAATTTGGGTTTTGTTAGTTTAGAACAGTCTAATTTTTAGTGGGGTGAGTTTTGATTCAAATTTGGAATTACTGTTATTGTGGATGGTGATCTTGGATTGCTTGGATCTATAGCTTTTAGTATTGGTTTTATTGAGACAATTAACTACAGCTTGTATGATCAGATTGAGACTCGGTTTTGAGACCGATTTTGGGTTGCTGTGGGGAATCGTTTTGCTTCAGGTGGATAGAACTTTCTGCTATTGGCTTTGGATCGCCTGAGAGTTGAGGTAAGGAATTGATATGGTTGTTTTGGTGTTGAATCCGAATTTGATGAGTTTCTTTGAGTTCCTCTTTTGCTACCGTGAGGTTGTTTAGGTTTGTATCCTGATGTGGTTTTGGTTTGGGGAACCCTATTTTGGAATTTCAGTAGGTTCTTGACATCACCATAAGTTAGAGTTTAATTTTTGGAATCTTGTTCTTAAGAGGATACATGATGAATGTATTGGAATTCGGTTTCTATTTTGTAGAGTTTCATCAGCTCTATTATGGTTTTTGGCAAACAATCACAGTTTAGATATTTTTGATTTTTAATGAATCGGATTAGTGGGGTTTACCTTGTTCTTGGGTGTTGTGGATTTGCCGTAATCATGATTTGTGTGGTTCATCTATTTGATCTATTTTGGACTAGTTCTAGTGGCTTAGTATTGAGATCTTTTGGTGCCTTGCCATATGATACTTGGATGGTGGGTTGGATTAGGTGTGGGGCACAATTGAGGTGATCACTTGGGGTTAAATGTAGACTAACCCTAAGCTTAAAACCTAATCCTAATAAATCGACTTAATTAGGTGTAAACATTTAATTAGGATTAATTAAATGAATGAGAAAATTAGGGATAGTCCTAATTAATTGAGGTAGCTCGTTTAGCTAATTTATCACCTGTTATGATAGTTAAAAACTATGTCCTCTGATACAGGACACTGATCGTTGCTGATTAGCGGACGGGAGGTTCTTTCTGATACGAGCAGCTTACGATCGAGGCGGGTACCCTTTGACTTATCTTTTAGATATTGTCATCTTGTTATGCATAGCCTGTTATAGATAGCAGTAAGATCATACGCTATCCCTGTTTATTATGCCTGTTCTGGATACTTGTTATTTATCCCTGGTTATTATGCCTGTTCTGGATACTCGTTAGTTATCCCTGGGTTATTATGCCTGTCTTGGATACTCGTTAGTTATCCATGGGTTATTATGCCTGTCTTGGATACTCGTTAGTTATCCCTGGGTTATTATGCCTGTTCTGGATACTTGTTGACTATCCCTGTTTATTATGCCTGTCCTAGATAACTGTGGTTTATCCCTGAGTTATTATGCTGTTAGTTCCATACAATATCAGGTAGTGTCATATCTATATGTATGCTTAGAGATCGTGATGTATCTCCTGCCTTTGACCTTGAGGGATCTGTAGTTTTCGGCAGTATACCTTGTAGGTTAACTGTATTTCCTGTTATAGGATTTCAGACTGAGACCTAGTATACTGAGGACTTGGGAGGGAGGTATGTGTATCTATCATACACCATCCTTGCATTGTTGCATGCCGGCGATTAGCGACTCCCTTGTGGTTGAGCCTATCGTCTTCCGGTACATGATATGCGCACACGGCCACTCATGGGTTAGTGGATACCGTAGGATGTGTGCATTTGCTCTGTACTGCTCCGCTCGACCGCTCAGGGGTAGTGGCTTCGGAGCGTGGTAGCAGGCGGAGATCCCTTCTCTTCCCATAGACCAGAGGAGATGAGAGCGACGCTCCCTCATATATACATGGGGTAGGGGGGCGGTCCCCCGACAGCATCCTGTCCACTCGGTCACTCAGGAGCAGTGATATCAGGGTGCGTACAGTGTCACAGCTCTACCCACTCGGCCGACACAGTATCGTCTGTCTCGGTGGCTTGATTGGCGTCAGGGGTGACCATGACATTGCACCATGTGCATATTTTGCATCGTGCATTGATTGCTGCATTTATTTGCTGCACTTGTTTGACATGCATATACTGGATACCTGTATACCTTGGAATATATGTTATACTTGTTCCCTAGGGACTATGTCACCCTCTGCAGGATAGGTGGATTCTGGTATGTATTTTATTCAGTATCTTCAGTATACCCTTTCCTATTGTTCATATGAGACTGTATCAGCGTAGACTCCTATTGTTATTATAACGTACTATGCATATCTGCTGGGTATTCACTGAGTTTATGGACTCACACCGTTGCCATATGTTTTTATTTCAGGTTGAGATACTTGGAGTCGCCAGAAGAGCCCAGCAGCCAGTCCCTACCTATCGTGACGACATGGTTATGTGTTTGTACTGGGCAGTGTATTTGTTTCATATGTCCTTAGCGATTTGTATATGTATTACGAGTGTGTCGTGAGCCCTAAGGGGTTGTTGTATTTGTTGTTTCGTCATAAGTCGGACCGGTCCGCAGTCAGGTATGATTTATCTTGTGTTATGTCTTGATTTTGAGGCCTGAGGCCAAATATATACTGCGTGAGTTGTCATATATATTGTTTGTATGTGTAAATTGTCCGCCGGACAGGGGAGATGCTGTTCGATTTTCTATTGGATCAGCGGCTCCTGGGTCTCGGGGCGTGACAAATTTTGATGCACAAAACATTCTGGATAACTGTGATAAACAAAGTGCATTAGTTAGGTTAGGATAGAGAAGAAAACTATTGAATGGGAACTCAGAAGATAAAAGAAACTTCAGAATATTTAAGTGACGTGAGTTTTTTTTGTTGTCAATTGATTTAAGTGTAAGATTGGTCATTATATGTTATCAAATTTAATAGAAAACATTATAATATGAAGGCTCCTAAAATATAGAGACCCTCAACAGTTGCCTCCTCCTAAAGTGAAAAAAAAAAAAGATTGGCTCCTTATCAAATTTAATAGAAAGCTCAAATAGAAAGCCTTAATAATATGGAGGCCCTAAAATAGGGAGGTCCTTAGCAGCTGTCTCCTCCTAAAGTCGGCCCTATTGTTCTGATATCAAATGATAAAAAAGGGATCAATTTGAAAAATAGATACATGATTCTAAAAAAATGATTAACGAGGTTTTTTTAATAATCGGCCTCACGGAAGTTTCCCACCGGCCGCCAGGGTAAATCGGGAAGTACTCGCAGTAGGCGGTCTAGAAGCCCAGCGTCCAGGGTTCACGCCCCATTTGGAGGAAAAATTCCTACAAATATATCATAGCTTGGGATCGAACCGTGGATGTCTGAGATAGCGACTAATCGCTCTACCGCTGCACCATAGCCCCGGAGGCTACATGATTCTTAACTTTGAAGAAAGGAGCGGCTGGAACAAAACAATCGAGATGGTATAAGGTAGAGAGTTAGGGAGATGTGTCAATGATGTGCGGTCAGTTATTGGAGCTTCTTTGGCCTGAGAGAAGGTGATAGAGAAGTGAAGCATAAAAAGATTGAGTTTGAGTGCATTACCAAATTGTCATTGTCACGCCCCCAGAGGCACATGCTTCCTCGAAAATCGGGCAGCATCTCCTCTGTACGGCGGACAATATGGGGCAAATATACATCATATCTCCACCAAAATAGCTCAGCCACATGCGGCTGGCATCACAACAATAGGAAATAAACACAACCACGCAGTTTATATTGAAACAAAGTAAATGGATGGCTTAGCCATCTTAAACATAAAAGAATGTCTGCATACTAGTAATAACGACAAAATTCAAACCGATACTCGACAAGGAAACTAACTGCGGAAATAAAACAGACACTAAAACAAACCAAAACAAACCGACACTGGGACTGAGGGACTGGCAACTGGATCATCTCCTGGCTCCAAGCAAAACATCTACCTGCTACCTGAAACAACAAAAAGGGAAGCAGGGGTGGTGAGTCCGGGCGGACTCTGCGGGTATATGAGTAGACAAATAAGCATGGCATAATAAGGATAAACAGAGTAGAGAACTCAAAGGTGTACAGTCCATAAGAATTATAGAATTCACCTAATCATGCATAACATATATCAATCGACATGGTATAAAGTCCGAATAACGACTAAACACGTATAAAACAACTCAATAACAATAATATCAAGATATACATGCATGTCAAACATGTGCAACAATCATAGCTCATATAAGTGCATCAAACACAAGCAAATGCATAAAAGAAATACGTATGCACATGATGCAATGACATGTGTCACCCCTGACGCCAGTCAAGCCGTCAACACATCCCATCTGTGTGACCGAGTGGGTAGGGCTGTGACAACTGTACCACTCCAACAACAACAACAACCAACAACAACAGTAATACCACATAAGGCGTGGTTGAGTGGACAGGATGCGGGGAGCCTACACTCCAAACCCCAGTACATCGGGGGAGCTACCACAGCTACAATATCCCTCAAAACAAACAACGGTGAGGGTGAGCCACCAACAACTCATCCCTCTAAAACAACTGTGAGGACTAAATTTAGCTATTTATACAAGTAATTAAAAATAGCCAACTAATTATAACACATATTTAGATCCATTTAAAATAACTCCATTTAATTAAGTTCATTACCATCAATCACCATTAATCATGGTTAAAGTCTAATTATCAATTAATCAATTAACTACTAACTTATCCAAATTCAACTTAATAAAATACCACTTAATTCCACAACCCCATAACTCAAATACAGATCATGGAATTCACGGTAGAAACCTCAACCTAGAAGCAAATTCCACAACACCATTTATACAATTAAATAAATTAACCAAATAAAAATATTAAACAAGATTAGAATATATCCTAATTATAACATATATTTAAATAAATCCCCAAATAACAATAATTTCCTTTTTAACCTATTTTATCACAATTAGGTTAAACACCCGTCTTAATCCAAGAAACAACGTCCGATCTATGACTTATATCAAATCCAAACAAAACACATCAAACAACCATTCCTTGCTACTGTTTTACATCAGAACAACCCTTAAAGAAAACTCAATGTAACCTTTCCAAAATTAACAACCTATCTAGGACAGCAACCTTTAACACTGCAATTCACCAGAAAAACACCAAGACAAATTCAACACCTCATTACTGATCCCATTACTTTAATCCACCCTAAATCAACATTCAATCTAATCTTACCTCCTCTTCCAATATTCAATGGACCACAACTGCTCTAGCAACGGCTCGCAATCGAAGCACCGCAGTAAACGAAAGGAAGGTGATGCCCAAGGCAGCGACGCTCGGCGTCGGCTTTGGCTGTCGGCGTCGCCTAGGGTTCGGCGTCTAGGCAGAGGTGACGGCTAGGGCTCGGCGCGTGCCGCTGCAATACTCTGCTCGTGCGAGCCGGAGAAGAAGAAGAAAGAAGAGAAGAGAAACGGCGCGGGGCGGCGGTCGGCGAGGAGGAACCGCTCGCGTGCGGCTCCGCTGTCGGCTAGGGCAGAGAGGAAATCGGCGACGAGCAGTGGGGGAGGAAACGAAACCGAATCGGGAAGTTAGGGCTTAGGGGTTTTATAACTTAACTTTGGCTTTTTGCAAATAAACCCAACAATTTTGAAAAATTGCAACTAGGTCCCTATTTCCGAAATTCACCTATTCAACTTGAAAAATTCAGTATTTAACAGTCATTCATAAGATGCGAAAACTACAAGCTCATATCTTAAAAAGAAGTAACTTTGTAAAAGTCAATGGACATGCAGGGTATCACTCCCCATACTTTTAACATGCTAAATAAGTACTCTATATGCCCCCGGGGCTATGGTGCAGCGGTAAGGTCACTAGTTGTTAATCCAGGCATTCACGATTCGATCCCCAGCTACGGCGCATTTTGCAAGAATTTTTCCTCCAAATGGGGCACGAACTCTGGGACGCTGAGCTTCTAGACTGACCACCGCGAGCGCTTCCCGATTTACCCTGATGACCGGTGGGAAACTTCCGTGGGGCCAGACCGTTCACCCTAGGTTCAATTTATCTGCTGCCTGGTTCATCATTTTTTTTAAATAAGCACTCTATCATCTCAACAATATTCCCATTGATACTAATTATTACCAATAAGAAAAAAACTGAAAGACAATGCTTTTTACGCGTTGTCTATGTGGCTAAAAAACGTTGTTAAAAGCACTGTTGTTAAAAGTCTACGTAGAGACAACGCTTAAAAAGCTTTATCATTTTTTACAAAGACAACACATTTGCAATGCTTTAAAAATATTGTCGTTTTTTATAAAGACACCGTTTTTACAACGCTTAAAACCCGTTGTCTTTTTTAACATTTTAACAAAAGATAAATTTATTTACAAAATCATTGTCTATTATATTTGCACGATTAATTACTTAATTAAATGCTTATAAATAACATCAATTAAAATGTCATGAAAGTACAACCAATCAATTAAAATACTATGAAAGTATAATACAACTGGCCAAATAAGAAATGTGTCATACAATTTAAATATAAAATACGTACAAATAATCCATAAACTTTGAATCCATGTTAAGTCTATATAAAAGCAAAAGCCCTTCTTGGATTGGTGATATTGCATCTTCTCGAAAAATATGAGTATCCTTCTTGGCAAACCATTTTCAGTTTCTTTCCACATTCATCTGCGAGAAAGAAAATTATTACATTATAATTAAGATAAAGTAGCTCACATAATCAATACATTAAACCCAATGAATTTAACAAACACAATAAGCTAACAATAGATGCAACATCTATATATTAAACTCAAGACAATAAGCAAGCTGACATAATTATACACTTTTAATTAAAAATAAATTCAATGAATAGATTCTACACTTTCTAATTAAAAATTTCTAGTGATATAAACTTTGTGTAGAGTTTAAAAGGGAGATAGATTCATCCCTAAATACCTGAGACCAACAGAGATTAATGATAATAACAATATGACATTCAGTTTCACACAAAATGAACTTATCTATATTTAACACGTTCTGGTGATACGATTTTATTTTGCAACTAATTCTCTCTACCTACTTTGCAATTATCAACAGTTGCCTAAGTCATTCCTCAGGTTTAATGGGGAAGGGCATTATTTGGGGGATTATAGCACATGGAGTAGGAAGTCAAAAACAAAACAAAAGAAAAAGCAAGTGATGCTTTCTTCTTATAATATCAGTCAAGTTAGTAAAGAGATGGAGCCTTGAAATAAAGCGATGCCAATGAGAAAATTGTACGCATTTAGCAGAGTTTATGGGTAAAATTTCAACCCAAATCAATTCCTTCTACAAGGATGGATTCTATCTTAGAGCAGACATCTGAAAAACAGATTAACCACCACATGCAAAGGAAAACAACATAGATGAGTTAGAGCTCAAATAATTCTTACTTGGTAACAGATCGATCTACATCTGAGATAACTATCTGAGTATTCCATTTCCAAAGGTAAATCCTTGCATCAACCAACTGAATATGAAAGAATTAGGTATCTTCTCAATGAATGAGAAGACGGACAACAAGTTATATGCACAACAAGAATAGTAAAGAAAAAACAATGAAGGGAAAACTTGCTACAGTCCAGTCATTGGAGTCGAAAAATTAAATTGGAAAGCTTCATATTTTTTCACAGATTCATCCACTTGTGTCATACCAAGAGGATCAGACAATTTTATCTGGACAAAACAAATCATGACCAATTTAATAGGTGTAGATTTATTGAATGGAAGTCATATACAAACAACAAGCTAAGCCTTACATTTTTCACATATGCAGGATCAAAGACAGAAAATTTCTCTTTACCTTTTCAACATCAAATACTTGTTGAACTAGCTGCATGAGTTCATGTACCTTCAAACAAGACATTCTTATGGAGTGATATTAACATTGCAAAAAGCATGGTATGCTATCATTCAGACAATTTACTATATAACTAATCATAGACTTGCTTCTAGTACTGCTCGTAAAGAAATATTTTAAATGATAAGTAAGATAAAATAGCATGCATTTAGATGAATTCATCTGACTCGAAATGAAGTGGTATCTTCCTACTAGCATTGAGGTTTGTACTAGAAAATGACACTGATATCAAATTCTGGCTTGATCTTTGGCACGAAGGTATTATACTCGAAGTACAAATGAAGCTTCCTCTTTTCTCATTGTCAATCTGAATATCTGAAATCGGCTGATTTAAAGAATCTGGGATTCCCTTCGATCTGCAGATTAGGTGAGAATTCTTGAACTGGGCTGCAGGGGCAGCGATGAGGCTCCGACAAGCCGATTAGGGCTGAGAATTCTTGAACCGGGCAACGAAGGAAAAGGGTCGCGATTAAGCTTCTAAGAGTGGGAGGCCCGAACTCGCTGCCAGGGAGTATGTCATCGTAGAAATCATCGCCAAGGAGACACCTACTGGCTCGGATGCTGAGCTCCCCAAAGGCGGTCTTCTCGGTGGAGGTTGGCGGAGGGCGTGTGGAGGTGGTGGATGTTTCCTAAGGGATCGCTACAGAAGTTTCCAAGCAGGACACAGTCTCTCTCGTCGAGCCTCTCCATGGCGGCTTTGAAGGGCTAGTGCGAGGGCATTCTCTCGATCAAAGGAAGGGGAATGGAGTTGGGAATGGGATGGAGACAAAACAGGAGAAGAAGGGAAGATTGGGTTAGCAAAGTGGGAGAAGAATGAGGAAGGATCGGAGTTGTGTTGTGGTTGGGGATGCCAAGGGAGAGTGCATATCCAGAGCTTGTCGATCGCTAGGAGAAGGATGAGGATTAGGGATTCGTGAAATGATTATGTATTTTAATTTAGAGCAATGATAGGGAGAGTGAAAATGAGAGAGTGAAAATCATAATGAATAATGTGGCATGACGTGGCATGACATGGCACTTTACATGAACACGTCCGATTATTACTTGGACATCATCGACGGCCTTCGGCCACCGCCCTGAATCAAACTATACCCTGGGGGCACAGTGAACCCGTCGGAGATCGTTCATGCAAGATGTCACGTCATTCACTATGATTTTCACTCTCCATTTTCACTCTCCCAATCATTATTCTTTAATTTATTAGGTCATCCGCAACCGTTTAACATCTTAAACGTTATAAGAGTAATGATTGGGAGAGTAAATTTGAGAAAGTGAATGGGAGAGTGAATGACGTGTAGCTAATGTGTGCATGTTCGATCGCCGATCGGATACCACCGATGACCTCTTATTGTCGTCCCGAATCAAACTATGTCTTGGGGGATGGTGAACCCGACAGGGTCGCCGGTAATTGAGATCTCGCCGGATTGACGGTGAATGCGACGAGATCATAATTGCGGCGATTCCCGATGAGTTCACCAATCTTCTTAGGACATAGTTTGATTCGGGACGGCAATCAGAGGTTATCGATGGTGTCCGATCGGCGATCGGACGTGTATACAATAACTGTCACGTCATTCACTCTCCCATTCACTCTCTCAAATTCACTCTCCCTATCATTACTCACGTTATAATACCTACCACCTTATCAAAAAGTATGAGATTCACATGTCAAATACACATTAACATCTTCATTCTCTCACATTTATTTAACATTCAACCCCCATTATTTGTGGGGTCTACATAT
Organism: Boesenbergia rotunda; assembly: GCA_024364735.1. Lineage (NCBI taxonomy): Eukaryota > Viridiplantae > Streptophyta > Magnoliopsida > Zingiberales > Zingiberaceae > Boesenbergia > Boesenbergia rotunda. Next base: position 40,954 of record JAGFNQ010005604.1, on the reverse strand, counting down.
CACATATACATTCTCTCACATATATACTATCTCACATATTCATTCTCTTACATACATATTTTTTATTTTCAATTTCATTTGCCAATTTAAATGATAATTATTTAAAATAAATAATAATAATATTTTAAATATATTTATCATTATTCGAAATTTAAATTATTATTATAAATTTGAAATGAAAGATAACAACATAAAAAAATACACTTGCATATAATTAAAAAATAACATATAAATTAACATAAAGCGAAACAATAAAATACTAATTCAGGGATTGTTGTATTGTGACCAAATATATTCAACTAAGTCAGCACGAAATTGGTGATGCACCTGACTGTCATGTAGTTGGGAATTTATCCGGAGATAATCATGAAATCCACGGTTTCAGCCTTGACAGGTTGTGCGGGTTCGTCACCTTCATCATTGTACCAATTTATCACGTGATCTCCCTCATCTTCTACAATCATGTTGTGTAAAATAATACACATAATATGTTTTAACTTTTTTCTATACCAATAACGAGCTAGACCTCTAACAATTGCCCATCGAGCATGAAGCACCCTAAATGCTCCTTCAACATCTTTCCTTGCAGCTTGTTGTCTTTCCTTAAACAATTCCTCTTAGGATCTTCTGGGCAAGGAAAAGTCTTCACGAAAGTAGCTCATTCCGGATATATTTCATCTATTAGATAATACCCCTTCTTATATTGAGTGACGTTGACCGTGAAATTAATCTCCGGGGCATTTCCTTGCAAGACGTTATTGAATATGGGAGATTCATAAAACACATTAAGATCATTACGTGAACTTGTGACACCAAAGAATGCATGTCATATCCACAAATCTTGAGACGCCACCGCTTCAAGCACAATTGTTGGTGATCCATGTCCTCTTATAAATTGGCCTTTCCAAGTAGCTGAATAATTTTTCTATTCCTAATGCATGCAATCAAGGCTGCCTAACATTCCAGGGAAGTCGTGCCTCTCATCATGCAATTGAAGAAGACGTTGAACATCATCAACATTTAGTCTTCTCAAGTATTGATCGCCAAAGAGTTCAACCACATAATTGCAAAACTTAAAAAGACACTGAATGACAGTTGATTCACCCATGCATAGGTACTCATCAATATGGTCGACTGGGACTCCATAAGCTAATTGATGAATCACAACTGTGCATTTTTGTAGTAGTGTCAAGCCTTGTCTACTCGCAGCATCATCCCTCTGCTGAAAAAAATGATGAAGGACTCTCACGTGCATTCACTATGCGACAAAATAAATCTCTTTACATGCGAAATCGTCTTCTAAATATTTGATCTGGATACTCTGAATTTGTGGAGAAATAATCATTGAAGACTCTCACATGTCCGGCTTCACGATTTCTTTGGATGAACCTTCTTCAAGTTGTCAGCTTTGTTGAAGTATCAACGACATTAACTCATTCCCTGGATCATAACCTTCGTCAACATCTTCAACATGGACTTCATATTAACTTGTCGAGTCGAACGTGGTGCTACTTGAAATTGAGACATATTTGGAGGAAACGAATTCAGAGCTAATGAAGAATGACAAATTGTAGAGCACAATGATCAAAGAATGAAGAATGAAGAGGAAACGAATTCGTCAATTACTTGGAGAATGAAGAATTGTAGAGCACAATGTGTCTATTTATTTGTTCTTGTCAACAGCTATATTCTAACAGCTATATTACAACGGTTATATTCTAACTGGTATATTACAACAACTATATTTCAAAGGATAGTTTGTATCGGTTATATTAATTGACTAGAAATATAAATGAAGTTAAGAAAGTAAAATAATAAAAAAAATTACATTAATTTAAAAGGAAAATATTTGAAAATTACATTAATTGAACAGTATAATAAATGAAAATTACATATTTCATCTCTTTTTAATCTCTTGACATAGATGTTGATAGATGATAAATTACTCTTGTGTCATTTGTAAGGTGTTTTTCAAAAAGATTACATATTCCTTTAATTGAACTTTGGCTAAGGCAACCTTTGATTTCATTTCAGCAGCTTTTGCTTTCATCTCATCAACTTCAAGTTATTTTTGTTTCATTCCAACTTCAGTCATTTTTATACTGATATACTCAGTAAACTTTGCAAACATATTATCCAAATTTGTTGTCATACCTTCAATGTCTGATTTCATTTTGTGTTTTCCTTTTCTTTTGGCTGTCTTCTAACCCATTAGACAAGTTTCTTCTTCATTTAGGTCTACTTATAGACTAGCATATTGGTTAGATGAGGTGTTCCTTGCTCCCGACTCTGAGGTTCTTGCCTTCTTTATGCTAACAACGTGATCAATAGACTGTGGAGTAAACATTGGATAATCTTTTACTATCCTCCAGACATGCTCAAGATTAAATGCAATGTCATTATTTTCTTCACGATATTTTTCATACGCAAACTGCAAAATATCCTTATCACTGTGACCGCTACGATACACACTATAAACGCTATTGTAATTTGCGTTGAAGTGATATACCTTTTTTTGTATGGTATTGTGTCAGTGTGATCGTATGATACTTGCATTCTGTTGGGCGTACCTTGAGGACGATTATCATTGTAGTAGTTAGCAACACGACCCCAGAAAGCATCCATCTTCTAATCATTATCGATGATTGAATCATCGCTGATAGTGGCAAATGATCTGGCCAAAATTTCATCTTTAGACTTACTCCATGTTGATCGTTTTCTTCTACCCGTAGCGCCAGAATCCACCTTCTCTAAATTAACAACTTCAATTAGAGATTCACGGTCAGACACTTGAGTCTCGGAATAAAAGTCGGAGTAAATGGATCATTTTCCGTTGGAGATGTATAAGGCATACCGATTGCAGGTGGATTGGATGGATAATTTTGTGGATATGGATTATATGGATAATTAGGTGGATATAGATCATATGAGTTATTGGGTGGGTATGGATTATGTGGATAATTTAGTAGATATGGAAAATATGGATAATTTGGTAGAGTTTGAGAATTTTTGGAAGAAGTATTTTCTAAAAAATTTCTAAAACCCCCATAATTATTTTCATCTATTTCCGAAGAAAATACTACAGAGGAGATTGTTAGAGGGAAGGAAGAAGGTGTTTGAAGATTGGAATGAGAGTGATTGGGAGGGAGGTGTTTGAAGATTGAAATGAGAGTTGTAAGATGATAAGTATTTATATATAAAAATTTATTTTTTTATTAAAATAGTCGTTTGTGACCGTTTTTTACCGTTGTGGTTGTTTACTAGCCGTTTAGGTGACCGTTGTCGATTTTTAATCGATTACGGCTGCCCCAATCGATTAAAGACATTCTCAATCGCTGTTCAAGAGTATCCCCACCCCCAATCGATTGGGGGGATTGGGACACCCAATCGATTGAGGACATCCCCCAATGGATTGGGGGCACCCATAATCGATTACCCAACCCAATCGATTGGGGATGTCAGGTCACGATGCGATGAACGCGTTCAAATATCAGAACGTGTTCATCGCATCAGCGCTTTAACGCGCTCGCCATAACAGATTTAATGCGTGCAGTGCGTTAATTGAGCGTTATAACGCTCGATTAACGCACCGTTGTAGGTGCCCTAAGAGATTAAATTGGTGTCCACCCTCCCCATGCGCTAGCCACAACATCCGGGCTAGTAGCCCTCGTGATTTACCTCCTCCGTGTTGGCCCTGGGACGGGTTGGCGGCGGCGCTGGGGGCGAGTGATTCGCCTTTTGCCACCTAAGAGATTAAATTGGAGTGTATTACCGAATTGTCATCTATTAAGTGCAGATTGTCTACAAGTCTCTCTTTACAAAAAGTAACTTTTTAAAAAGTAATGGAAATGCAAGATATCAATCCCCATACCTCTCGCACACTAAGCGAGCGCTCTATCATCTAAGCTACATCCCCATTAAAAATAGTTAATGCCAACATTATAATAGTTGTCTTTTAACCTTATTAAGAGATTGAGTTTGATTGTATTACTGAGTTGTCGACAATGACAACATGCCTCTCTTAAAAAAATAACATTGTTAAAAACAATAGAGATGGAGCATATCGATCTCCGTGCCTCTCGAATGGTAAGTGCACGCTCTATAATATGATCTTCGACCCCATTTAAGCTATATTCTCATTGATGCTAGTTAATGGCAATAATATAATAGTTATCTTTTGACCACGTTAAGAGATTGAATTTATGTGTATTCTTGAATTGTCATCATCAGCAACAAAATGTCTCTCTTAAAAAAAATAAGTTTTTAAAAGTTCATGGAGCGATCCCCATACCTCTCATGCAAAACGAGCGATCTTCCATCTGAGCTAAGTCACCATAAAAAGTTTGCATCAATGGGTATAGCTGAGATGGTAAAGTATTAGTAGATTGTCAGTAAAGATCTTGGGTTCGAACCACGGAGCTAATAGAACGTATATCCCTATATCCTGTGTAAAATGTCTCTCCCCTCCCCCCAATCTCTGACCTTCTCAATCATTATAATTTACCTTCTTCGTGTTGATCCTAAGGAGGGCGCTAAGAGCAAGCGTTTCACCTTTTACCACTACATCATCATAAAAAGTAAAATGCACACACTGTAAATCACTCTTAAAGCTAGTTATGTGGTTAGCACTTTGCCCTTCTTGATCAGCATTTTCACTCCAACTCAACCCCCGTGCCTCTCTCATGATAAGAGAACCCTCTACTATCTTAGCTACATCCCTATAGAAGCTAGTTAAGGCCAACAGTCCCCGGGAGTATGGTGCAGCGATAAGATACTTAGTTGTTAACCCAGGCATCCGCGGTTCGATCCCCAGCTACGGCGCATTTTGCAGGAATTTTTACTCCAAATGGGACGCGAACCCTGGGACGCTGGGCTTCTAGATTGCCACCGCGAGCGTTTCCCGATTTACCCTGATGACCGGTGGAAAACTTTCGTGGGACCGGGCCGGTCACCCCAGGTTCAATTTGTCTGCTGCCTAGTTCATCATTTTATTTTTATTTTTTTTTAGTTAAGGCCAACATTATAATAGTTATCTTTTAATCTTATTAAGAAATTGAGTTGGAGCATATTACTGAATTGTTGGCAACAGCTAGGGTGCAAATGAATCGAATTGAATCGCGAGCTTTTTGAACCGATACAAAAAATATTCGATTCATATCGAAATTATTGAATTCGAACATATACTATTTTGTTTGATTATTCACGAGCCACTCGCGAGCCAAATTTGAATCGAATACTAACTATTTTACAAAGTTTTTATTTAAATATATTCAAATTAAGGTTCGAATAATTCGAATCGATTAAATTATTTCAATCTATAGTTCGAATAGGTTCGAATCAAGGTTCGAACAATTTGATTCAAACTCGAGCTCAAATTTTATTTCGAATCGAGCTCGAGCCAAAACTAAGTGTATTTTCGAGCTTCGAATATCATATATTTTTTTATATTATTCGGCTCGATTCGATTCGTTTGCACCCCTAGCAATAGCAACAAGTCTTTCTTAAAAAAAAAACAAAGATTTTAAAACCTAATGGAGATGCGAGGTATTGATCCTCATACATATTGCATACCAAGCGAGCACTCTATAATCAGAGTAAGATTCCGATAATATTATATAGCACACATTGCAAATCTCTCTTAAAAATAGTACTTTGTTAAATGAAGGGTATCAATCAACATACCTCTCGTATGCTAAGCACCCTACTATCTGAGATGTATCTCATTGAATCTAGTTAGCACGAAAAATATAATAGTTATTTTTTGACCAAGTTAAGAGATTAAATTGGAGTGTATTACTGAATTATCATCCATCAAGTGCAGACTGTTTATAAGTCTCTCTAAAAAAAAGTTGGTTTTGAAAAAGTAATAGAAATGTAAGATATCAATCCTCATATCTCTCACATGCTAAGTGAATACCCTACCATCTAAGCTACATCCCCGTTAAATCTAATTAATGCTAACATTATAATAGTTATCTTCTGATCTTATTAAGAGATTGAGTTTGATTGTATTACTGAATTATCGGCAATGACAGCAAGCCTCTCTTAAAAAGCATAACTTTGTTAAAAATAATGAAGATGCAAGGCATGGATCCTCATGCCTCTTGCATGCTAAACGAGCGATGTACCATTTGTACCATCGCCTTCTAACCTACATCTCCATTGATGCATATTAATGACAATAATATAATAATTATCGAGATTGAGTTTGTGTGTATTATTGAATTGTCGTCATCAACAACAACAAGTCTCTCTTAAACAAATAAATTTTTAAAAGCTCATGGAAATAAGGGGTATCGATTAATGTACCTCTCACATGCTAAGAGCTCTACTATCTGAGCCACAATTCAAGAAAGATAATTCGGCAATTTACCAATAGGCGTACCTAAATATCGGAAATTACCAAAGAGCGTACCATAGTTTCTATTTTAACAAAGGGCGCAAGCCTTTATGTGAACTTCCTATTATACCCCTCATTCTAACTGTTGTCTTTCTCTTTTTCTCTCTCAGTAACAAATTTCAAGATGTCTGCACGTGTTTTTTCAGACTTTTATTTTAAAATAATATATTATGAAATCGGCGCTAAAAACGTAAGGTAAAAATTAAAAAAATATTTCAGTTAAAAATAGCTCATCCAACGTGATTTAAAAATATAAATAAATAATTTTTATATTTGATTAATAAAAATTAATATATTAAATAATATTTAATAAATATATTAATATATAAAAACAATTAAAAAAAACGTATGCTGCAGCAATAAAAAAAACGTAAAAAAATTTAAAAAAAACGAATGCAGAAATTAAAAAAAAAGCGTAAAAAAATTTCAAAAAAAAAACGTGGGCCTGAAATCTATTGATTTCAGGCCCACGCTAGGCCTGAAATCTTTTGATTCAGGCCCGACGTGGACTCAAATTTTTTTTCTATTTTAAAAATATATTAATATATAAAAAACCTATCAAAACACTTAATTTCAAATTAAAACGCAGGGTCTGAAGTCACGCTAGGAGGGCCTGAACATAGATGTGATATCCATCAATGAGTTTTGGTCAAAACCCACTGATATTTCTAAACTACTCCTATTTGATTGGTGATATCTAATATATAGATGTTTGGACACCTAAAACATCATCTCCTACCTCTAACATCTCTATTCATATGGAGTTTTCAGAAATCCAGATATGGGAGGTCCATCAGTGGGTTTTGGTCAAAACTCACTGATATTTCTAAACTGCTCCTATTTGATTGGTGATATCTAATATATAGATGTTTGGACACCTAAAACATCATCTCCTACCTCTACCCTCTCTATTCATATGGAGTTTTCAGAAATCCAGATATGGGAGGTCCATCAGTGAGTTTTGGTCAAAACTCACTTATATTTCTAAACTACTCTTATTTGATTGGTGATATCTAATATATAGATGTTTGGACACCTAAAACTTCATCTCCTACCTCTACCCTCTCTATTCATATGGAGTTTTCAGAAATCCAGATATGGGAGGTCCATCAGTGAGTTTTGGTCAAAACTCACTGATATTTCTAAACTACTCCTATTTGATTGGTGATATCTAATATATAGATGTTTGGACACCTAAAATATCATCTGCTACCTCTACCCTCTCTAATCATATGGAGTTTTCAGAAATCCAGATATGGGAGGTCCATCAGTGAATTTTGACCAAAACTCACTAAACCTCTAACAATTGCCCATCGAGCATGAAGCACCTCAAATGCTCCTTCAACATCTTTCCTTGCAGCTTGTTGTCTTTCCTTAAACAATCTCCTCTTGGGATCTTCCGGACAAGGAAAAGTCTTCACGAAAGTAGCTCATTCCGGATATACTCCATCTATTAGATAATAACTCTTCTTATATTGAGTGACGTTGACCGTGAAATTAATCTCCGGGGCATTTTCTTGCAAGACGTTATTGAATATGGGAGATTCATATAATACATTAAGATCATTACGTGAACTTGTGACGCCAAAGAATGCATGTCATATCCACAAATCTTGAGATGCCACCATTTCCAGCACGATTGTTGGTGATCCATGTCCTCTTATAAATTGGCCTTTCCAAGTTACTGGACAATTTTTTCATTCCCAATGCATGCAATCAAGGCTGCCTAACATTCCAGGGAAGTTGTGCCTCTCATCATGCAATTGAAGAAGACGTTGAACATCATCAACATTTAGTCTTCTCAAGTATTGATCGCCAAAGAGTTCAACCATATAATCGCAAAACTTAAAAAGACACTGAATGACAGTTGATTCACCCATGCATAGGTACTCATCAATATGGTCGACTGGGACTCCATAAACTAATTGACGAATCACAGCTGTGATTTTTTGTAGTAGTGTCAAGCCTTGTCTACTCGCAGCATCATCCCTGCTGAAAAAATGATGAACGACTCTCACGTGCATTCACTATGCGACAAAATAAATCTCTTCGCATGCGAAATCGTCTTCGAAATATTTAATCTGGATACTCTGGATTTGTGGAGAAATAATCATTGAAGACTCTCACATATCCGGCTTCACGATTTCTTTGGATGAACCTTCTTCAAGTTGTCGGCTTTGTTGAAGTATCAACGACATTAACTCATTCCCTGGATCATAACCTTCGTCAACATCTTCAACATGGACTTCATCTTCACTTATCGAGTAAGACGTGGTGCTACTTGAAGATTGAGACATATTTGGAGAAAACGAATTCAGAGCTAATGAAGAATGACAAATTGTAGAGCACAATGATCAAAGAATGAAGAGGAAATGAATTCGTCAACTACTTGGAGAATGAAGAATTGTAGAGCACAAGGTGTCTATTTATTTGTTCTTGTCAACAGCTATATTCTAACAGCTATATTACAACGGCTATATTCTAACTAGCATATTACAACAGCTATATTTCAAAGGATAGTTTGCATCGGTTATATTAATTGACTAGAAATTACAAATGAAGTCAAGAAAGTAAAATAATAAAAAATTACATTAATTTAAAAGGAAAATATTTGAAAATTACATTAATTGAACAGTATAATAATTGAAAATTACAATAAATAAAAATTACATATTCCATCTCTTCTTAATCTCTTGACATAGATGTTGATAGATGATAAATTACTCTTGTGTCATTTGTGAGGTGTTTTTCAAAAGGATTACATATTCCTTTAATTGAACTTTGGCTAAGGCAACCTTTGCTTTCATTTTAGCAGCTTTTGCATTCATCTCATCAACTTCGAGTTATTTTTGTTTCATTCCAACTTCAGTCATTTTTATGCTTATATACTCAGTAAACTTTGCAAACATATTATCCAAATTTGTTGTCATACCTTCAATGTCTGATTTCATTTTGCCTTTTCCTTTTCTTTTAGCTGTCTTCTGACCCATTAGACGAGTTTCTTCTTCATTTAGGTCTACTTATAGACTAGCATCTTGGTTAGATGAGGTGTTGCTTGCTCCCGACTCTGAGGTTCTTGCCTTCTTTATGCTAACAACGTGATCAACAGACTGTGTAGTAAACATTGGATAATCTTTTACTATCCTCCACACATGCTCAAGATTAAATGCAATGCCATTATTTTCTTCACGATATTTTCCATACGCAAACTGCAAAATATCCTTATCACTGTGGCCGCTACGATACGCACTATAAACGCTATTGTAATTTGCGTTGAAGTGATATACCTTTTTGTATATGGTATTGTGCCAGTGCGATCGTATGATACTTGCATTCTGTTGGGTGTACCTTGAGGACGATTATCATTGTAGTAGTTAGCAACACGACCCCAGAAAGCATCCATCTTCTAATCATTATCGATGATTGAATCATCGCTGATAGTGGCAAATGATCTGGCCAAAATTTCGTCTTTAGACTTACTCCATGTTGATCGTTTTCTTCTACCCGCAGCGCCAGAATCCATCTTCTCTAAATTAACAACTTCAATTGGAGATTCACGGTTAGACACTTGAGTCTCTGAGATAAAAGTCGGAGTAAATGGATTATTTTCCGTTGGAGATGTATAAGGCATACCGATTGCAGGTGGATTGGATGGATAATTTTGTGGATATGGATTATATGGATAATTAGGTGGATATAGACCATATGAGTTATTGGGTGGGTATAGATTATGTAGATAATTTAGTAGATATGGAAAATATGGATAATTTGGTAGAGTTTGAGAATTTTGGGAAGAAGTATTTTCTAAAAAATTTCTAAAAACCCCATGATTATTTTCATCTATTTCGGAAGAAAATACTAGAGAGAAGATTGTTAGAGGGAAGGAAGAAGGTGTTTGAAGATTGGAATGAGAGTGATTGGGAGGGAGGTGTTTGAAGATTGAAATGAGGGTTGTAAGATGATGAGTATTTACATATGAAAATTTATTTTTTTATTAAAATAATCGTTTGTGACCGTTTTATGACCGTTGTGGTTGTTTACTAGCCGTTTAGGTGACCGTTGTCGATTTTTAATCGATTACGACTGCCCCAATCGATTAAAAACATTCTCAATCACTGTTCAGGAGTATCCCCAATCGATTAGGGGGATTGGGACACCCAATCGATTAGGGACAGCCCCAAATTGATTGGGGGCACCCATAATCGATTACCCAACCCAATCGATTGGGGATGTCAGGTCATGATGCGATGAACGCGTTCAAATATCTGAACGTGTTCATCGCGTCAGCGCTTTAACGCGCTCGCCATAACAGATTTAATGCGTGCGGTGCGTTAATTGAGCGTTATAACGCTCGATTAACGCACCGTTGTAGGTGCCCTAAGAGATTAAATTGGTGCCCACCCTCCCCATGTGCTAGCCACAACATCCGGGCTAGTAGCCCCCGTGATTTACCTCCTCCGTGTTGGCCCTGGGACAGGTTGGCGGGGGTGCTGGGGCGAGTGATTCGCCTTTTGCCACCTAAGAGATTAAATTGGAGTGTATTACCGAATTGTCATCTATTAAGTGCAGATTGTCTACAAGTCTCTCTTTACAAAAAGTAACTTTTTAAAAAGTAATGGAAATGCAAGATATCCCCATACCTCTCGCACACTAAGCGAGCACTCTATCATCTAAGCTACATCCCCATTAAAACTAGTTAATGCCAACATTATAATAGTTGTCTTTTGACCTTATTAAGAGATTGAGTTTGATTGTATTACTGAGGGAGTGTTTGGGAGAACTTTTGCTTCTTGAAAAGTGATTCTTATAGAGATTATCTTGAAGTCAGTGAGAAACTAAAACACGGAGTGTTTGGAAATATAAGCTAAAAGCTGATACAAGGTAAAGTTTGAGTGTTTGGTGAATAATTGCTTCCAAGCTTAATTTTTAGTTAAATGACAACAATATCCTTAAACTATATAAATTAATTTTTTTTAATTATATAAATATAATTTTGATACACCATCAATAATGTTTTATATATTTATTATTATATTTTGAATATTATATCAAAATTAATTTTTTTTAATAATATATATGTTTAAAAAATATATAATTAATAAAAATATAAAAAATGATAAAATTTATATAAATTTATAAAAAATTCTGAATATATAAATTATATAAAAATATAAAATTTTATTTAAAAATATGGTGGAAATTATGTAAAATGATAAATATATTAAGGGTATAAATGTATATTTTTAATTCTAGACCATAAACAAAAAAGCAGAAGCAGAAAAAAGCATCAAAATTTTGCTTCCAGCTTTTGACTAAAAGTTATAGAAGTTAAAGCAGAATCTGACATTCACAAACACTCAAAAGTGCTTCTATGTAGCTAGAATTTAAAAAACAGCTAACAGAAACTCTCCTAAATACTCCCTGAGTTGTCGATAATGACAACAAGCCTCTCTTAAAAAAATAACATTGTTAAAAACAATAGAGATGGAGCATATCGATCTCCGTGCCTCTCGAATAGTAAGCGCACGCTCTATAATATGATCTACGACCCCATTTAAGTTATATCCTCATTTATGCTAGTTAATGGCAATAATATAATAGTTATCTTTTGGCCACGTTAAGAGATTGAATTTATGTGTATTATTGAATTGTCATCATCAGCAACAAAATGTCTCTCTTAAAAAAATAAGTTTTTAAAAGTTCATGGAGATGCGGAGTATCGATCCCCATACCTCTCATGCAAAACCAGCGATTTCCCATCTGAGCTAAATCACCATAAAAAGTTTGCATCAATGGATATAGCTGAGATGGTAAGGTATTAGTAGATTGTCAGTAAAGAACTTGGGTTCGAGCCACGGAGCTAGTGGAACATATATCCCTGCATCCTGTGTAAAAAGTATCTTCCGCCCCCCCCCCAATCTCTGACCTTCTCAGTCATTGTAATTTATCTTCTTCGTATTGGTCCTAAGGAGGGCGCTGAGAGCAAGCATTTCGCCTTTTTACCATTACATCGTCATAAAAAGTAAAATGCACACACTGTAAATCACTCTTAAAGCTAGTTATGTGGTTAGCACTTTGCCCTTCTTGCTCAGCATTTTCACTCCAACTCAATCCCCGTGCCTCTCTCATGATAAGAGAACCCTCTACTATCTTAGCTACATCCCTATAGAAGCTAGTTAAGGCCAACATTATAATAGTTATCTTTTAATCTTATTAAGAAATTGAGTTGGAGTATATTACCGAACTGTTGGCAACAGCTAGGGGTGCAAACGAATCGAATTGAATCGCGAGCTTTTCGAACCGATACGAAAAATATTCGATTCATATTCGAAATTATTGAATTCGAACATATACTATTTTGTTTGATTATTCGCGAACCGCTCACGAGCCAAATTTGAATCGAATACTAACTATTTTACAAAGTTTTTATTTAAATATATTCAAATTAAGGTTCGAATAATTCGAATCGATTAAATTATTTCAATCTATAGTTCGAATAGGCTCGAATCAAGGTTCGAACAATTCGAATCAAACTCGAACTTAAATTTTATTTCGAATCGAACTCGAGCCAAAACTAAGTGTATTTTCGAGCTTCGAATATCATATATTTTTTTATATTATTCAGCTCGATTCGATTCGTTTGCACCCCTAGCAATAGCAACAAGTCTTTCTTTAAAAAAAAAGATTTTAAAACCTAATGGAGATGCGAGGTAGCAACAAGTCTTTCTTAAAAAAAAAAAGATTTTAAAACCTAATGGAGATGCGAGGTATTGATCCTCATACATATTGCATACCAAGCGAGCACTCTATAATCAGAGTAAGATTCCGATAATATTATATAGCACACATTGCAAATCTCTCTTAAAATAGTACTTTGTTAAATGAAGGGTATCAATCAACATACCTCTCGTATGCTAAGCACTCTACTATCTGAGATGTATCTGTTGATGCAGTCTGACCCTGATTGTTGTTTTAGTGTTGACACCGATTTAAGTTTGATTCAAGTTTGGTTGAAGTCCAGGTGGATCGGGAGATCGCACGCTGGCATGTGAAAAGTCCTAACTTGGAGGGCTAGGTGATGGAAATCCCGGTGAGTGAAGTGGAGTCCTGGTGAGTGAAGCCAAGTGGTGGAAATCCCGGTGAGTGAAGCCGGGTCCTGGTGAGTGAAGCCAGGTGATGGAAATCCCGGTGAGTGAAGTCGGGTCCCGGTGAGTGAAGCCGGGTGACCGAAACCCTGGTGAGTGAAGCCAGGTCCTAGTGAGTGAAGCTAGGTTGAAATCCTAGTGAGTGAAGCCGGGTCCTGGTGAGTGAAGTCAGGTTAGATGAAATCCTGGTGAGTGAAGCCAGGTCCTAGCTTGGAGGGCTAGGTGTGGAAAAGTCCTAATTCGGAAGGGTTGGGTGAAAAGTCATAGCTTGGAGGGCTAGGTGAAAAGTCCTAACTTGGAGGGTTAGGTGAAAATTCCCAACTTGGAGGGTTAGGTGAAAAATCCTTAGCTTGGAGGGCTAAGGTGGATGAAATCCTAGCTTGGAGGGCTAGGTTTGAGTCCTGGATCGGTCTGGTGACCGATCAGGGAATTGGCACGCTGCTCCCTTGTGGATGGGTCTAGTGACCGATCCAGCGATGACTGATTGGTCTGGTGACCGATTAGGGAGTATGCGTTTCACTCACTGAACGGCTCCTGATCGGTCCGGTGACCGATCAGGGAGCACTCAGTGAGTTAAGTTCCCCTACTGATCAGGTTCTGAATGGTCTGGTGACCCATCAAAGACTTAGGATTTGATTTCCGCGGTTACTGTTCACTCAGACCTGGACCGATCAGGATGGAGCCTGATTGGTCTGGGAGTGGCCTGATTGGTCTGGTGACCGATCAGGCTGGAGTCTGATTGGTCTGGGGACCGATCTGGAGTGTGCAGCAGATTGCTGGATAGGTCTGGGGACCAATCAGGAGTATACAGAAGACTGCTGGATCGGTCTGGTGACCGATCAGGCTCCTCCCTGATCGGTCTGGGGACAGATCAGGAGCAGAACTTTAATTCAAATAAGCTGTCAAAAGCTCTAATCGCGTCTGTTTTAACTGCCGATTCTCTGCTACTTACTGATTTCTTTTTGATATGCATTGCTAAGCCTCTGTTGGAGTGTGCAGGTGATAGCAGGTGATTCAAACACTCAAGGAGGGTCAATGGGAGGCTTTCCTTGGAGCAGGTTTGTTTGTTTCTCCTTCTCAGGTTTCAACGGCAACTGGAGCAGCTGGCGACTGACGGAGACTCAGCTGGAGAGGAAGTCTTCAGTGGACTGAGTGCTCAGGAAGGTTAGTGGGTTCAGGCTGGCTCAGTGGATGCTGATGAAGCTTGCGATGGTGAGAGGGAGCTTAAGAGACAAAGCTGGATGCAGAGGAGCGGTGGCGAATAAGACAGAAACTTGGGAAGTTTGGCTGGGTTGTGTTCGTGCTCTCTGTGGCTTTGTGCTTGAGCGATCTTGTTGCATTCCTGTGAGATCTTTGTGAGTGTTCCTTCTTGTGTGATCTCTTGTACTCAAGTTCAATCATCCATGAGATCTGTGGAGAGGTTTCTCCACCGAGAAGTAGGCTCTATCTTATTGTTCACGGGCTTGCTGCCGACGATCATTACGGGCACGCCAAGGAGTGACAATAAACCTTGTATAACAGTGTTAGCGTTGTTTGGTTTGCGTTTCCTTCTCTGCGTTGTTCTTTGTTTCTGCATTATCGAGATTGAAAAGTGATTGTGTGTCAAGTTCCATTATTGAATTGTCGTCATCAACAACAACAGAGTTTATAAGTCTCTTAAACAAATAAATTTTTAAAAGCTCATGGAAATGAGGGGTATCGATTAATGTACCTCTCACATGCTAAGAGCTCTACTATCTGAGCCACAACTCAAGAAAGATAATTCGGCAATTTACCAATAGGCGTACTTAAATATCGGAAATTACCAAAAAGCATACCATAGTTTCTATTTTAACAAAGGGTGCAAGCCTTTATGTGAACTTCCTATTATACCCCTCATTCTAACTGCTGTCTTTCTCTTTTTCTCTCTCAGTAACAAATTTCAAGATGTCTGCATGTGATTTTTCAGACTTTTATTTTAAAATAATATATTATGAAATCGGCGCTAAAAACGTAAGGTAAACATTAAAAAAAATATTTCAGTTAAAAATAGCTCATCCAACGTGATTTAAAAACATAAATAAATAATTTTTATATTTGATTAATAAAAATTAATATATTAAATAATATTTAATAAATATATTAATATATAAAAACAATTCAAAAAAAAACGTATGCTGCAGCAATAGAAAAAAACGTAAAAAAATTGAAAAAAAAAACGAATACAGAAATTAAAAAAAAAAAGCGTAAAAAAATTTCAAAAAAACGTGAGCCTAAAATTTATTGATTTCAGGCCCACGCTGGGCCTGAAATCTTTTGATTCAGGCACGACGTGGACTCAAAT
The DNA here is from genome assembly GCA_024364735.1 of Boesenbergia rotunda. NCBI lineage: Eukaryota > Viridiplantae > Streptophyta > Magnoliopsida > Zingiberales > Zingiberaceae > Boesenbergia > Boesenbergia rotunda. The sequence continues at coordinate 25,086 of JAGFNQ010005604.1, read as the reverse complement.
TTTTTTCTATTTTAAAATATATTAATATATAAAAAAACCTATCAAAACACTTAATTTCAAATTAAAACGCAGGGTCTGAAGTCACGCTAGGAGGGCCTGAACATAGATGTGATATCCATCAGTGAGTTTTGGTCAAAACCCACTGATATTTCTAAACTACTCCTATTTGATTGGTGATATCTAATATATAGATGTTTGGACACCTAAAACATCATCTCCTACCTCTAACCTCTCTATTCATATGGAGTTTTCAGAAATCCAGATATGGGAGGTCCATCAGTGGGTTTTGTTCAAAACTCACTGATATTTCTAAATTGCTCCTATTTGATTGGTGATATCTAATATATAGATGTTTGGACACCTAAAACATCATCTCCTACCTCTACCCTCTCTATTCATATGGAGTTTTCAGAAATCCAGATATGGGAGGTCCATCAGTGAGTTTTGGTCGAAACTCACTGATATTTCTAAACTACTCCTATTTGATTGGTGATATCTAATATATAGATGTTTGGACACCTAAAATATCATCTCCTACCTCTACCCTCTCTATTCATATGGAGTTTTCAGAAATCCAGATATAGGAGGTCCATCAGTGAGTTTTGGTCAAAACTCATTGATATTTCTAAACTACTCCTATTTGATTGGTGATATCTAATATATAGATGTTTGGACACCTAAAATATCATCTGCTACCTCTACCCTCTCTATTCATATGGAGTTTTCAGAAATCCAGATATGGGAGGTCCATAAGTGAATTTTGACCAAAACTCACTGATGGACCTCCCATATCTGGATTTCTGAAAACTCCATATGAATAGAGAGGGTAGAGGTAGCAGATGATATTTTAGGTGTCCAAACATCTATATATTAGATATCATCAATCAAATAGGAGTAATTTAGAAATATCAGTGAGTTTTGACCAAAACTCACTGATGGACCTCCCATATCTGGATTTCTGAAAACTTCATATGAATAGAGAGGGTAGAGGTAGCAGATGATGTTTTAGGTATCCAAACATCTATATATTATATATCACCAATCAAATAGGAGTAGTTTAGAAATATCAGTGAGTTTTGACCAAAACTCACTGATGGACCTCCCATATCTAGATTTCTGAAAACTCCATATGAATAGAGAGGGTAGAGGTAGGAGATGATGTTTTAGGTGTCCAAACATCTATATATTAGATATCACCAATCAAATAGGAATAGTTTAGAAATATCAGTGAGTTTTGACCAAAACCCACTGATGGACCTCCCATATCTGGATTTCTGAAAACTCCATATGAATAGAGAGGGTACAAGTAGAATATGATGTTTTAGGTGCCCAAACATCTATATATTAGATATCACCAATCAAATATAAGTAGTTTAGAAATATCAGTGAGTTTTGACCAAAACTCACTGATGGACCTCCCATATCTGGATTTCTGAAAACTCTATATGAATAGAGAGGTTAGAGGTAGGAGATGATGTTTTAGGTGTCCAAACATCTATATATTAGATATCAATAATCAAATAGGAGTAGTTTAGAAATATCAGTGGGTTTTGACCAAAATCCACTGATGGACATCACATCTATGTTCAGGCCCTCCTAGCGTGACTTCAGACCCTACGTTTTAATTTGAAATTAAGTGTTTTGATAGGTTTTTTTAGATATTAATATATTTTTAAAATAGAAAAAAAATTTGAGTCCACGTCGGGCCTGAATCAAAAGATTTCAAGCCCAACGTGGGCCTGAAATAAAAATTTCAGGCCCACGCTAGGCCTGAAATAAAATATTTCGGGCCCAACGTCTACCTGAAATAAATAGATTTTAGGCCCACGTTTTTTTGATTTCTGCAACGTTTTTTTTTTTGAAATTTTTTTACGCTTTTTTTTATTTCTGCATTCGTTTTTTTAAAAAAATTTTATGTTTTTTTATTGCTGCAGCATACGTTTTTTTTTGAATTATTTTATATATTAATATATTTATTAAATATTATTTAATATATTAATTTTTATTAATCAAATATAAAAATTATTTATTTATATTTTATATCACCTTGGATGAGCTATTTTTAACTGAATTATTTTTTTAATTTTTACCTTACGTTCATAATATATTATTTTAAAATAAAAGTCTGAAAAAGCACGTGCAGACATCTCGAAATTTGTTACTGAGAGAGAGAAAGAGAAAGACAATACTTAGAAGGAGGGGTATAAGAGGAAGTTCACATAAAGGCCTGTGCCCTTTGGTAAAATAGAAATCATGGGACGCCCTTTGGTAATTTCCGATATTTAGGTACGCCCTTTGGTAAATTACCGAAGATAATTAGTACCAAAAATATAGGTAATCGAAATGCAAGATATCGATATACATGCCTCTTGCATGCTAAGCAAACCCTCTACCATCTGAGCTACAACCCTATGGAAGCTTGTTAAGGCCAACACTATTATAGCTATCTTTTAACCTTATTAAGAGATTGGGTTAGAGTGTATTACTGAATTATCAGCAATAGTTAGGGGTGTAAACGAAATGAGCCAATTCGCGAGCTTTTCTAACCGATTTGCAAAATATTCGATTCGTATTTGAAATTATCGAATTCGAGCCAAAGTCAAACATGTTCGAATATTTTTTCGAGCCGAATTCAAACCTATACTATTTTGTACGATTATTCGCGAGCCGCTCATGAGCCGAATTCGAATCGAATTCTAATTAGTTTACAAAGTTTTTATTTAAATATATTCAAATTAAGGTTCGGATAATTTGAATCGATTACGTTATTTCGATCTATAGTTCGAATAGGCTCGAATCAAGGTTCGAACGATTCGATTCAAACTCGAGCTCAAATTTAAATTCGAATCGAGCTCGAGCCAAAACTATGTGTATTTTCGAGCTTCACATCGAGCTTCGAATATCATATATATTTTTTGAGCTTAAATTCAAATATCAATATTTTCATATTATTCGGCTCGATTCGATTTATTTGCACCCCTAGCAACAGCAACAAGTTTCTCTTAAAACAATAACATTTTAAAACCTAATGGAGATGCGGGATATCAATCCCCATACCTCTCACATACAAACCGAGCGATGTACCATCTGAGTTACATTTAGATGAAACTTATATAGCACACACTGCATTTCTCATGTAAAAATAGTAATTTTTTAAATATGGGGTACCGATCAACATACCTCTCGCATGCTAAGCAATCTACTATCTGAGTTACATCTCATTAAATCTAATTAGTACCAAAAATATAATAGTTATCTATTTGACCTCATTAAGAGATTAAATTTGAGTGTATTATCGAATTGTCATCCATCAAGTGCAGACTGTCTACAAGTCTTTCTTTTAAAAAGCAACTTTTTAAAAAGTAATGGAAATGTAAGATATCAATCGCAATACCTCTCGCATGCTATACGAGTGCTCTACCATATAAGATACATCCCTATTGAAGCTAGTAAATGCCAATATTATAATAATTATCTTTTGACCTTATTAAGATATTGAGTTTGATTGTATTATAGTATTGTCGACCATATATAACAGCAAGCCTCTCTTAAAAAAATAGCTTTGTTAAAAGAGTAATGATATGCACAGTGAAAATGAATACCTCAGTGAAAACTTTGACCATCAATCGGCGGCACATCCGACGTCCGATCGTTGATCGAACACTACCTGCGGCCTCTGACCACCACCCCGAATCAAACTATACCCTGGGAGCACGGTAACCCCGTCGGGGATCGCCGCAATTGCGATCTCATATATTCACTGTCGATTTTGACGGGTTCATTGTTGTCGGCGATCCTGACGGGTTCACTGTTGTCGGCGATCCTGACGGGTTCACCGTCCTCCCAAGGTATAGTTTGATTCGGGACTGCGAACGAAGGCCGCCGATAGTGTCTGATCGTGCCACCGAGTGACGGCCAAAATTTTCACTGAGACATTCACTTTCACTATACGTATCATTTCTCATGGTAAACCCGTCGGGGATTGCCGCAATTGCGATATCGTATATTCACCGTCGATTTTGACGGGTTCACCGTCCACCCAAGGTATAGTTTGATTCGGAACGACGATCGGAGACCGCCGATAGTGTCCGATCATGCCACCGAGTGATGGTTAAAATTTTCACTGAGATATTTACTTTCACTGTGCGTATCATTTCTCTTGTTAAAAATAATGGAGATGCAGGGTATCGATCCCCGTGCCTCTCGCATGCTAAGCGAGCGCTCTACCATTTGAGCTACATACCCATGTAAGCTATAACCCTATTGATACATTCAGTGTGCGTATCATTTCTCATGGTAAACCCGTCGTGGATCACCGCAATTGTGATCTCGTATATTCACTGTCAATTTCGATGGGTTCACCGTTGTCGGCGATCCTGACGGGTTCACCATCATACCAAGGTATAGTTTGATTCGGGACGGCGATCGGAGGCCGCCGATAGTGTCCGATCGTGCCATCGAGTGACGGTCAAAATTTTCACCGAGATATTCACTTTCACTGTGCGTATCATTTCTCTTGTTAAAAATAATGGAGATGCGGGGTATCGATCCCCGTGCCTCTCGCATGCTAAGCGAGCGCTCTACCATTTGAGCTACATCCCCATCCAAGTTATACCCCCATTGATACATTCACTGTGCGTATCATTTCTCACGGTAAACCCGTCGAGGATCACCGTAATTGTGATCTCGTATATTCACTGTCGATTTCGATGGGTTCACCATTGTCGGCGATCCTGACGGGTTCACCGTCCTCCCATGGTATAGTTTGATTCGGGACGGCGATCGGAGGACGCCGATAGTGTCCAATCATGCCATCGAGTGACGGTCAAAATTTTCACCGAGATATTCACTTTCACTGTGCATATCATTTCTCTTGTTAAAAATAATGGAGATGCGGGGTATCGATCCCCGTACCTCTCGCATGCTAAGCGAGCGCTCTACCATTTGAGCTACATCCCAATCCAAGCTATACCCCCATTGATACATTCACTGTGCGTATCATTTCTCACGGTAAACCCGTTGTGGATCACCGCAATTACGATCTCGTATATTCACTATCGATTTCGACAGGTTCACCGTCGCCGGCGATCCTGACGTGTTCACCGTCCTCCCAAGATATAGTTTGATTCGGGACGGCAATCGGAGGCCGCCGATAGTGTCCGATCGTGTCACCAAGTGACAGTCAAAATTTTCACCGAGATATTCACTTTCACTATGCGTATCATTCCTCCCAATGTATAGTTTGATTCGGGACGGCGATCGGAGGCCGCCGATAGTGTCCGATCGTGCCACCAAGTGACGGTCAAAATTTTCACTGAGACATTCACTTTAACTGTGCGTATCATTTCTCTTGTTAAAAATAATGGAGATGCAGGGTATTAATCCCCGTGCCTCTCGCATGCTAAGCGAGCGCTCTACCATTTGAGCTACATCCCCATCCGAGCTATACCCCCATTGATACATTCACTGTGCGTATCATTTCTCGCGGTAAACCCGTCGAGGATCACCGCAATTGCGATCTCGTATATTCACTATCGATTTCGATGGGTTCACCGTTGCCGGCGATCCTGACGGGTTCACCGTCCTCCCAAGGTATAGTTTGATTCGGGACGGCGATCGGAGGTCGCCGATAGTGTCCGATCGTGCCATCGAGTGACGGTCAAAATTTTCACCGAGATATTCACTTTCACTGTGCGTATCATTTCTCTTCTTAAAAATAATGGAGATGCGGGGTATCAATCCCCGTGCCTCTCGCATGCTAAGCGAGCGCCCTACCATTTGAGCTACACCCCCATCCTAGCTATACCCCCATTGATACATTCACTGTGCTTATCATTTCTCACGGTAAACCCGTCGGGGATCACCGCAATTGCGATCTCGTATATTCACTGTCGATTTCGACGGGTTCACCGTTGCCGTCGATCCTGACGTGTTCACCATCCTCCCAAGGTATAGTTTGATTCGGGACGGTGATCGGAGGCCGCCGATAGTGTCCGATCGTGCCACTAAGTGACAGTCAAAATTTTCACATAGATATTCACTTTCACTGTGCGTATCATTCCTCCCAATGTATAGTTTGATTCGGGACGGCGGTCGGAGGCCGCCGATAGTGTCCGATCGTGCCACCGAGTGACGGTCAAAATTTTCACTGAGACATTCACTTTCACTGTGCGTATCATTGCTCTTGTTAAAAATAATGGAGATGCAGGGTATTGATCCCCGTGCCTCTCGCATGCTAAGCGAGCGCTCTACCATTTGAGCTACATCCCCATACGAGCTATACCCCCATTGATACATTCACTGTGCGTATCATTTCTCACGGTAAACCCGTCGAGGATCACCGCAATTGCGATCTCGTATATTCACTGTCGATTTCGATGGGTTCACCGTTGCCGACGATCCTGACGGGTTTACCGTCCTCCCAAGGTATAGTTTGATTCGGGACGGCGATCGGAGGCCGCCGATAGTGTCCGATCGTGCCACCGAGTGACGGTCAAAATTTTCACCGAGATATTCACTTTCACTGTGCGTATCATTTCTCTTGTTAAAAATAATGGAGATGCGGGGTATCGAACCCCGTGCCTCTCACATGCTAAGCGAGCGCTCTACCATTTGAGCTACATCCCCATCCAAGCTATACCCCCATTGATACATTCACTATGCGTATCATTTCTCACGGTAAACCCGTCAGGGATTACCGCAATTGCGATCTCGTATATTCACTATCGATTTCGACGGGTTCACTGTTGCCGGCGATCCTGACGTGTTCACCGTCCTCCCAAGGTATAGTTTGATTCGGGACGGCGATCGGAGGCCGCCGATAGTGTCCGATCGTGCCACCGAGTGACAGTCAAAATTTTCACCAAGATATTCACTTTCATTGTGCGTATCATTCCTCCCAATCTATAGTTTGATTCAGGATGGCGATCAGAGGCCGCCGATAGTGTCCAATCGTGCCACCGAGTGACGGTCAAAATTTTCACCGAGATATTCACTTTCACTGTGCGTATCATTTCTCTTGCTAAAAATAATGGAGATGCGGGGTATCGATCCCCATGCCTCTCGCATGCTAAGCGAGCGCTCTACCATTTGAGCTACATCCCCATCTGAGTTATACCCCCATTGATACATTCACTGTGCATATCATTTCTCACGGTAAACCCGTCGGGGATCACCGCAATTGTGATCTCGTATATTCACTGTCGATTTCGATGGGTTCACCGTTGTCGACGATCCTGACGTGTTCATCGTCCTCCCAAGGTATAGTTTGATTCGGGACGGTGATCGGAGGCCGCCGATAGTGTCTGATCGTACCATCGGGTGGCAGTCAAAATTTTCACTGATATATTCACTTTCACTGTGCGTATCATTCCTCCCAATGTATAGTTTGATTCGGGACGGGTATCAGAGGCCGCCAATAGTGTCTGATCGTGCCACCGAGTGACGGCCAAAATTTTCACCGAGATATTCACTTTCACTATGCGTATCATTTCGCTTGTTAAAAATAATGGAGATATGGGATATCGATCCCCGTGCCTCTCGCATGTTAAGCAAGCGCTCTACCTTTTAAGCTACATCCCCCTCCAAGCTATAATCCCATTGATGCTAATTAATGGCAATAATATAATAGTTATCTTTTAAGAGATTGAGTTTGTGTGTATTATTAAATTGTCACCATGAGCAACAACAAGTCTCTCTTAAAAAAAATAAAATTTTAAAAACTCATGAAGATGGAGGGTAATCACCATACCTCTCATAAGCAAAGTGAGTGTTCTATCATATGAGCTACATCACCATCAACTCTAGTAAATCTCTGTTAAAAATAGTAATTTTATAAATGTAGGGTATTAATCAAGCACCTCTCACATGCTAAAGCATGCTAAGCGCTCTACTATGTGAGCTACATCTCATTAAAAATTGTTAGTACCAAAAATATAAATAATGAAAATATAAGATATCAATCCTCAAGCCTCTCGCATACTAAGCGAGCCCTCTACTATCTAAGGTACATCTATATCATAGATAATTAAAGCCGACATTATAATAGTTATCTTTTGACCTTATTAAGAGATTGAGTTGTAATATATTATCAAATTATCGACGACAGCTAGGGGTGCAAATGAATTGAGCCAATTCGCGAGCTGTTCAAGTTGATTCAAAAAATATTTGACTCGTATTCGAAATTATCGAATTCCGCTCGAACTCGAACATGTTCGAATATTTTTTCGAGTCGAATTCGGACCTATACTATTTTGTTTGATTGTTCGCGAGACGAATTCGAATCGAATTCTAATTATTTTACAAAGTTTTTACTTAATTATATTCAAATTAAAGTTTGAATAATTCAAATCGATTAAGTTATTTCGATCTATAATTCGAAGAGGCTCGAATCAATGTTCGAACAATTCGAATCGAACTCGAGCTAAGACTAAGTATATTTTTAAGCTTCGAATATCATATATATTTTTCGAGCTTAAACTTAAATATCAATATTTTTATATTATTTGGCTCGATTCTATTCGTTGCTTGAACTCAAAGTTTTTACTTAATTATATTCAAATTAAAGTTTGAATAATTCAAATCGATTAAGTTATTTCGATCTATAATTCAAACAGGCTCGAATCAATGTTCGAACAATTCGAATCAAACTCGAGCTAAGACTAAGTGTATTTTTAAGCTTCGAATATCATATATATTTTTCGAGCTTAAACTTAAATATTAATATTTTTATATTATTTGGCTCGATTATATTAATATTTTATTCGTTTGCATCCCTAGTTCCAACAGGCCTCTCTTAAAAGGCTTTTTTTGTTGGCCTCTCTTAAAAGGCTTTTTTAAATCCTAATGGAGATGCGAGATATCGATTCCCATTCCTCTCCTTACGGAACTAAGTATATACCATCTGAGCTACATTCCAATCAATTTGAAATTGTATACATTGCTTTACTCTCTTAAAAATAGTATTTTTTTTTAAAATTTGGGGTATCAATCAACGTACCTCTTGCATGCTAAGCAGTCTACTATCTAAGCTACATCTCATTGAATCTGGTTATTACTAAAAAAAAATATATCTCTAATGGATGGACTAATGATTAATACATGGGTGTTATCATCAAAAATTTGGAGGTCAAAATCTGATAAGGTTAATGTGTCCGCCCTCACCACACACTAGTCACAGCATCGGGCTAATAGCCTCCGTGATTTAGCTCCTCCGTGTTGGCAGTGGGACGGATTGGCGAGGACGTTAGAGGCGAGCAAATCGTCTTTTGTCACTTAGTTAGTACCAAAAATATAATAGTAATTTTTTTGATCTCATTAAAAAATTAAATTAGAGTGTATTACCGAATTGTCATCCATCAAGTGTAGATTGTCTACAAGTCTTTTTTTTTTTAAGTAACTTTTTAATTAATAATGGAAATGTAAGATATCAATCCCCATAACTCTCGCATGCTAAGCGAGCTCTACTATCTAAATTACATTCTCTTTAAAACTAGTTAACGCCAACATTATAATAATTATCCTTTAACCTTATTAAGAGATTGAGTTTAATTGTATTACAAAATTATCGTCAATAACAACAAGCCTCTCATAAAAAAAATAATTTTAACTTTAAAAATAATAGAAATGCAGGGTACCGATCCTCATGTCTCTCACATGTTAAACGAGTGCTCTAGCATTTGAACTTGCATGTTAAATAAGTGTTCTACCATTTGAATATAATAAAGGCAATAATATAATAGTTATCTTACCGCGTTAAGTGATTTTGTGTGTGTTACTGAATTGTCATCATCAACAACAAGTCTCTCTTAAAAAAATAAAATTTTAAAAGTTCATGGAGATGCAGGGTATCAATCCCCGTACCTTTCTCATGCAAAGTGAGTGCTCTACTATCTGAGCTATATTCCCATAAATGTCAAATAGCACACACTATAAATCTCAGTTAAAAATAGTAATTTCATAAATGTGGGGTATCGATCAACGTATCTCTCGCATGCTTAGCGCTCTACTCTCTGAGTTACATCTCATTAAAGATATTTAGTACCAAAAATATAAGTAATGGAAATGTAAGATATCGATCCCCATGTCTCTCGCATGCTAAGTGAATCCTCTACCATCTGAGCTATTACCCTATCAAAGCTTCTTAAGGCCAACATTTTAATAATTATCCTTTGACTTTATTATGAGATTGAGTTGGAGTCTATTACCGAATTGTCAGCAATAATTAGGGGTTCTCTAGCTTAAGCGAAGGTGAATGAAAAGCGTAGAGAATTGACAGATGTGTCAACGATATGCGACTGCTATTAGAGCTTCTCTAGCTTAAGCGAAGGCGAATGAAAAGTGTAGAAAAAAAACAGATTGAATTGTAATGTACTATCGAATCGTCATCCAGGGTAGCGAAAACTCTATACTCACATCTTTAAAAAAATAATAATAATAATAACTTTATAAAAAAAAATAATTATTGAGGTTGGATCGATATAATTTTATAAAAAAATTTATCGACCATCAAGATAAATCAAAAAGTGCTCGCGATAGATGGTTTAAAAATCTAGCATCTAAGAGTTTGTATCCCATCTAAACAAAAAATTTTATAAAATATTTGAGATAATAACTAATACGCCTTTTGCTACACAAATTCTCTACCATCTTAGCCGTATCTCATTTGATACTTATTATTATCAACAATATAATAATTTTTCTTTTGACCGTCATTAAAACCCTCTCGAGTTCGACTCAACCGCGTTACTTTAACCCCCACGGGCTGGATCGGATGGTAAGACGCCTGGTCGATTTGGTTGACGTCACAGGTTCGAGGGTCGCCAGTTGCGGACGGAGATAAAACCCTGGTTTGCTGGTATTAATTCCCTCGACCCCAGGCGCCTCACCACACCGTGATTTGCCTCTCTCTGGAAATCGATGGGGTCGGGACCAGGGGCCGCTAAGATGGCGGTTCCACCTTTTTGGTCAACCACGTTACTTTAACGGTAAATTGCATAAAACTCTCCAATGGCCACTTGATCTTTGCATGTACTCCTCATTTGAATTTTTCTTTATATTTATTCCCTGATGGATTGAGTATAAAAGAGTGAAAATTAAGTATACATCAGTGAAAATTGAGTATAAAAAAGTGAAACTTGAGTATAAAAGAGTGAAAATTGAGTACACTGGTTATTGATGTGGTGAATACAACCTTACATACTCAATTTCTAACGTTTATACTCAACTTTCTTCAAATAATATTCACCAATCTATTTTGTCAATCCCATCAGGGACTGCATGCAAAGAAAAAATTATATGGAGATTGCATGTAAAATTGAAATAGTACGTGGGGAGTTTATGAACTTGTACCCTTACTTTAACAAGTAACGATTCGTTATCCCAAAATTACGGCCGCTCTCTGCTCTCTCCTCTCCCCAGCCATGGCCGCCGTCGCCGTCGCGGCCCACTTCTTTCCTATTCCTCCCTCCCCTCCCTTCCTCCTTACCCGTATGCGAAATCCGACCCGTCGGCTTTCGTTTCCCGCCAACGCCTCGCGGACCGAGCGCGGCGTCGAGTTCGAGACCGGCGATTCCTTCTTCCGCAGCGAGAGCGCCGTGGGCCGCGACCTTGGCGTCCTCTCCGCCGCCATTCACCGCCAGTCACTCTGCAGCGGTAGTGGCCTCCGGGTCATCGATGCGATGTGCGGCTGCGGCATCCGCGCTCTGCGTTACCTGGCCCAGGCCGGCGCTGACTTCGTCTGGGCAAACGATGCCTCCGAGGACTGCCGGCCCCTCATCCTCTCCAATCTATCCCGCCATCCCTGTGTGTCTTCCGGCGGCGAGCGCCGCTGGGTCGTCAGCCACCTTGACGCCAACAGGGTCCTGGCCGAGAACTACCTCCGCAGGGAGTTCTTCGATTTCGTGGACGTTGATTCCTTCGGGAGCGACTCCTCGTTCATGGGGATGGCTGTTGCCACGGTCAGGAAGGGAGGATTGCTGTACATCACCTCCACTGATGGGTATTCCTCAGGAGGGCATCGACCTCACTGGTAAAGCTTAGCCTATGCTATTAGTGGCCAAGTAGTTCAATTCGTCTTTACATTTTCTTTTGCTTACTCCCTATAGTTATATTAACTTTGAAGCAACAGAATATTATTTTCCTTCTCGTATACCTTCCTGCTTTTGCTAGCTGATCGATTCCTCAGATTGTTTGGAACTAATTCCTGATGGAAATGAATCTCAAATCGATATTAGAGAAGAGCTTCTAGGAATTCTAATCCCAATTCTCATGTTTTAATTCACATATTTTGTTGTCAGATAGAGGTATGCCGTTCAATGTTAGAAAGAGAATTCTAATTCCATAAAATTTTACATTTCAAAACAAGTTGTAAAAGATTACAGTCGACTAATAAGATTCTATGTGGACAAATTAATCACAGGTTTTCCATTCCATATTTTCTCATATCTAGTCTATGTGCCAAGGAGCATGTTGTTGTTCTATCCCTTGTAGTTCTAATCCACATCTATGAAATATCAATTGTTTACTTAGTTGAAACAATTCATCCAAGTTTGTTGCCTTAATGATGCTGAGTTGATCTACTTATTAGTAATCACTATGGGAAATTTTCTTTTCAATCATGGATATGCTTGCTTGCTTTGCTTGTTTAAACATGTAATCACTTTTAAGTTTTTCAGATGTTCTGAGAAGTCATTTATTTAGACATTATAAGCTTTTATTCTCTTCCTTCTTGTAGCTGGAGAGTGCAAGTGCAAAATGATTAATACTTGTGAAATTTCCCTCTCTTACTAGCACACGAAGTGTTTGATAATGGAAAAATGGTTGCACAACTCTCTAGCTAAGAAATATACTTTGTTTGTCATGCTAATTATGTAATATCTCATCAATTCATTCATGGTAAATTGATTGGTTCATTGACATCTATCGCGATTTGTAATTTCATTTTACCTCCTAGTTCTTTAGCTTCATATGGAGCATATGTTCGCCCAATGCCATTTTCCAATGAGATCGGTTTACGGATGCTTATAGGTGGTGTTTTACGGGAAGCAGCTATTATAGGTTATCACATATCACCACTTTTCTCTTATTATTCATATCACGGACCTGTATTCCGAGTATTGTTACGTGTGGATCGTGGACAACTTCAGGATAATAGGTGACACATGGAAATATACTTTATTTATTCATACATTATATTCATGAATTATAAATTATGGCATACTGTATGTTTGCAGCCAATATGGTTTCATAAGTTATTGCCACAATTGTGGTAACTCTCAAACTTTTTCTTGGGGAGAACTTGGACAAATTTCCTGCACCTGTAGAAGTGGCCAGGTATGCAGACTAATGGCTTGGTAATTATATGATCATACGAAAAGGCATCAAAATTTGGCTAATAGTTTACCTTTCATTCTAATCTCTGTTGAAGTAAACTCTACATATTCAATCTTTTTGCATGTTTCTGTAACCCTAAGATGAACAGCCCTACGCGTTCTCTAATATAAATTGAAATAATAATAACTCCAGTTTCTGATTGATTGAACTGTATTCTCAGGTCGTACATAGAATTTGATGATTAGTAACTATCCAAATCCTGATTTTGGGTGAAATATATTTCTGGATTCAGCTTGAACTATTTACTGTGGGCATTAAATATAACTGTAAATCAAAATGTAGGTATTTTCAGACATGTTGATTATCAAGCTTGTTTGTCAGTCAGGTTTCTGTATAATTGTTTTCCATTTAAATGCATATATTCCATTTTTATTACAGGCATTTAATCTAGCATTGAGGCTTCGTGACATTATTTTGCAGTGTATTAACAAGAAAACCTCTATGGATGTGTGATCTCTTTCTTTGCTGTGCTTAAGAAATTAATCTCCTGTTGCTTTCATTTATTGATTTAGGGCTTTTACTTCTGTGTCTGTCAGGTATCGAAATCTCTTGTTGTCTCCGGCCCTCTTTGGATCGGTTGTCTCCATGACGCAGCATTTGTCACTGAAATGCTACACTTAGCTACAAAGTGGGGATGGGCATGCACTACACAAAAGGAGATCGACCTAGAGAAACTTTTAAACCAAATGATAGAGGAAGGGGATCCTCGACTTCCACCTGGATACATCAAAGTTGATGAGGTCCAACAGCTAACACTTTCTGTCCTCTTTATTTGATTAAGAAAAGTATCTTTGGTCTGCCTACTGCTATGTATATATAGCTTCATCCACTCGGGTTTCTCAGATAGGAAGACGAGGCAAAATGAATTCTCCTCCAGTTATGACTTTGATTAACATCCTTCAAAAGGTTTGTGCAGTGGACAGTTTGATTCATGTTTTTCAGAATGATAATTTGCTTTCATTGTGTTTCCTTGCTACATGTTATATTAGTTATGGGCATTCTAGTATCTGATTTGAAAATGCACCGCGCAATATTCTCTTTGGTATCGACAATAACTTTCCTAAGGTTTGTTTTCTGTGAGCAGGAAGGTTATGCTGCTTCCAGATCCCATATCGCACCAAATGGAATCAAGACGAATTGTCCAATTGCCAAATGCATTCAGTTTGCTCATGGACTCAGGGCAGCATGAGCACTTAGAAACAGCTCTCTAGCTGATGTTCCATGAGTTCGATACTGGAGCTTCATCCTCCATCCACCACAAAATCAACTTTCTTGATATGAGATCTAGTAGGAGATATCATGAATCTTGTATCGAAGTTCTGCTCTCGTTTGTTGCTTTAGGATTGCTCTCTTTCAAAAGATGATCAATTGGAAGGTTGTGCCTGCATATCCATAATTGTCTTCAAGATGAGGTAAGGATGTCGAATATCATCGTATCTTGTGAATTCTAGAGCTATAGCTGGAACAAGTCCCCTTCGAGCAATTGACTGGTTTGAAGGGCAAATGAGAGACTGGTGACATATAACGTATCTATGTAATGTGATAGCATTATCATAGTTACAAATTGAATACACACATTATGCTCGAGACCTAATATTCTTTAGCAATAGCTCGCATGAATCTAGGAAGAATAACTAGCGAAGTGGCTCCCCAAAAATCAATTAATGAAACCCACTGGTTCAATTTAAGCATAGGGTTCGTTTGTGGTTCTTGGTTTCCATCTTGAATCTAGTTGCGAAAATCTGGACATGAAGTGGACCTCATGCACTCAAGTCTTTATTGGAGCTCCATATTTGGCTTGTGGGAGCAGAGTCGTCGATGTTTTTTACACCGGCTCCGGCTTCAGCTCTCATCAAAGGATCGGACTCATTATCTTTACCCTGCAGGTGTTACGTTTGGGTAAATTCAAAAAATATTAGAACAGACAGTATCGTGAGGTAAATTAATTTAATAGCAATCTTTTGTTTTCTAAAACAGCAGTGTTGAGGCAATATAGATATAGGTTTTTAAAAATAGGCAAAGAGTTTAAGGTTCTAACATAAAATGGGCACATAATCTAAATAATCAAGTGAAAATAATTGTGAAATTACAGAATTATGAAAATTGCAGGCATACCTGCAGCATTTGAACTGTTGCTTCCCGAGCTTTTTGCTGGCCTTCCATTATGCAAAAATAAGAATACAAAACCATCCCGATTATTGCAACGAGGATTCCAAAGATATTTCTCCAGCTAAATGGATCATGAAGTAAGACATAGCCAAAAGTCAAAACCAGGCAGGTTTTGAGATGTCCCAAAACTTGGTAGGTTACTGGTGATGTCTTGCCAATTACAAGAAATGTACTGAAGTTGACAGAGACTGATATTAGGCAAGAAAGCACAATGAAAACCTACAAGAAAAACGCAAGTGTAAGAGGGAACTATGTTTTCTCAACAGACAAAAAGTGTGAGCATACTTACAAGAACTTGATTTGTGTAATTGAATGCAAACACATTCTGGTTTGTTAGGAGCCCATCAAGAAAAGGACCAGATACAAACAGGGTTAGTGATTGGTAAAGGGCAGATTGGTACAAAAGCTGGGTTGAGGAGACCTTGAACTTTTTTTGTATAGTGTTAGTCATCTGGCAATAACTGGTTAAGGTCTGTAACAAGAATCAATAGCATGGGCTGTTTCATGTAGAAAAATAAAAATAGGAGCAGATAACCTCAATCAAAGATTTTAGAGACCAAGTAGACTCCCAATCCAAGTCATTTCCTTATCTTGTTAATTGAAATAATACCTCTGATTCCAAATATTGGAATGAATGGAAAAATATAGTGCTACATGATTATAATTCCTCAGTAAACACAGCTTAGCCAAGCTTCTTATGAAAAATCAAAGTGACAATTGTCAATATTCATCCCAGACAAGTTGGGTTCAAAGAACTTTCCCAACTTGGAACTGTTAATAAATCTCTTTGATAGTAAATGTTCTCTGCCTATAGTGTGCCTCTGTTAATACATCTCTAGTTTATTGAAGAGATAATGTCAATGAGAAAGACACATGAATTGATTGTGCTAGAAATCTCACATGATTATTGAAGAACAGTTTATCAGGGAGCAGAAAGTCAGAAAGACTCCAGCTACATGTTAAAATTCTGGTTCATCTTATTAGTGCTTTTATCATGGTTCCAGTGATTATTGGTCATGTGAGAGTTTTATCAAAGTTTTGCCTTCTACATATTGTTAGCGTGTCAAACAGAATGGACTCAATATTTGTCAAGAGCTTGTTATGGCACAGGTATGAGGTGTAAAAGTTGACACCTAAGTACACTGCATTCTGCAAGCAATCCAACATCCATTAAAGTTGTTTGATGCAATTCCAGCACCCAATAAAGGAAAACTTGCTCTGTAAGGATACAATTTGTGCGATGCAAGTTGTAATAATCGCCAGAAGAGACAATATAGACCCAAGTAAGTTAAGCTGCAGATCTGTTACAGTTGCAATTCCAACACCCAATAGAAGAATGGAAAGTGAGAATTGAATTCTTTGGCTGCAATTTGAAAAATAAAAGGACAGACAAATAAATCATATATCCATCTCATAGTAGAATGCACTGGCATGAGCATAATCATTCATGAAAGAAAGGGCCATAATCAGTAGATATTTACGATAAATAAGAACAGGACCAACCAAAATATAGCAACAGTATGTCTTTTTGTATTTTAAAACGAATTTAATGCATATGAACAGACATATATGACAGTTATTGCAATCACCATTAGCAAATAATAATAACTACCTTTCCTAGTAAAGATTTGACTGTAACTTATGGTGGTAATTTTGCCTTTACCATCAAAGTAGCACACTACAAATTCAACAGCTGAAATCACATTAGCAGTTTAAGTAAATAATTGTTTAATTGATGATTCAAAAATATTCTTTCCCATTTCAATTTACATATTTATTTTAGTATAAATTATTCTCCTAACTTATCAGAATTGTTTTAGAATTTTACTTCATCAGAATGTGTTCTATAGAAAAATTCTAAGATCTCCAGTTCTCAACTAGATTGAGTTTCAGTAAAGAGATTCAGGCTTGTTCAAAAGGGTAGAGATTCTAAAGTGTGGTTTATCAATCTGCTGTGAACGTTACGGAGTAATAGGCAATTCAAAGAGTGACAGATTTCATATATTATATAATTAAAGCCATGACAATCATCGAAAAGTGCAAGTTGTCAGAATTCAGAAATTAGATATATTGCATAAAATTTATCTTGGAATTAGTTTGAAGAACTTAGAATTCGATCCCATACTAAAGTGCATAATTTTTCTGACAGAGCTGCAACCGGACACAGTAAAATGGATATAATAACAAAATATTGAATTGTTACTATCTAGATTTGTCCTAAACATTGATACTCGTATGACTTCAGCATGAGGACCAGATTGCAATGTTGTTGCAATTGGATGATTAATTTGTTAGAACAAAATGTATGGTACCTGATCAAAAGACAATGATGGTGCCATACCTGAACTTCTTTGCAAAAAAGGCCGTCTCCAAGAAGACAGTACAAGGAATGATTGCTAGTTTTGTCATCTGTAGAGGAAGACACATTATTCAAACCAGCATAAAAACCTTTCAAGCTATTACAAAAGAATGGAACAGAGGAAAAAACATATCTGAAATTTGTACCAAATAACTAAATCATATGAACAAAAGAGAGAGAGGAGAGATCTGGCAGGTAAAGGTCCAAAATTGTAGTTTTAGACAATCAAATCTTCATATTACAACTTGAGAGGAACCATGGTCCAACTGCATGAAGCAATCAAGCAATTCAATTGTCTTTAATGCCTTTCTAAGTAATAACATAATGCCAAATATATAAAGATTCACAGCAATTAATTATATCTTTTCAGCTACTATTACGATTACTTACTCTCCATTCAAAATCCAGCAATAGCTTATTCTAACCTCAATACCAAAGTGATCTGAATGTACCAAATCTAAAACCAATTTTGATACTACAAAGAAAGTTTAGATTTCCTTCAGAAGTATAAACACATGACTAAATAATGAAGTAACAGAGCTTTTAGAAGATGCATATACTTACATAAGCTTAAAATTTACTGAAAATTACTGTACCTTATTGACTACTAAGATAATTAGGTCCAAAAAATATTAAAATAAAAATAATTACAGTGATAGTAATTAATTTCCAGCATGCATTCAGACATAGTATAATATCTTTAATATGCATACAGGCAGGAAAATTGAGATTCCATTGTACCTGATAAAAACCTACAGAGTTGAAACCTAGACTTAGATTTAATAGTCCAATTGAGATTCCATTCAGTATTCCGAAACCTATCACCACTTTACGGTCAAAAGGTTTGTGCTCAAAAAGCTTCATCCACAATGCCGCGTGAAGAGAACAGAAAGTAACCAGTAGATGCCAGCTTGTCAACGTTGTAGCTGAGAATAGTAAATAATACAAGTCTGTCAATCGTCATTCCTTTTAGCAATTATGATATGTAAAATAGACTACATAAAGTAGCCAATACTTAGCTTGGTTGCTTCTGAAGGCATTAGTAAGTTTTCCTCATCTACTTGACAGCAAGAATATAAGGTGGAAAAAAAAATTGAAGAGTTTACATGTGATTCTAGGATCTAAAAAAAGGTATTGCTGCATTTTCTGTGGCAGAGTACTCTTACACTTCAAGCATGGAACATTCTGATTTCTCCTCTTTTTCACTACAAAGTGATGGGAAAACATGTTTTTTCTTCCCTCCAGGATATTTTACTTCAGACACAGAAATATTCACCATAAAATTTCTTTTTCTAAATCTCCCCAACATTTTTTTAAAAATAATTCTACTCTTTTTATCTGCAATAAGATTTTTGTTCATAAGAAGACAGCATCTACTGGATGCAACTGCCAAAAAGATTTATTTTCGTTTAAGCTTGATCTAGAGGTCTCTGCTAAGAATATTGCATGAAAGATTAAAAGAAAAAAATCAAGGAAACAAATACAATCAATCACTATAAGACCTACTATATCTTCATGTCATTTGCTACATCACAGGATTTTTCAGTAACAATATTCTTCACGTTACTCCAACCACAGCCGATTGAAGACCATTTTCAGATCTATATACCATCCAAAATATCAATGAATGCTCAAGGGCATAGGAAAAATTGTAACAGAATAGCGAATGTAAGAAACAAGCTATCAGATCCCGTACCAAATTTAAATCCTAGAGAGCTCATCAACGCCTTGTTGCAGATCACTATCGACACCGACGACACCACCGACAGGCTCAGCGCTCCGACGGTTCCCAACTGGAACCCCGCTCCCTCGCCCATCTCTAATCCAATCAAGACCCGCCGATCTACCACCTCCGAGAGCCCAAACAAACCCAGAAACCCGATGTACTAGATTCTCAACGCGCGTACCGGCAAACAACCCGCCTCATTCGACCCAAAACCAGATATCCAAGCGAAACCAGATTGAATTCGAGGGCGGAAAAGAACGGAGGCCCGATCCCAGAGCTGATGCTTCAGATCTGATGAGAGAGGAGCAGAGCGAAGCCGCGACTCCGAACCTTCAACTAGAAATTCTCGTGATCCCAGGAAGAGGAAGTGGCAAGTCTCTCAGTTGCACAGCGAAATGTGTCGCCTCTCCACCGGCTCAAAGTGTGAAAGCTTTAAGAGGAAGCCGACCACCCGACGGAGACGAATTGATACGCCTCACCAAACCGACAGGGCGGACCCACTAAAGAAGCTCATCTCATTGGACAGAACACCGGGTCCCGCAGGGTCCCTCTCGGGTTTGTTTGCCGTTGGCCCCAAACGGTAAACGAGACTGGTAAATTCTAACACAATGAAAATTATTATTATTATTGATAAATATTATATATTATTTTATATATTTTCATTATTTATTTTTAATATTCAAATTTTATTTTGATAATCAAAACAATTTTTTTAATATTCTATTTCATCATTTAGAATACTAAATTCTAATATATCTAACATAATAAATAAATATTATCTATTATTTTATATATTTTTAATACTTATCTTTTAATATTCAAAATTTTATTTGCTAAGTCAATATAAAAATCTACTTTGTTTCACCCCTTATTTAGAATAATAAATCTAACTAAATAATAAATTATATTGATAAATATTATCTATTATTTTATGTATTTTTAATACTTATCTTTTAATATTAAAATTTTTATTTTGCTAAGTCAATATAATATCTTTTTAGATATCTTGTATATAATGATTTTGTCTCATCATTTACGATCTTAATATTTCCTCTTTATAAATTTATTTCTTCTGTCAGAAGTTTCGTGTAATACAACGAAATCAAATATGATAGATTTGTGTCACTATTGAGCCCCAAAAAATAAAAAAAAAAAATATTAATTTTAACCCCATGACACTGTACTATATATTATTGTATTATACTTGATGGGGTTAAACGAGTCCTGGCCGGGACGAGAGATGAAGAAGTTGTCCAAACACAATAAACAGTAAGCTGAAGTAACCCTTCGTTTGTGATCTCTGGAAGCCCCGAAGGAGACGCGCCCGGAAAGGGCAGATAGAGATCCCTCTCGGGAACACCCCGGGAGGTTAGGCCCCGAGAGCAACTCGGGAGCGGGGGTATGCGTAAACCCCGAGCTCTCCTCGAGGCGGAGGAGGTGGAGTCCCCGCAGTAACCGACCTCATATGCTGGCCTCTCTCAAGATATAGATAAACATTCCCGTCATAAAAGCCTTCGCGAGCCCTAATCTCGCAACGGGCTGCAAGCCGATAAACAAAGCAGACCTTTTCAAAAAGACATCCCATGGCCGCCGAACAAGGAGGGGGTGTGGCTTAAGTGAGGGAGATGCGGCACGATCAGGGACACGTCTATCCCTTCGTCATCGGTATAAAAGGTAGTCCAACCCCTCCGGTAAGAGAGTTACGATCTCTCGTTTTACAGACTATCTTTTCTCTCACTACAATTATTCTTCAGACAACTTACTAACTGAGCGTCGGAGTGGACTCTGCCGGACCCCTACCGGCGTGTCCCCTAACACATGTGTTAACTTCGCAGGCCTCCCAAGTTCCTCCCTTGTCTCATAACTTTCACGCGGGTAGAGCCTCCGTGATTAGTCATCGTTGACGACTCCTTCCGAACAATACTATATATAATATTCTAGTTCATGATTTCTATAGAATTCTCAATTATAAATTTAAACAATTTTAATAGGATTAAATCTCAAATTTATTGGATGACATTCTTGTCATCTCAATTCTTCTCAAAATACAAAAAAATAGAATACGATAAAGTATTAAAAATAGAATAGACAAAGGAATTTTTATTATATTTTTTAAGTTTCTCACACCAACCACGTAGGTTCACTTAAGATGTGTCTCCACGGGATAAATTGATAATTAATATGTGAGTATTATCATCGTAAAATTTAAGGATTAAAATCTAATAAAGTTAGTGTGCTCGCTCTCCCCGCCCACTAACCATAGTATCAAGGTTAATAGTTCCCGTGATTTATTTTCTTCGTGTTGACTTTAGGGATGGATTGCATGACAGAGATGCTGAAGATAAGCGAATCGTTTTTATCACCACGTTAGGTATAGGAGTACATTTTTTTAGTTTATTTGTATTCACAAAATTTATTTTTAATTTTTATAAGAAAAATTAATATAATTAATTAAGTTCTTGATGATTTTTCTGTTGGTTGCATTAAAGAAAAAAATATGATATATTTGTTGATCTATAAATTTTGATATTGATATTAATTATATTGATTATCATTGAGGGTATTGTAAATAGCGATTTTGATATAATATAGACTCTTACTTGCGTACCCATATGGACCATAGTGCCTTGGATCAATCCAAATTCATTATGTTTTAAAATTTTTTGGATATCTTTAGAGTTTAAGATTTAAATTTTTTGGATATCTTTAGAGTTTAAGATTTAGAAGTTTAGTATAATAAATTTAAGTTAATAAGATTTTTTCTTAGGCTTCAATAGTCCCTTTTGGATTATAATGTTCAAATAATCAATTTTAGAAGCTTACGGGGTATATTGGTATACTATATGTATTTAACATTTAAATTTTAGGATTTAGAAGTTCGATTATAAGGGCACCTGCAACAGTGCGTTAATCGAGTGTATAATGCTCGATTAACGTACCGTCCGCGTTAAAGCCGTTGCGGCGAGCACGTTAATGCGCTGACACGATGAACGCGTTCAGATGTTTGAACGCGTTCATCGCGTATGACATGGCATCAATCGAATACATGATCGGTCTGGTGACCGTCAGGAAGTTCCTGATCGGTTAACCAGACTGATCAGGCAGCTGCCTGATCGGTCCAGACCTGGCCTGATCGGTCGCACTGACCGATCAATCAATATATATTAATGAAAAAAATATTTAAAATTATTATTATTATTATTTATTTTAAATAATAATTATTTAAATGGTAAATAAAGTTGAAAATAAAAAATATGTATGTATGAGATTGAATATGTGAGAGAATGTATATATGAGAGAATATGTATGTGGCATGTGGACCCCACAAATAATGGGAGTTGAATGTTAAACGAATGTGAGAGAATGAAGATGTTAATGATAATGTGTATTTGGCATGTGGGTCTCATACTTTTTAATGAGGTGATAAGTGTTATAACCTAAGGTTCAGTCGTCCCTCTTAAGTTATATTATTCAAAATAATCAATTTTAGGTATTCACAAGGTATATTCTATGTATTTCAGATTTATTAGAGGAAATGTTAATTTTTCAAAAAAATTAAAAAAAATAACAAACTAGGCCTATGGGAGATGCGTCTCAATTTGATTTTTTTTAAAAAAATAAATTCCAACTCGCGGTGCCTTTCATTCGATGGAAGGTGCCTCAAGTCACGTCGTACACAGCCGCTCGACATGAAATCCGTAGCAGAGCAGCGCTACTTTAAATAGTATTTTTTGTCCTTGGAATCCTAAATGATAGGTTAAACAAAAAGAAATGATTAACAAGGTTAGGTAACGTTGAACCTCGAGTGACGGCCTGACCTCATGAAATTTTTCCACCGACCGCTAAGGTAAATCAGGAAGTGATCGTGGCGGACGGTCCAAAAGTCCAGCATCTCAGGGTTCGCGTCCTATTTGGAGAAATAATTTCTATAAAATATGTTATAATTGAAAATCGAATCGTAAATATCTGAAATGATAATTAATCGTCCTTTCGTTGTATCATAGCTCCGAAAGCAAATGATAGGTTGAACAAGATAATAGGATGCATGGTAATTTTATTATCCAGGCAAAAGAAATATTTTTAATAGTTGATAATAAAATTACTGTATAAAAATTTCAAAATATAAAAAACTCACAGAATAATCGTAAAATAATTATTTTATAATATCCTAAAGATTTGAGTTTTTTATTTTATTAATTATATTAATTAAAATCTTAGCTCCAGACCTTGTACTTTGTAATAGCTAAATCTATTAAAATTTATCAACAATGATAGAATATTAAGTTCTCCCGCGAATAATCAAGAGATATAAAATTTAAATTTCAATTATGGTGCATTATAACAAATTTTTCACTCCAATTATAAGGGGGTGTGGAGGAGTATTTATGAATATTTTTTGATTTATTTTGACGGTTAAAAATAAAGCATAATCAATTACTCTCATGATTAGTTAGATACATTAAAATAAAAATCTAAGTAACGTTGTTTTCATGAGTCATAATCCATTTTGTGTTAAATACAGTAACTTCAAGAGACTAAAAGTAAAGGGAAAAAAATTAATTAAGGGCTTTAGTTTGATAAGTCATAATTGGTGGGTTAAAATGCAAAAACCCACCACTTTTAATCCCTTTCCGTTTCTCTTTGCTGCCCATGATGAGCAATTCCCTATTCTTCCTTTCATCGCCGAATCCATCTCTTCTTCCTTCGTTTCTCTTCTCATGCGATCTTCTCCTATTCTTCTTCCTCTTCTTCTTTGCTCGAACGGCCTTCGCTCGACGTCCTTCTCCTCTGCTCTGTTGCGGTCTACGGTCGAAGCCGCAACGCAAACTGCAGTATCTTTCCCTCTCCCACAGCATCGCCTCGATTGTCTTCTCCTCCTCATCGCCGATGTCGGTCGTCATCCTTTTCGTTGGGCAGAGCCATGGATACACTGCTGCTATCCCGATCCCAGCCATTACAACCGTCTTCCATTGCCGATCCAGCCCCTGATCGCGATCTTGCCGAGCCGACGGTTTCCCTTGGGCCAAGAGGAGCCTGGCAATCTCGGTTCCTCAGTTCACCCTCTCCGGCCACATAGTGATCTCTTGCTCCTCTGCACTGTGGCGGATCGGGAGATTGAAAGGGGCCTTTGGCAAAGAAGTGGATCAGAGTCTTGAGAACCGTATCGCACGGGGTAGACGCCGCTCTCACTCCACTGTCGCCTTTACTCTTCAGCTCCCTCAGTCTCATGCCGCCCGCCCACGCTCTGCTCTTGCTCTTGGCATTCGCTTCTCTCGGATCTCGGAGCAGCCTTCAGGTGATCGCAGGAGATTGTCCTCTGGACTTTAGTTGGTCAAACTTCAGTTTAGCATTTTCTGCTTGTTCAGATCAAAATTAGCTAGACAAATGTTGTCGTTATATCAGTGCCTTTGTTGCAATATCTATTGCTAGATATGCAAAT
>JAGFNQ010005603.1:76730-115044 GCA_024364735.1 Boesenbergia rotunda | reverse complement strand
CTTAACTAGCATTCATGTTTATCTCCGGGCATCCCAATGTCACCAGCCAGTGAGAATCAGTGATTAGAGAATAACCTGCTAGTCTCAACAGAATTGATAGTGTCCGTATCTATCAATTCATCGACTAGGGACAATTTCAATACTTCACAATTGCACATGTAGAGATAATCACTAGTTGTGAATTCATCACAAATTCTCTCATGCTATGAATTGTATTGCGGGCATTCAGTAAATGAGTTTAAGATCTCAATCAAATACACAAGCATGTATACTCAAATAGTGAATATTCATTAATTAAAATAAATGATTACAATCATAAGTCGATTGTCTTAGGACACTTCTCTCATATTACTAACAAACTCCCACTTGGCCTAATGCCAATCGCTACGGTATCCAATACCACAGACTCTAACATGACCCTCAAACTTACTTTGAGGCAAAGCCTTAGTTAAAGGATCCGCTAAATTCCTTTCAGTGGGAATTTTCACAATTTGTATATCATTCCTACTTATAATCTCTCTGATCAGATGATAGCGGCAAAGCACGTGTTTGGATCGCTGATGAGACCTTGGTTCCTTTTCTTGTGCAATAGCTCCATTGTTGTCGCAGTAAACCGGTATTGCTTCATCAATGGTTGGAACCATACCAAGTTTCGAGATAAACTTCTTGATCTAGACTGCTTCTTTTGCTGCTTCCGAAGCTGCAATATATTCCGCTTCCGTGGTAGAATCCGCTACGATGTCTTATTTGGAACTCTTCCAACTTATTGCCCCTCCATTCAAGATAAATACGTATCCAGACTGAGATTTGGAGTCATCCTTATCTGTCTGGAAACTGGCATCTGTATACCCACGTATCACCATATCACCTTCTCCATATATTAGGAACACATCCTTAGTTCTTCTTAAGTACTTAAGGATTGTCTTGACAGTTGTCCAATGATCCATTCCTGGATCAGACTGGTATCTGCTCGTGATGCTCAGAGCATACGATACATCGGGCCGAGTACATAACATAGCATACATGATAGATCCTATCGCGGATACATAAGGAATCTTATTCTTGCAAATCCTCTCGTCTTCTGTGCGCGGACACATAGACTTTGAAAGGTTGATCCCATGCCTGATGGGAAGGTAATCTTTCTTGGATTCCGACATGCTAAACCTTTTTTGCACTCGGTCTATATATGTAGACTGCGAAAGACCAAGCAATCATTTTGATCTATCTCTATAGATTCTAATCCCAAGGATATAGGTTGCTTCTCCCTGGTCTTTCATGGAGAAAGTTTTGGACAACCAAATTTTAACTGACTGTAAGACTGATATATCGTTTCCTATAAGTAATATGTCATCGACATATAACACTAGGAATACGACTGCACTCCCACTAACCTTCTTGTACACACAAGGTTCATCAGGATTTTGTGAGAAATCAAACTCTTTGATTGTCTCATCAAAATGGATGTTGCAGCTCCTGGATGCTTGCTTCAGTCCATATATGGATCATCAAAGCTTGCATATTTTAGTTTTATCAACCGATGTGAAACCTTCAGGTTGTATCATGTATACATCCTCAAGCAGGTTTCCATTAAGGAAAGCTATTTTCACATCCATTTGTCATATCTCATAATCATAATGAGCTGCTATGGCCAGGAGCATCCGAATGGATTTAAGCATAGCTACTGGCGAATAAGATTTGTCATAATCAATTCCTTGTTTCTGACGATATCCTTTTGCCACTAATCTAGCCTTAAAGGTAACAACATTACCTTCCATGTCGGTTTTCTTCTCGAAAACCCACTTGCACCCTATGGGCTTAATCCCTTCAGGTGGGTTAACCAAGTCCCATACTTGATTTTCGTACATGGAATCATTTCCGACTTCATGGCTTCAAGCCATTTGTCCCTTTCTGAACTTTTCAGAACATCTTCATAACTGATAGGTTCGTCATTGCTTATGAGTAACACGTCGTTCGATTCACTTATGAGAAATCCGTATCTCCCTGGAATATTGCGTGTTCTATCAGACCTACGAAGAGATGGTGTTGTTTTAGGTTCAACTGAGACCTCATCATTATGAGTTATTGGTTATGGGTCTAGACTAGGTGTCTCTGTAATGTCTATTGGAGTTTCTTGAACTTCATCAAGTTCAATGCCACTCCCACTGTTTTCTTGTAAAAGAAATTCTTTTTCCAGAAATACAGCATGCCTTGCAACAAACACCTTTTGATCCAAGGGATGAAAGAATTGGTAAACCTTTGTTTCCTTAGGGTATCCAATAAATAGACATTTATCAGACTTAGCATCCAATTTATCTGATACAGTCCGCTTCACATAAGTAGGACAACCTCATATCTTAAGGTGAGTTAAATGTGGTTTCTTACTATTCCACGCCTCATATGGAGTAGTAAAGACTACCTTGGTCGGAACTCTGTTTAGCAAGTAAACAGCTTTCTTTAGTGCATAGCCCCAAAAGGATTTTGGATGAGTTGCATGATTCATCATAGATCTAACCATGTCCATCAAGGTTCGGTTACGCCTCTCAGATACACCATTATGCTGTGGTGTATACGGCAGAGTCCATTGGGGCAATATCCCATTGTCCCTAAGATAATCTTGAAACTCTTGACTTAAGTATTCACCACCCCGATCGGATCGAAGTATCTTAATACTTTTGCCAAGCTGTTCTCCACTTCATTTCTGAACTCTTTGAATTTCTCAAAAGCTTCAGATTTGTGTTTCATTAAGAACACATACCCGAATCGTGAGTGATCATCGATAAAGGTAATGAAGTAGCTACAGCCTCCTTGTGCAAGAGTTGACATTGGTCCACATACATCAGTATGTATTAGACCAAGCAATTCTCCCACTGGTTTATCTTTTCCGGAAAAGGGTAATTTGGCCATCTTACCTTTTAAGCATGATTCGCATGTATCAAATGAACCGGGTTCAAATGATTCCAGAATTCCACATCGGTGTAATTTGGTCATGCGTTTCTTACTTACATGGCCAAGACGACAATGTCACGTATAGGAGTCTATTCGATTATCTCTTCGATCACGTTTGTTGCTAACTTCGATATTGAAAACGTCACTGGATAAATCTAACGTGTAGATACCATTGCACAAAATTCCGTTCCCATAAAGAACGCCATTTAAAGTTATGTAACAACAATTGTTACTAAAAGTTAAATGATAACCCTTTTCATTCAAACATGAAATAGATACAATGTTCTTTATTAACGAAGGAACAAAATAACAATTATCCAATTCTAAGACACGTCCAGTCGGGAGCTTTAGCAAATATGTTCCGATGGCAACAGCAGCAATCTTGCTCCATTTTCAACTCGCAGATTCGCTTCTCCCTTGACGAGTCTTCTTCTATTCCTTAGCCCCTGTATGTCATTACATATATGTGAGCTACACCCAGTATCAAGTACCCAAGTATTTGAGGAAATAGAGTGGCATTCAATAACGAAGATACCTGAAGAGGATGGGGCATCAGATGCCTTCTTCTTCAAGGACTCAAGATAAACCTTGCAGTTTCTTCGCCAGTGACCCTCCTTGCCGCAGTGATGGTAAGTACCTTTTGGTGTCTTTTCAGTCTTTTTGGCCTTTTTCTTCTTTCCCTTATTCTGTTCTTTGGCCTTCCTCTTAGAACCTTTCTTCGAGGAACCAACTAACAGTACCGTCTTCAGATCCTGCTTCACAGAAGACTCTATAGTCTTCAGCAGGTTGAGCAACTCAGGAATGGTAGTCTCCAGCTTGTTCATCCGATAGTTCATCACAAATTATGAATAACTTTTGGGCAAACAATGCAGAATTAAGTCAATACTTAGTTCATGATCCATTGCAAAATCGAGTGTGCCCAGTCGCTCAATGTACCCCAACATCTTCAACACAAACTGTGAAACAGAAGTGCCTTCCTGGATCTTAGAGGTGAAGAGGAGTCTGGAGACCTCGAACCTTTCAGATCTCGCCTGCTCGTCAAAAAGCTCATGAAGATGGAAGATGATGGTATAAGCATCCATATGCTCATGCTGCTTTTGCAGCTCATGTACCATAGCGGCTAGCATGATGCAACTCGCAAGTTCAGAATCGGTAATATGTTTCTGATAGGCCACTAACTGGTCTGGAGTTGCATCTTCTAGAGGACGGTTGGGAAGTTGATCTTCAAGGACATAAGCAAGCTTTTCTGCCTTGAGGACTATCCTCAGGTTTCGAAGCCAGTCCATGAAGTTTGGTCCAGTCAGCTTATTGGTGTCCAAAATAGAACGCAAATTTAGAGAAGACATGATCAAGTGATTATCCTAGAAATACAAATTGAGCTTATGTGAGAAGAATGATAAAGAATGCAACAACATACATTAATTAAATCCTATTTATTTTTCGAATTGAATAACCTTTTTTATCAATTCGGGAGATCGTAGGAACATCTCCAAATAGGTCGATATCCAACCATAGATAAGAACAACCATGGCTGTGGCCATCAAGTTATTCTTAGCTATGAAGGTAGGTAATTATACCGATTACATATTACATATATGTAACTATCACATTATGCTATCAACTAATTGAATGTTTACATAAATCATTGGGTTGTTAACTCATTAACAAGTATGTAACAATATACATAGCACCCAACTGCACCTCTCTTTACATCGACCTTGGCTGTGGCACAACAAATCGATGCTCCAAGCTTAAGGCTGACCCACTAATCAAGAAATAGTTTTAATATGGTTGGAGCTCATTCAACCATTTAGACAGACTTGGATGTGTCCAACAACCATAACTAAGGATTGACCTCTGACTCCAACTATATTACTCATAAACTAATTCCATGGTTTGAACATGTTGAGGTTCAAGCAGGGTATGGATGTGTCCATCAACCCAAACGAGAAACAAAACTCCGGTTCTAACCATATTAATGGAAGGTGTTGGCCTTAATATTTTGTAAGGGATTTTGGGTCTCATCCTTTTCTTTTAAGCACATTCATAACATATAATTATGTCATGTACTAACGATTTTCTTAATAAAGTATGTATGTGACTTAATTTATCAAGTCTCATTAATTGAATTAGGAACCGGATTTCCTAATTCTAATTTCATAATTTATTCAAGGAATTGTTTTGGAAAACAATTTCCTAAATTGTCATAATCAATTTCGGAAACAATATGTTTAAGACTTTGATTTCTCTAAATCAAATCTTATTAAATTAAGAGATAGATTCCCTTAATTCAACCACATATTATTTTCATGAAAATCATATTTAAGAAAACTCTATAGGAAATAATTTTCCTAACTAATTTTGGAGACAACAATATGTAAGAGCATCACCTCTTAAATCAAATAAGGAAATTATCGTTTGAGAATCACCTCAAAATTTCCAAGATTTGATTACATATTTTATTTATGGATTTATTAATTACAACAAATTATTTTCTTTGGGTGGCTCCCCGAGGCTCAGATACCCAAAGAAAAGAAATTTATTGTAAATCTAATTTGGTCCGCTCCCCGAGGTGTAACCAAATTAAACATGACAATTTTATTCAAAATAGGAAATTAAATTACAACAACTAACTTTAAATTGGACGGCTCCCCGATGCTCAATCCAAAATAAAGAAATTTGATAATAATTTATAACCAATTTGAATTTAATTGTCAATTAATGATCCATAAATTTGTCTAGACTTTCTTGAAAGAAAGTGCCCAAAATTGCAAGATTTTATAATAGGTTTTCAGAATAATTGTAAGATTCTGGTACAAAGAAAACATACATATTTCCAAAATTGGAAAATTTCCAAAATAGGAAATTTCTAAATTTGGAAAGTTTTCAAAAATGGGAAGTTTTCACAATTATCATAAAATTTCAGAAACTAGGATATTTCAAAAATTTACGAAATTTCATGAGGATTTCCAAACTTTGAAATTCCTAAATCTAAAATTTATCATAATTGGAAGGTTTCCATAATTGGAAAATTTTCCAAAATTGAGATCATGACAAAGTTTTCCGCAAAACAATTATATGATTATGTCGAACACTAACCTGCTCTGATACCACTGTTGGAACCGGGTGCATGTTGACATGGATGCGGGTTCGTAATTTAAAATTTTAATTACGTGCGGTGGAAGATTTAGCATAAATAATTTCTCAAATTATCTAACCACACATCTAGCATGCAACCTTATGTTGTGTGGACATGATCATATATTTAAAATTTTGCAGAAAGTAAACTAATTTACTTAATACCTCGCGTAACTCGAAGAAAGGGACGAGATCCAACCGTAGCATCCCTTGGAAGCTCCGCCTCTATTCGCGTCCACGCTGAGTTTTCTTCAGAATGACTTCGCAAAGCCACGAGTTTTGTGCCGACAAAAACTACTAGATTCTCCAAAGGCACGACAAGAATACCAAGAGAGAGATGGGAAAACTAACCACCAAATGAAGAACGGAATCAAGATTCCGGGAGGAAGGAAGGAGTTGCGCCCGCTTCTTCTTCTTCTTCAGCAGCTTCTTGGTGGAGGAAGCTCACGGCAACCAAAGGGAGGGCCTCTAGGGCCGGCGCCACTAGAGGAGGGAGAGGGAGAGAAGGAGATGGAGAGAGGCTAGGCAAGAATCCTTGATCTCTTGGGTTGATTTCCAAGCCTTGCCTTGGTTCCTTTATATAGTAGCCTCTCAATCGCCAAGTCTCCTTTTAACGGAATAAATTTTCTTAAGAAATTTATCTTAAAAATTTTTCTATGAATTATTCCATTATGTCAAGTTTTTATTATAACTTAATTTATAATAAAAACAACCATGTCTCCCCTTTTATTATGGAAAGAAATTTCTTTATATAAATTTCTTTATCATGGTAAATCAATCCATTATTGATTTTATAAAATAAAATAAACAAATCCAAGGTTCATTTTAATTTCCATGAAAAATAAATCTCTTTATATAAATTTATTTATATAAATTTCTTTATCCATAATTTTATAAAACAAACTACGCGCGGTTTATTTTATAATTTGAACCAAACAATTTGGTTCTCCCCCTTTTAATGTGGCCGGCCAAACAAAGAGGGTGGGGACCCTCTTTGGCTGGCCAAACCCAAGCCAAAACCTTACGAATTAAACTCATTTAATTCGTCCAATAAGTCTTCAAACGACTTAGCCATTTATGCTTCCGATGCGTCTTTGAAAAATTCAGATTCGACTTATCTCTCTTGATCGGAAAATCCAATTTTCAACTCGTTTTAAATCCCTTGGATTACTCGTAGTGCGTGTGACTAAATAGGATTTCGATTTATGTTGGCCGTCTATAATTAACCAATTATAGAACGATCATGAGTGGCACCTAGTAGTACATCATGATCCCCAATTAATCGAAAGATCAACGGTTGACCTCAGAAATTATTCTGAAACCCTTCAGCAGCTTTAATGAATCATGCCACATTCCCTTCACCATCTTATACCCACTTGGTTCAGGACATGGTCTATGTGTGTCAGTCCCCACTAGGCTGACTACGTCACACCTAGCCCAAGTAACGTTCTCTCATCCTACGAATTCTAATTACTCTCATGTATTTAAGAGATTCATACTCTGAACATGTCATGCTCTGGCCAGAGGCTTCGAGTGACAATCCGACGATAGGCCTTGGGTATACATCTCCTCGCAAGGAGTGGTGAATCCTTTGTAGGTTGTTCAAACATCTTCGGGCACCTCGGCTTATACCCAACCATCCTGGGTCCACACCTCCTTGGAGATGCTTGCTTAAGATGTCAAAGTATAAGTCTTCATGACCAAGATGACTTGAACACCGTAAGTCAAAGGAACATCGCACTTAAGCTGCAGTAAGAACTTCACTGACATGTCTATATGTAGACTACCTTATGAAGTTTTACAGTCAGTCACTCCAATGAACTAGTTCCCTTAACTAGCATTCATGTTTATCTCCGGACATCCCAATGTCACCATCCAGTGAGAATCAGCTGATTAGAGAATAACTCATGCTAGTCTCAACAGAATTGATAGTGTCCGTATCTATCAATTCATCAACTAGGGACAATTTCAATACGTCACAATTGCACATGTAGAGATAATCACTAGTTGTGAATTCATCACAAATTCTCTCATGCTATGAATTGTGTTGCGGGCATTCAGTAAATGAGTTTAAGATCTCAATCAAATACACAGACATGTATACTCAAATAGTGAATATTCATTTATTAAAATAAATGATTACAATCATAAGGCGATTGCCTTAGGACACTTCTCTCATATTACTAACACTTTGTTGGTAGAATAGTTTTTCTACTTCCGAGAGGAGGATAGCTCATTTCCAAATCTCACCATAATTAGGAGGAAATGAACCACCTGAAAGCCCATCTTTTTATGCCTCTTCCAAGTCCACATTTGCTCTCTTTGCCTTTTCCAAGATATGCTCAATCTGATTTTTATTCAGCTCTTTCAATCTGCCCTTCAATCGATGTAACTTTCTCTCGAGGATGAATTGGGAGTTTCCAACTACCGGAGCTACCTATACCTCCTCAACTATCCTCTTATAATCATTGTGAAGTCCATATATTCAAGAATTTGAAAGCCCTCTTAGGTGGCCAGCCCTTGGGAAATATATGCACAATAGCACAAGAATAATCCGATGGACAACCCGGGGCCAAGAACTCCATATACGCATCAAAGTCCTTCTAAAGCCAAGAAGAGTTGACCATTGCCCTATCCAACTTGGAAGTGTTGAATAGCGCGGGTTTCCTAAGCGAACACCTGGTCGTCCATGGGAAACCTCTCCATATTTACAGATTAAAAAATTTAATCTGAATGGAGACCTATCTCTCAAACGACCGTCTCATCGCCGTACTAATTGATTCGAGTTACAACTTGGCCAAACATGATGTTCAAGCCTTGTAACTCGCCTAACCAATTAATCGTGGAAAAGACGACGAGTGGATCACCGATTATTGTGTTTATTATCGAGGTCCAAAATAATTAATTATCATCATTAATTAACAAATAATTAAGAGCAAGATAATTAATTAAAATCACATTAAATGATAGAAATCAAAGGAGCCATGAGAGAAAATATACTTCTCGTTACCTTATGATCTTCTATTGTATGCCCCCTCCCCTCTTGGACGTCGTGTGGGCAACGATCTACCAAGAACCGGAATCACCAAGGCCACCAACCAAACCTCTTCTTCACGCGCCAACCAAACCCTAACCTAGGGTTGCCGCCGGCCTTCCAAGGAAGAAGAAGGTGAAGGAGAAGAAGAGAAGAGCTCTTCTCCCTCACAACCACCCTATCCGGCCTCCTTTACCTTTTCCTATCACGCGGCACCAAGCACACAAGGAAGGCAAGCTTCCTCTACCTCTCCCTTGCCCACGGCCGAGCACCTCCAAGCCAAGCCACCGCCTCCTCCTTGCACCGGCCGCCGGCCTGCTCCTTCTCCTCGTTGCACACCACATAACGGAGAGAACAACTCCCCCTTTGTCTAGTAGTAGCCAGCCACCAAGTGGTTGAGAAGAGGAAAAGAGGTGAAGAGAAGATGAAGAAGGTGATGCTTCTTCCATTGCCGCCATGACCTAGGAGAGAGAAGGGAGAGAGAGGAAGAGAGGAGAGACTTAGGGTGGATGATTAATTGGATGTCTTGGTTTCATGATACCATGGGGTATTTATAGGGCTGCAATAGGGACTATGAGGAGGAGTTGGATCTTGGCCTGCTAATGGATCCAAACCCGATCCATTAATGAAGAATCATTCCACTAAAGGCTCTTCATTGCACTACCTCACCAACCCTTATATTTACATATGGGCTCCACCTATTATGAGTATAATTTCTCCCCGTGTTTAAGATATCGAATGCTCGTTGATTAATTTAAATTACTGACAACTTTAATTAATCAACATCTAACTCCTTGATTAGTACCACTCATCCTTATCATCATGTTGGACCAAGTCCACCTGCATAATTTAACATGATGAACCTTATGAGCTCATCAAGGAGGCATCATCATCCCGGCTCACTAGGACACGGATTCTGTCTATAATCAATGACACACCATGTAAATAATATTATTTCCCAATTTACCGGGCCTATCGATTTAACAGAATAGATCTCGCCCATTGGTAAATCAAAGAAATAAATACTAAGTACATATGCTCATTATTATATTGGGATTCAGAGCATGTACTCCATAATAAACAGAGGTCTGGTCCAATTATAAAGTTAGTATAAATTAGATCACCTCTATATCGGACCTGCTCAATGTACACAAAGTGCACTAGTGTAATTCTATGGTCAAAGCAAACCACACCAAATTACACTACAACCATGCCGATGGTTTATCCAACTCCATCTCGGTTGTGAGTCTCTATTTATACTCTTCAAGGAACAGATAACATGATCTTCCGTGTGACACTACACACCATGTTATCTACAATGTAAAATATTAGACATTTTGCACATACTAATATAAACATGTAATCTGTGATCTTGTGATTCTCTTTCAAAATGTAGATGTTCATACAGAAAAAACAAGGCTTTTAGTATACATCCTAACAGGAAGAGACATCAACTTTAGTCCAAGTGAATTAACAACCAATAGACTAAAGATCCATCATACTAGATATATTTTTCAAATCTTTGAAAATCCTACATCTCATAATAGGTAACCGACACACCTCCTTGTTTCTCATGTATAGACAAAATAGAATTAAAATCGCCCACAACCGTATAAGGACTAGAAGTGGAATCCATGGATTCTCCAAGATCAGTCAACACCTCCCATAAAGATCTACGATCCACCATTGAATGAAGACCATAAATAAATGTCACAAAAAAACCATCTCCAGAAATCCAGCAACAAATAAAGCAATGGATAAATTGCTTAGATATAAGAATAACCTCCACTTCAATCTCTGCATATCCCAAAGAAGCACAATACACCCATGATTAGAAGTATCAAAGTTATGCACATACCTCATACTAGAAAATTTCCTTTGTATTATTGGCACAAGAGTTTCCTCCTTAAGCTTGGTTTCCAATAATGTTAGAACTTGCATGTCTTTACTCCTCAAGAGGTGTTGCACACCCCCATGCTTTAGGGACTTGTGAAAGCCCCTAATATTCCATGTTGTGACCTTCATTGACCACCTTCACGGGCTGCTCGCGCCTGGGTCAGTCGTGTCTCTTGTCGCCCCCTTGCTACTCCTTGCTTGGATGTTTCACCATGGGACATCCCTGCATCACTCGCACACCCCTTAGGAGTTGTTGAAATCACATTGCCTTGTTGTCCATTCTCTGAAAACCTTCCCTCTGCTGGATGGAAGAAGAACAAACTCCGCCCTCTACTACACAGTCCGGAGGTACTTCCATTGCAATAGGGATAGGGCTGTGAGGCATAATTGCCAAGCAACTGATGTCATTTGGAGCTTCTTCATCAGCATATGGTGGTGATTTTGCTCTTGTTATGTTTGTGCAGGCCTCCAATGTTGTCTTGTGCGTGCATGATGCCTCACACTACCATGACCTACCATCGATTAAGACTGAAACCTTGTTTCTTGCCCATTGTAGATTAGGCCTTGATTGATCCCTTCCCCATCTGCGATGTTGCTGCCCATTCTGAGCAACACCTTGACAAGTCGAACCTTCATAGCAACCCCTATTTTTGTGCTCAATCATTTAGCATGTATCAGAAAATTCCGATAGAATTTCATAGATGATCTTCAAATTAATTTGAGCACCTGTGGGCAGCACAAATCGACACCTCAAGCACACGTTCACCAAAGGTCGGCACCTCCACCATTAGCCTTGCATACTCCAATCTTTCTCTTGTACGTGTTAGATTGTCCATGTAGAGGGGTTTCCCCACTTTCGAACCCACCATACTTAGCACTTTTTGAGACCAACAATCCACTAGCAACCCATAAATTTGAATCCAAGAAAGGACAAGATAAGTATCCTCATTAAATAGAAAGCGCCATGGCATAACCTTGAGGAAAACAAGAATACTATATGCAAAGCAAGGCCCCTTACTCAAGAATTTGTCCCTGTCTTGTCTTGTGTCAAACCAGTATACTATCCATCCACTTTTGTGTATGAAGAACTTATAAGGCGTCTTCCACTAATTTGCAATAGTCTGAACCCCATTCCGACCAGGGTGTTGCTCCATGAAGCATCCAACCAAATAAAACTCCAATGTATTCTCCATCTCGTCAATGTCCTCCTATCCAAAGACTAGTATGTGTCCTTTTGCTTCATACTGATCTAACACCATATCCTCCTTTGTCTTCCTATTGTCCTTGAAGAGGTTTGCTCATGTCTTCTTCTGCC
The DNA here is from genome assembly GCA_024364735.1 of Boesenbergia rotunda. NCBI lineage: Eukaryota > Viridiplantae > Streptophyta > Magnoliopsida > Zingiberales > Zingiberaceae > Boesenbergia > Boesenbergia rotunda. Next base: position 102,715 of record JAGFNQ010005603.1, on the reverse strand, counting down.
CCTGATTAGGAATATTGCCATGCCCAACATGTTGTCCTCCGCCCATTTCTTCTTGCATCCCCGGGAACAACTCCTCCGATGAAGATCCATCCTTGGCAGGAGTTGATTCTTCATCCCCTTGCTGAGGCACACTATCCTTCTCTTGTGGCATCCTACAAGCCATCTCATCATTAGGTCCATTCGCTAAATCAGCCTGCTCCTTTTGCACTACCACATCCTCAAATTTTAGTTAGGCTACATGCTCAAACATACCTACCGCACTTGCCACTTGTTCAGCCACATCATTTTGACTTGCCACCTCATTATGCCTTTTCTTTGCAGAATGACTCTTGGAATACCTACTTTTCTTGGCCATTGTGGAATGCAACATAGCTAGGTCTTGGAAAAGTATACAGTCACCCAATAGTAGTGCACTGCATTAGATAGCATGCAACTTTCTTCCAGTTGAGTGGATTGTCGCCCACCCTCCTCCAACCACGTGGTACCTGGTTGGAGGAAAGTACTAACCTGCCGTTGGCCGGAAGAGATGGCTGGAGAAGCCAAAACAATCGCCAAGAATCACCAAAACACACCAAGACACTTGGCTCCCACCAGAGCAATCAGTAAAAATCTCTTACCTTTGATCCCAGGACCTTAGAGCCACTGAATAGAAGCCTCCAGCCACACTCATAGCTCAAACTTGCTGTTGTTGTCGGAGGTTGCCCGTTGAACCTTCTCTAGCTCCTTTCCAAGCTGCTAGCTTCTTGTCTTTTTTTTAAGTTATTAATTTGATTTATGATTTTCTAATTTGTAACTAATCTCTATCTTTGTTAAGAACGACAAAAGATTTGTTTATTATTGCAAGGCTATTCACCCCCCCCCCCCCCAACCCTCCCTCTAGTCGGTTGATCGATCCCAACAGAAGTCACATTACAGTAAATTCCATGAGAGAAAAATTTAAAAGCAGATGAGTTAGCCAAGCTAACTAGTTCTCTTATTCCTTGAGTCATTCACTAGCCAGTAGCGCAGACTATGATGATTGTACAAGTGGAGCAAGAAGCAGATCTTGATTGGGAGAGGACTGGCGTACTCCTTTTATGTCCTTCCTCTAGCAAGGAACTCTCCGAGTCGATCTAGGACAAGCTAGACTATTCAAAAGGAAAGCCAACCGATTCACCCTTATCGGAGATCAATTATACAACAGATTTTCTCTCATCCTCTGCTCAAGTGCTTGGGACCAGAAGATGTTGATTGTGTCGTTAGGGAAGTACATGAAATCTCCTATGACAGCTATGCAAGGGGGCATTCAGTTGCCAAAAAAAGTCTTGTTAGCCGGATACTTCTGGCCGACACAGCAAAGGGATGCAGCTCGGCTGGTGGTTACCTACCTCTCTTGCCAGAAACATCAGAACATCTCTCACCAACCAGTGGAGCTGCTCAAGGCTTCTACAACCGTCTATCCATTTGATCAGCGGGGAATGGATATTGTGGTCCCCTTTCCCATAGTCCCAGCTCAGAAAAAGTTTCTTTTAGTAGGAATTAATTACTTCTCCAAGTGGATAGAAGCAGAAGCTTAGCTTGAATCACAGAGAACACTATCATCAAATTCCTGTGGCAAAATATACTTTGTAGATATGGAATTTCACACAAGCTTGTCTCTGCTAATGAGAGACAATTCCAAAGCAAGAAAATCTAAGAATGGTGCTCAGCATATGGCATCACGTAAGCTTTTACCAATGTGACTTATCCACAAAGTAAAGGGCAAGCCAAAGTCACCAGCAGAGAGATTGTCAGAGTTCTTTAAAAAGTTGGACCATGTAGGTAGGAGTTGGGTTGAAGAGCTCACCAGTATCTTATGAGCGTACTACACTTCGCACATAGAAGGCACGGGATTAACTCCTTTCCACTTGGTATATGGTGGGAAGGCAGTGATCCCAGTCAAGGTCAAATGTGAGTCTGATTAGCAACAACTCTACATCCAGGACAATGTCGAGAATAATGCTAACATAAGACGTTTAGAGCTGGACTAGTGATTAAGATCAGAGACAAAGCAACCACTTGACTGACATCTTATCAACAGAGCATGTGTCGGATATACAACCGAAAGGTACTCCCCTATTCCTACCAAGTGGGTGACTATATATGGAAACGTATCAAGCCAGTGGGAGATGTTGACAAATTAGAACCTCAGTGTCATAGACCCTATAAGGTGATCCAAAAGTTAGTTTCTAGCACTTATTACTTGCAAGATTCAAGGGGTAAATGACTGGATCGACCTTAGAGTATAGTCCATTACAATTGTACCAAGCATAAGATCTACATTTGTATAAATTTTGTATGGGGTGCTAACTTCCCCTCTTTGAAAGAGATTGCAAGTCAAGCTCAACCCATTAGGCATATGCTTCAGCCACTTGCTCGGCACACCATCGCAGCAGATCGAATGTGGTTTCCCATGATCCAATATGGTCTCTTGATTGGAATTCCAAACTCTTATCTTCATAGACAAGTTATAAGTATTTTTGCTCACACGCTTCCAGACTCCTGCTTGTCAGAAATTATAAAAGTGCTTGCTCACACACCTCTACCGCCCGCTCAATAGGCTATCATAGCAGATCGGATGTGGCTTCCCACGATCCAATATAGTCTCTCAATTGACATTCTATACTCTTATCTCCATAGACAAGTTATAAGTGTGCTTGCTCACATGCTTTCAGACTCTTGCTTCTCAGCAAGTTCTAAGTGTGCTTGCTTACATGCTTCTAGACTCTTGCTTCTCAACAAGTTTTAAGTGTGCTTGCTCACACGCCTCTACCACCCGCTCGACATGCTATCGCGGCAGATTTAATGTGGCTTCCCACGATCCGATACAGTCTCTCGATCGGCAATTCAGACTCTTGTCTCCATAGACAAGTTATAAATGTGATTGCTCACATGCTTTCAGACTCTTGCTTCTCAGTAAGTTATAAGTGTGCTTGCTCACACACATCTGTCGCCCGCTCGGCATGCTATTGCAGAAGATCGGATGTGGCTTTCCATGATCCAATATAGTCCACCGATTGGCATTCGATACTCTTATCTCCATAGACAAGTTATAAGTGTGTTTGCTCACACGCTTTTAGACTCTTTCTTCACAGCAAGTTATAAGTATGCTTGCTCACACGGCTCTGTCACCGGCTCGGCACGATTGCTCGATATATCGGATGTGGCTTCCGACTATCCAATACGGTCTCCTAATCGGTATTCCGACTCTTGCTTCTTAGTAAGTTATAAGTGTGTTTGCTCACACACTTCTAGACTCTTGCTTCTTAGCAAATTATAAGTATGCTTGCTCATATGCCCCTGCTACCCTCTCGGCACACCATTATGGCAAATCGGACATGGTTTCTCATGATCCACTATGGTCTCCCGATCAGCATTCCAGATTCTTGCTTCTCAATAAGTTATGTGTGCTTGCTCACACGCTTTCAGAGTCTTGCTTCTTAGCAAGTTATAAGTGTGCTTGCTCAACTGCGTCTGCTGCCCACTCGACATTCCATCGCAGCAGATTGGATGTGGCTTCCCACGATCCAATACGATCTCCCAATCGACATTTCAGTCTCTTGTCTCTATAGATAAGTTATAAGTGTGTTTGCTCACACACTTCCAGACTTTTGCTTCTCAGCAAGTTATAAGTATGCTTACTCACACACTTCCAGACTCTTGTCTCTATAGACAAGTTATAAGTGTGCTTGCTCACACGCCTCTACCGCCTGCTCGGCACGCTATCACGGTAAATTGGGCGTGGCTTTCCATGATCCAATATAGTCTCCCGATCGACATTTAGACTTTTGTCTTCATAGACAAGTTATAGGTACACTTACCCACACGTATCTATCACATGGCTTGGCATTACCTCACTCTTATCTTGGTATTCACATCATAGCCTCGTGCTTCAATAATAACCTTCCAAGACACCAAACATCAAGTGAATTTAATGTGATAAACCTCTCAAGCACAATGTGTTGATCAATATCTAAGGTTTCTGCTTTGACAAATTAAAGCCTTTTCTTGTCTCCCTCGCTTGAAGGGTTGCGATGGCAATACTTTAAATATGTATAGACATTCAATCTCTTAAACTCATCAACCCTCACGTAATATTACATTATAGCACTTTACCTTTACTACTTAAGACTCTGGACAAGATCCTAACAAATTCTCGACTCATGGTTGGCATCCTAACTATGCTTAAGCTGCAATGTGCATTCGACAATATCAAAGCAAGCAGAATAATAATAAGGAAAAATGATTAAGCATCATAAGCAAAAAATATTCATTACAAGACCAAGATTTTTTTTTGAAGCCCACAGACTGGCTATCATATAAAAAGATTAAGCAAAGTTAGAAAAAATCTCGTCCAGAACAAGCTCCAGCATACGTTTCATCTTCACAACATTGGTTGGCAGATCTACGGGTATGTGCCTAACCTCTTTTAACTGACTAATGGCTTCTTACACCCCATACTTGATCATGCTGGAGGTGTGACTACTGAACAAGATGGCAAAATCCTCCGATCGGAGGTACTGGAGGTGTTGTGTTTCTAGTCGCTCGGATTCCCCCTTTGATAGTCTTCATGGAAACTTGCAGGGATTGTCAGGGATGCTTGGGAAATGGCCAACTCCTCCATCTAGGCAGTTAATTGCACTTCTAAGTCATGGATGATGGTTTTCTTAGTAGCTATCTCCATCTCCTCTTCCGATAGGGTTGAAGCGTGTAGTCAGGCATCTTCCTCTAACATCATCGATAGGGCCTTGGCCTCCACAGTTTTCTTATCCAGATCCTCCAAGGTGACCTTCCATCGATCTATCATTGACTTCTGTTTGGCCTTAGAACTATTAAGCTGAGTCACTAGCTATTCCTTTTCTTGCTCGACGGCATCTGCTCGAGCCACTTGCTCATCTAAATCTTTAGTGTCTCTCTCTAATCAAGAGTAGAGTATTTCCAACTCTTCTTGAGAAGTTGAAGAACCCTCACTGTGTGTGTAGGCAAGCATTATGTACTAAGGCTTGTCACATCCCTTGACTAGTCACCCAGAGCTGCAAGGTTATATACGTAACAAATTAAAAATGTACACAAAAAGAAACTATTGAAACAAAATCTATCTCACCTTAAGCGCCTCCTATGCAAAGTGATTCGTCTTGGCTAGGGGACCTAACTCTTTGGTGGATTGAATGCTGTTGTCCCATGCCTTCATCATTGTCCCCCACAATATTATCATCTACACCAGCCCGTGCTGGTCTGCGTCTGAGATGCGGGATGAAGAAAGAGATGACCCAGGTAAGTAGGGATAAGTTGGAAATGGCCTGACCGGATGCATGACCATGAGGAGATGTCGGAGTGCAGTTGGCCCTGTCGATTGTTGGCTGGTCGGGCATTCCTTAGGTTGTCCAGTTGGAGGGGCATCACTCACCGCCTTGCCCTTTTTCCTTTAGCTCGGCTCAGACTTAATTCGTTTTGGTGGGGGAGCGGGTTGTTCTATTATTATAACCTCTTCGGATGATGTTGATTGAGTGGCAGAGTTTTTAGATTGGCGAGGGGGGACCTTCATGTTGATGCAGTCTAAACCTGATTGTTGTTTTGGTGTTGACACCGATTTAAGTTTTGATTTAAGTCTGGTTAAACGCATGAGGATTAAGTCTTAGTCGCAGACTGGGCATGAAGTCCTAACTTGGAGAGTTGGGTGAAAAGTCCTAGCTTGGAGGGCTAGGTGAAAAGTCCTAACTTGGATGGTTGGGTGAAAAGTCCTGGCTTGGAGGGCTAGGTGAAAAGTCCTAACTTGGAGGGTTAGGTGAAAAGTCCCAACTTGGAGAGTTAGGTGAAAAGTCCTAGCTTGGAGGGCTAGGTGTGAAAATTCCTAACTCGGAAGGTTAGGTAATTGGTTGAAATCCCGATGAGTGAAGTCGGGTCCTGGTGAGTGAAGCCAGGTTGAAATCCTAGTGAGTGAAGCTAGGTTGAAATCCCGGTGAGTGAAGCCGGGTCCTAGTGAGTGAAGCCAGGTGAGTGAAATCCTAGTGAGTGAAGCTAGGTTGAAATCCCAGTGAGTGAAGCCGGATCCTGGTGAGTGAAGCCAGGTGATTGGAAATCCCGGTGAGTGAAGCCGGGTCCTGGTGAGTGAAGCCAGGTGATTGAAATCCTAGTGAGTGAAGCTAGGTTGAAATCTCGGTGAGTGAAGCCGGGTCCTGGTGAGTGAAGCCAGGTTGACTGAAGTCCCGGTGAGTAAAGCTGGGCACGGTGTCTTGGTCCGGGGGACTCAGAACGAGTCAGAGAAGGGCTGGAGGCGTGTTCTCTTGACTTAGTGTGGATTTGGCCTTGCCTGGATCGGTCCGATGATCGATCAGGAAAGTTGGCACGAAGTTCCCTCTTGGATCGGTTTGGTGACCGATCCAGCTATGTCTGATCGGTTTGGTGACCGATCAAGGAGCATACAGTGAGTTTGGAACCCCACTGCTTGGCTCCTGATCGGTCTGGTGACCGATCAGGGAGTATGCAGTTTCCTTACTGCTCTGCTCTTGATCGGTCTGGTGACCGATCAGGGAGCATACAGTTAGTTTTGGGAACCTTACTGCTTGGCTCCTGATCGGTCTGGTGACCGATCAGGGATACTATTCAGATCGGACTGGTGAATGATCCACGGGATCTCAGAAATCGTGAGGTTCTCCTTATGACCAATCAGGATGGAGCCTGATTGGTCTGAGAGAGGCCTGATCGGTCTGGTGACCGATCAGGGCACAGCCTGATTAGTCTGGGGACTGATCTGGAGTGTGCAGCAAACTGCTGGATAGGTCTGGGGACTGATCTGGAGTGTGCAGCAGACTGCTGGATCGGTCTGGTGACCGATCAGGGTCCTCCTTGATCGGTCTGGGGACCGATCAGGAGCAGAACTTTAATTCAAATACGCTGTCAGAAGCTCTGATCGCGACTGTTTCCTCTGCCGATTCTCTGATACATTACTGATTATGTTTGATATGATTTGCTAAGCTTCTGTTGAAGTGTGCAGGCTTTAAAGGGATGGATTCAAACACTTAAGGAGGGTCAATGGGAGGCTTTCTGTTAAGCAGGTTTGGCAGGTTTCCATCGCAGGTTGCAACGGGCACTGCTGGCAACGGCTGGAAGCTGACCTGGGGCTGGGGCTCGACTGAGGAGAGTTCAGTGAGTCCAGAGGAGGTCAGAGATAGCTGGGCAGTTGCAGGTGGGCAGCTGGGAGCTGAGTGGAGCGTCTGTGACCTAGCGTTTGGGCAGCTGGGTTAAGTGTGGGCTGGCGATGAAGAGAAGGGAGTTCTCTTGGCGTAGCAACACTTGATTCATCCTTAGCAAACACTCTAAGTCTTGAAGCTCTTGCGTACACTCTGATACGTTGAATCTTGAGAGCTTGGAGCCAGTGAAGAAACTCTTGCAATCTGTCGGCTGCAACTGAAGTACTTGGAAGCGTTGCAAGGGTGATCAACAAGCAGACGAGGGAGAGCTGAGTGAAGGCTCTTACCATGGGTGTGCTGGGTTGTGAGTATCGCCTTGTAGACGTTTCTCCTTGTGCTCTGTAAGTGTGATTATATCTCTGTACTTTGATTTCCTATCCTGTGTTGTTGAGACATATTGTGGAGAGGTTACTCCACCGAGAAGGAGGATTCATCTATCCGGATTTTCCGGGACTTGATCTGTCGATGATCAAGGGATCGCCCACCTTACGGGCACGCCAAGGAGTAGGGGCAATTTATCCCCGAACCTTATATATCCTCTTGTTAGCGTATTAGGTTTGTGCTTCATTTCTGCATTTCTGGTTTTGTTTTTGTCTTCCGCTGTGCTACTGACCTTGAAGTGCAAAAAACCTAAAAGCTGTAAAAGATTGTGTCTGGCTATATTCACCCCTCCCCCTCTCTAGCCATCCAAGTTCCAACACTTCAATGGCTCCAACTAGGGAGCTTATGATGACTCCGATGGTCTACGACTAGAAGTCGCTGTCAGTCGGCTCGTGGTCGGTGTTTGTGGTTGATCAGCAGTTGGAGCCCAGACCTATGTCTCCTACGCCTTGTCTGTAGTGGTGCGTCGTCTTCTTCCTCCACAGCCTCCTCCTTAGTATCCAAGAGCTTTTTGTATGGAGGAGGAGGTGCTGGTATATCCGTAGTGGGAGTGGCCTCGGTGTCACCCTCTGCAACCACTATGGAAGTGTTTGCTGGGATCTCCCTTTTGGCCAACTCAACGGTTATTCGGGTCTCCAGCTCCACTTTGTCTAACCTCAAGTTATCGTAGAGCTTGGCCTTCAACATGGATTTCATTGCATAAACCAGAAAAAAAAAGTTTCAGTTATTTCAAGACAATAAGACACTAAAAGTTCTTACCAAATGTGTTGCAGAACAATTAGTAGGGTATCTAGCTCAAGCCGAAGGTGAACAGAAAGCCCTCGTGTAATAGTTGGGTGATGTAACCGTAGGTGGGCAACTTCTGGTACGCAGAGATAACAAGATGATCCTTCTTGAAGTTTCGTGGCACGATCGGCTAATCAGGCAATTTCTCAATGCAGCTGATCAGCTATGATGGAGGTGGAGCTGTCTGGATAAAAAAGTAATGATACTTTCAACCCTTGTCAGAACTTGGTGCCTTGTTGGAGATAGTTGATTGGAAGTATAAACACCCTACCTCAGTTCTCTTAGGATAATAGAAAAAAATGGAAAATACTAGCATTGAGGGAGACTTGATATAAAGTGAAGACAATGACTGTACCATAGAGTATATGGATAGAGTTGGGTGTTAACTGAGATAAAGAAATTTGAAAATATCTACATATTATGATAAAAAGAGATGAAGAGTAAAACGTAAGCCCGCAAGTAGCTGATCTTTAAAGATGGTAACAAAACCTAATGGAGGCATAAGTGGACGATCATTATTATTAGTTATAATGATTCGGTGGTCGTTAGGAATCTCAAACTCTTGTCGGATGGCTTGAAACTCATTCTCGTTGATATCCGACACCACCGTCCTGTACCAAAGGCCAGGGATTCTCACCGAAGTCTCTCCCAACATAATGATCGAAGAACGTAAATAAAGGGGAGAACAAAAAGAAGAGTGGAGGAAAGAGTTTCAAGCCATCGATAATAAGATGAGTGAGTTTCAAGCCATCCGACAAGAGGGGAGAAACTCACTTTAATTTTGTCGGATGGCTAACTTAGATTATGCGATCAACCGTCGATAATAAGATGATAGTCGATCGGTCAACTCACTTATAGCGCGCGGTCGACCAGTTGACAAAATGGCTATAGTTAATCGACTAGCATACATCGACCCCTTAACCATTCAGCTATTTTAACCAGCTTAAAGACAAACCCCGCATGGTACATTAGGTTACAAGCAGGCCCCCATCATGGACCCTAATCAAGTCTAACTATAGTTAAGTTGGGCCTCCATTTCTATTGGAGCTGGCCCCACAAATTAGGTTCAATAGGCAAGGCTTCCTTATTGGGCCTCCACATGCACTTACAAACAAGCCCATCAGCCAAATTACGCATAAATCTAGGGCAATCCTTGATAAGACATCAATACACTTTATCCTACCAACATAATCGCTAGCTTGCTCAGTGAATCATTGACCTAACTGCTTTTATCATATCTAATCATTGATCTGCTCAGTAGACCATTGGCTCATCTGCTTTTATCAAATCATAATCACTGACATGCTCAATAGACTATTAGCCCATCAACTTTTATTAGATTATAATCACTTTCCTTCTCAATGGACCATTGACCTATCTATTTTTATCAGATTTTTTATAGGAAATCTATTAATTTGACAGTCATTTACGGTTGATATAACACCCTAACGGTGGAGGGTTACCAAAGGGTGTCACCTGTATAAAGGGGTCCCTCCTTCACGATGCAAGTACGCTTTCGGAAATTCTATTCCATTACGTTTTACTCCTCCATTATTTCTTTTACCTCTTGCGACCATTGACTTGAGCATCAGAGTGTATGCGCCAGGGACCCCTGGACCTGCTGCTAATGCTCTTTCTCTTGAGTGTTTTCTTTTTCAAGATTCAATGGCGGTGGTGCCAGTCCAACATACATCAACACTTTCGCCACATCATCCTTCACCGCACTTGGACAGGATCAACATCCATAGATATTTTGCTATATTTCTTGTCCATTTTACTCATCTTTTGAATGCTATATAATGACTTGATCGTCTACAATAATGTATTGCTGGAAATAAACATGATGCATTGTTGATCATGTTGCTAAACACCAAGCTTCCAAAATTAAACTATTTTATTAAAATGACAATAACCTAAAGTAAAAACAAAATCTAACAAAGTTTTGCAAAGCAATTATGATAATCTAGAAAATATTCAACCCCACTAATCCTTCAAAAATTTTGGTTTTAAAAGACCTAACAAATTGGACACATCTGAAAACCTAAATAGAGTAATTAAACTTCTTTACTAGATTTCTTAGCAAAATATAGTATCATCGGTATGCTAACAAAATTTTCTCTATTCTTGAGATTAATAATCTCATTACACACTATCTTAAGAGTTGCAGGAAACTCCTGTTAGTTGTTGAGTTCGCATAGAAGCAACCTAATCATTAGCACTGAATTGACAAATAATATCAGCTTTAAATAAAAGGATTGAGAAATGCAAAATACCTGAAACATTTGGTGATTGAGGGTTTTGTGAGTTCTTGACGGACCAAGAACACCGATCAAGGATTTGGTGAGTTGTTGAAGGACCAAATCATTGAGAGTTTGGCCAGAGAGAAGAAAGTTAAAGAGCACGATGAGATTTAGGGATTTGGCGCGATTGAGGGTTCAGTGGAGAGAAAAAAGTGAAAGGGTACGAGCGTGATCATGATCAGGTATGGAGATTTGATGTTCAGCGCAAAAATTTGATATTAACAATGCGCTCTACGTGCGGTTAATATTAAGATTTAACAACGTTTGTTTTTGTATAAGCATAATAATATTAATAGTGCACGTGAATGGGTGTGCCTTAAATAATAATATTAATGTTGTGTTTTTAATGTGTATCACTGATTGTGGGATCGTTTAGAATCGATAGATGGGAGTGAATATCGATAAAAATAAATTCAGATACGTAAGAGCAATGCACAGCGGAAAATACAACAATGTTAACTCCGTTTGTTTTTACTTGGTTCGGAGTTTGTAACGGTTCCTACTCCAAGGCCCATGGTCCTTGACCGTTTTCGTTGGGCAATTCTGTTGGGACCGGGTGCATGTTGACAAGGATACGGGTTCGTAAAATTTTAAATTTTTACGTGCAGCGGAAGAATTAGCATAAAATAATTTCTCAAATTATTTTAACCACGTATCTAGCATACAACCTTATGATGTGTGGACATGACCATAAATTAAAAACTTGCGGAAAAGTAAACTAATTTACTTAGTACCTCGCGTAACTCGAAGTAAGGGACGAGATCCAACCGTAGCGTCCCTTGGAAGCTCCGCCTCTATTCGCGTCCACGCCGAGTTCTCTTCGGGATGACTTCGCAAAGTCACGAGTTTTGTGCCGACGAGAACTACTAGATTCTCTATTGGCACAACTAGAAGATCAAGAGAGAAGAAAAGGAAACAAACCACCAAGTAACGGAATCTAAATTCCGGGAAGGAAGGAGTTGTGATCCGCTTCTTCTTCTTCTTGGTTGGCTTCTCCTTGGTGATGGTGACTCACGGCAACCTCAAGGGAGGATGAGGGAGCGCCGGCCCTAGCTTGGACAAGGGGCGCCGACCCTAGCTTGGACAAGGGGCGCCGGCCCTAGCTTGGGAAGGAGAAGGAGAGAAAGAGAGAGAGAGAGAAGGAGAGAATTAATCTCTTGATTAATCTATTGATTGGAATTCAAGGCTTGCCTTTGGTTCCTTTATATAGTAACCTCTCCCTTGCCAAGTCTCCCTCTTAACAGAATTTTCATAAGAAATTTATCCTATAAATTCTCTTATGAATTATTCTGTTTAAGCCAAGTTTTATTATAACTAACTTTATAATAAAACAAATACTTCTCTCTTTTAATTATGGAATAAAATTTGTATAAAATTTTCTTATCATGGATAAATCAATTCATAATTGATTTTATAAATTAAAATTAAACCAATTCATGGTTCATTTTAATTTCCATAAAAGGAATAAATTTCTACAAATTTCTTTATAAATATCTTTATATAAATTTCTTTATATATCAATTTATTTATCCATAATTTATAAAACAAATCGCGCTAGATTTATTTTATTAATTAAACCAATTAAATTGGTTTATTCCCCTTTTAATGGCCGGCCAAACCAAGAGGGTGGACACCCTCTTTGGCCAGCCAAACCAAGCGGCTCCCATCGCGAATTAAACTCATTTAATTCGCCCAATAAGCCTTCAAAAGACTTAGCCATTTTTAGCTTCCATTGCGCCTCTGATAAATTCAGATTCGACTTATTTCTCTTAATCGGAAAATTCAATTTTCAACTCGTTTTAAATCCCTCGGATTACTCGTAGTGCGTGTGACTAAATAGGCTTTCGATTTATGTTGGCCGTCTATAATCAACTAATTATAGAACGATCATGAGTGGCACCTAGTAGTACATCATGACCCCCAATTAATCGAAAGATCAACGGTTGACCACAGAAAGAATTCCGAAACCCTTCAGCAGCTCTAATGAATCGTGCCCCATTCCCTTCACCATCTTATACCTGTTGGGACCGGGTGCATGTTGACAAGGATACGAGTTCGTAAAATTTTAAATTTTTACGTGCAGCGGAAGAATTTGTATAAAATAATTTCCTAAATTATTTTAACTTCGTATCTTGCATGCAACCTTATGGTGTGTTGACATAATCATAAAATAAAACTTTACGGAAAAGTAAACTAATTTACTTTATACCTTTCGTAACTCGAAGAAAGGGACGAGATCCAACCGTAGCGTCCCTTGGAAGCTCCGCCTCTATTCGCGTCCACGCCGAGTTCTCTTCGGGATGACTTCGCAAAGTCACGAGTTTTGTGCCGACAAGAACTACTAGATTCTCTAAAGGCACAACAAAGAAGAACAAGAGAATAAGTAGGAAACTAACCACCAAAGAAACGGAATCGAATTCCGAGAGGGAAGGAGATGTGATCCGCTTCTTCTTCTTCTTGGTTGGCTTCTCCTTCTTCTTGATAGTTCACGGCAACCAAGGTTGGGAGGAGGTGCGCCGGCCCTAGCACTCAAGAGGGGCCGCCGGCCCTAGATGACTCAAGGTGGGCGCGGGCCCTAGGTGGGGAGAAGGGAAGGAGAAGAGAATAGAGAGAGAGAGAGGGAGCTCTATATCAATACTCGATTATTGATTAGGAATAAAGGCTTCCCTTTGGTTCCTTATATAGTTGCTTCTCCCTTGCCAAGTCTCCTCTTAACGGAATTAACGGAATTAGTTATAAGAATTTTATCTTATAAAATTTCTTATGACTTATTCCGTTATGTCTAGTTTTATTATAACTAACTTTATAATAAAACTAATTGGTTATCATAAGAAATTTATCCTATAAATTCTCTTATGAATTATTCCGTTTAAACCAAGTTTTATTATAATCAACTTTATAATAAAACTAATTAGTTATCATAAGAAATTTATCCTATAAATTCTCTTATGAATTTTATTATAACTAACTTTATAATAAAACTAATTAATCTCTCCTTTAAATTATGAAATAAATTTTTATAAGAAATTTATAAACTTTCTTATTATGGAAAAATCAATTCATAATTGATTTTATAAAATTAAAATAAACCAATTCATGGATTATTTTAACTTACATAAAAAGTAATAAATTTCTATAAATTTATTTATATAAATTTCTTTGTACAAATTTTTTATCCATAATTTATAAAATAAATCGCGCTAGATTTATTTTATTAATTAAACCAAAATTAATTGGTTTTCTCCCCAATTGGTGGCCGGCCAAACCAAAGAGGTTTGGCACCCTCTTTGGCCGGCCATCACAAAGCGAACCACCGCGAATTAACCTCATTTAATTCGCCCAAAAAGCCTTCAAAAGACTTAGCCTTTTTTAGCTTCCATTGTGCATCTAATTAACTCAGATTCGACTTATTTCTCTTGATCGAAAAATCCAATTTTCAACTCGTTTTAAATCCCTCGGATTACTCGTAGTGCGTGTGACTAAATAGGCTTTCGATTTATGTTGGCCGTCTATAATCAATCAATTATAGAACGATCATGAGTGGCACCTAGTAGTACATCATGATCCCCAATTAATCGAAAGATCAACGGTTTGACCTCAGAAGAAATTATTCTGAAACCTTTCAGCAGCTCTAATGAATCGTGCCTCATTCCCTTCACCACCTTATACCCACTTGGTTCAGGACATGGTCTGTTTGTGTCAGTCCCCACTAGACTGACTACGTCACACCTAGCCCAAGTAGTGTCTTTCTCGTCCTTTGGATTTCTAATTACTCTCATGTATTTTAGAGACATGCACTCTAAACATGATATACTCTGGCCAGAGGTTTTGAGTAACAATCCGACGATAGGCCTGGGTATACATCTCCTCGCAAGGAGTGGTGAATCCTTTATAGGTTGTTCAAACATCTTCGGGCACTTCGGCTTATACCCAATCATCCTGGGTCCACACCTCCTTGGAGATGCTTGCTTAAGATGTTAAAGTATAAGTCTCCATGACCAAGATGACTTGAACACCGCAAGTCAAAGGAACATCGCACTTAAGCTGCAGTAAGAACTTCATTAACATTTCTATATATAGATTCCATATGAAGTCTTACAGCTAGTCACTCCAATGAACTAGTTCCCTTAACTAGCATCCATGTTTATCTCCGGACATCCCAATGTCACCAGCCAGTGAGAATCAGCTGATTAGAGAATAACTCATGCTAGTCTCAACAGAATTGATAGTGTCCGTATTTATCAATTCATCGACCAGGGATATTTTCAATACTTCACATTTGCACATTTAGAGATAATCACTAGTTGTGATCCCATCACAAATACTCTTATGCTGTGAGTTGTATTGCGGGCATTCAGTAGATGAGTTTAAGATCCCAATCAAATACACAAGCATGTATACTCAAATAGTGAATCATCATTTATTAAAATAAATGTTTTACAATCATAAGGCGATTGCATTTGGACACTTCTCTCATATCACTAACAATACCCACTTGGTTCAGGACATGGTCTGTTTGTGTCAGTCCCCACTAGACTGACTACGTCACACCTAGCCCAAGTAGTGTCTTTCTCGTCCTTTGGATTTCTAATTACTCTCATGTATTTAAGAGACTCACACTCTAAACATGATATGCTCTGGCCAGAGGCTTTGAGTAACAATCCGACGATAGGCCTGGGTATACATCTCCTCGCAAGGAGTGGTGAATCCTTTGTAGGCTGTTCAAAAATCTTCGGGCACTTCGGCTTATACCCAATCATCCTGGGTCCACACCTCCTTGGAGATGCTTGCTTAAGATGTTAAAGTATAAGTCTCCATGACCAAGATGACTTGAACACCGCAAGTCAAAGGAACATCGCACTTAAGCTGCAGTAAGAACTTCATTGACATATCTGTATAGATAATCATATGAAGTTTTACAGCTAGTCACTCTAATGAACTAGTTCCCTTAACTAGCATCCATGTTTATCTCCGGACATCCCAATGTCACCAGCCAGTGAGAATCAGCTGATTAGAGAATAGCCCATGCTAGTCTCAACAGAATTGATAGTGTCCGTTTTTATCAATTCATCGACTAGGGATACTTTCAATACTTCACAATTGCACATGTAGAGATAATCACTAGTTGTGATCCCATCACAAATTCTCTTATGCTGTGAATTATATTACGGGCATTCAGTAGATGAGTTTAAGATCCCAATCAAATACACAAACATGTATACTCAAATAGTGAATTATCATTTATTAAAATAAATATTTACAATCATAAGGCGATTGCCTTAGGACACTTCTCTCATATCACTAACAAACTCCCACTTGGCCTAATGCCAATCGCTATGGTATCCAATACCACAGGCTCTAACATGACCCTCAAACTTGTTTTGAGGTAAGGCCTTAGTTAAAGGATCCGCTAAATTCCTTTCAGTGGGAATTTTCTCAATTTGTATATCATTCCTACTTATAATCACTTTGATCAGATGATAGCGGCGAAGCACGTGTTTGGATCGCTGATGAGACCTTGGTTCCTTTGCTTGTGTAATAGCTCTATTGTTGTCGCAGTAAACCGGCACTGCTTCATCAATGGTTGGAACCACTCCAAGTTCGGAGACGAACTTCTTGATCCAGACTGCTTCCTTCGCTGCTTCCGAAGCTGCGATATATTCCGCTTCCGTGGTAGAATCCACTACGGTGTCTTGTTTGGAACTTTTCCAACTTATAGCGCCTCCATTCAAAGTAAATACGTATCCAGACTGAGATTTGGAGTCATCCTTATCTGTCTGGAAACTGGCATCTGTATACCCACGTATTACCATATCTCCTTCTCCATATATTAGGAACACATCCTTAGTTCTTCTTAAGTACTTAAGGATTGTTTTAACAGCCGCCCAATGATCCACTCCTGGATCCGACTGGTATCTGCTTGTGACGCTCAAAGCATACGATACATCGGGCCTTGTACATAGCATAGCATACATTATAGATCCTATCGCGGATGCATAAGGAATCTTATTCATGCAAATCCTCTCGTCTTCTGTGTGCGAACACATAGACTTTGAAAGGTTGATCCTATGCCTGATGGGAAGGTAACCTTTCTTGGATTCCGACATGCTAAACCTTTTTAGCACTCGGTCTATATATGTATACTGTGAAAGACCAAGCAACCGTTTTGATCTATCTCTATAGATTCTAATCCCAAGGATATAGGTTGCTTCTCCCAGGTCTTTCATGGAGAAAGTTTTGGACAACCAAATTTTAATTGTCTGTAAGACTGATATATCATTTCCTATAAGTAATATGTCATCGACATATAATACTAGGAATACGACTGCACTCCCACTAACCTTCTTGTACACACAAGGTTCGTCAGGATTTTGTGAGAAATCAAACTCTTTGATTGTCTCATCAAAACGGATGTTCCAGCTCCTTGATGCTTGCTTCAGTCCATATATGGATCGTCGAAGCTTGCATACTTTGGTTTTATCAACCGATGTGAAACCTTCAGGTTGTATCATGTATACATCCTCAAGCAGGTTTCCATTAAGGAAAGCTGTTTTCACATCCATTTGCCATATCTCATATCATAATGAGCTGCTATGGCTAGGAGCATCCGAATGGATTTAAGCATAACTACTGGCGAATAGGTTTCGTCATAATCAATTCCTTGCTTCTGACGATATCCATTTGCCACTAATATAGCCTTAAAGGTAACTACATTACCTTCCATGTCGGTTTTCTTCTTGAAAACCCACTTGCACCCTATGGGCTTAATCCCTTCAGGTGGGTTAACCAAGTCCCATACTTGGTTTTCGTACATGGAATCCATTTCCGACTTCATGGCCTCAAGCCATTTGTCCCTTTCTGAACTTTTCAGAACATCTTCATAACTGATAGGTTCGTCATCGCTTATAAGTAACACGTCGTTCGATTCACTTACGAGAAATCCGTATCTCTCTGGAATATTGCGTGTCCTATCAGATCTACGAAGAGGTGGTGTAGTTTTAGGTTCAACTGATAGCTCATCATTATGAGTTATTGGTTGTGGGTCTAGACTAGGTGTCTCTGTAATGTCTATTTAAGCTTCTTGAACTTCATCAAGTTCAATGTCACTCCCACTGTTTTCTTGTAAAAGAAATTCTTTTTCCAGAAATACAGCATGCCTTGAAACAAACACCTTTTGTTCCAAGGGATGATAGAATTGGTAACCCTTCGTTTCCTTAGGGTATCCAATAAATAGACATTTATCAGACTTAGCATCCAATTTGTCTGATACAATCCGCTTCACATAAGCAGGACAACCCTATATCTTAAGGTGAGTTAAGTGAGGTTTCTTACTATTCCATGTCTCATATGGAGTAGTAGAGACTATCTTAGTCGGGACTCTGTTTAGCAAGTAAACAGCTGTCTTAAGTGCATAGCCCCAAAAGGATTTTGGAAGAGTTGCATGATTCATCATCGACCTAACCATGTCCATCAAGGTTCGGTTGCGCCTCTCAGATACACCATTATGCTGTGGTGTATACGGCGGAGTCCATTGGGATAATATCCCATTGTCCCTAAGATAATCTTGAAACTCTTGACTTAAGTATTCACCACCCCAATCGGATCGAAGTATTTTAATACTTTTGCCAAGCTGTTTCTCTACTTCATTTCTGAACTCTTTGAATTTCTCAAAGGCTTCAAATTTGTGTTTAATCAAGAACACATACCCGAATCGTGAGTGATCATCGATAAAGGTGATGAAGTAGCTATAGCCTCCTTGTGCAAGAGTTGACATTGGTCCACATACATCAGTATGTATTAGACCAAGCAATTCTCCCACTGGATTACCTTTTCCGGAAAAGGGTAATTTGGTCATCTTACCTTTTAAGCATGATTCGCATGTATCAAATGAATCGGGTTCAAATGATTCCAAAATTCCACATCGGTGTAATTTGGTCATGTGTTTCTTACTTACATGGCCAAGACGACAATGCCAAGTGTAGGAGTCTATTCGATTATCTATTCGAGCACGTTTGTTGCTAACTTCGATATTCAAAACGTCACTGGATAAATCTAATGTGTAGATACCATTGCACAAAATTTCATTCCCATAATGAACGCCATTTAAAGTTATGTAACAACAATTGTTACTAAAAGTTAAATGATAACCCTTTTCATTCAAACATGAAATAGATACAATGTTCTTTATTAACGAAGGAACAAAATAACAATTATCCAATTCTAAGACACGTCCAGTTGGGAGCTTTAGCAAATATGTTCCGATGGCAACAGCAGCAATCTTTGCTCCATTTCCAACTCGCAAATCCGCTTCTCCCCTGACGAGTCTTCTTCTATTCCTTAGCCCCTGTATGTCATTACATATATGTGAGCTACACCCAGTATCAAGTACCCAGGTATTTGAGGAAATAGAGTGACATTCAATAACGAAGATACCTGAAGAGGATGGGGCATCGGATGCCTTATTCTTCAAGGACTCAAGATAAATCTTGCAGTTTCTTCGCCAGTGACCCTCCTTGCCACAATGATGGCAAGTTCCTTTTGATTTCTTTTCAGTCTTTTGGGCCTTTTTCTTCTTTCCTTTATTCTGTTCTTTGGCCTTCCTCTTAGAACCTTTCTTCGAGGAACCAACTAACAGTACCGCCTTTTGATCCGGCTTTACAGAAGGCTCCACAGTCTTCAGTAGGTTGAGTAACTCAGGAATGGTAGTCTCTAGTTTGTTCATCCGATAGTTCATCACAAATTGTGAATAACTTTTGGGCAAACAACTTAGAATTAAGTCAATACTTAGTTCATGATCCATTGCAAAACCGAGTGTGTTCAGTCGCTCAATGTACCCCAACATCTTTAACACAAACTGCGAGGCAGAAGTGCCTTCCTGCATCTTAGTGGTGAAGAGGAGTCTGGAGACTTCGAACCTTTCGGATCTCGCCTGCTCTTCAAACAACTCATGAGGATGGAAGATGATGGTATAAGCATCCATATGCTTATGCTGCTTTTGCAGCTCAGGTATCATAGAGGCTAGCATGATGCAACTCGCAAGTTCAAAATTGGTCACATGTTTCTGATAGGCCATTAACTGGTCTGGAGTTGCACCCTCTGGAGGATGTTAGGAAGTTGATCTTCAAGGACATAGCAAGCTTCTCTGCCTTGAGGACTATCCTCATGTTTCGAAGCCAGTCCATGAAGTTATGCCCAGTCAGTTTGTTGGTGTCCAAGATGGAACGCAAATTCAGAGAAGACATGATCGAGTGATTAACCTAGAAATACAAATTGAGCTTATGTGAGAAGAATGATTAAAGAATGTATCAACATACATAAATAAAATCCTATTTATTTTTCAAATTGAATAACTCTTTTTATCAATTCGGGAGATCGTAGGAACATCTCCAAATAGGTTGATATCCAACCATAGATAAGAACCACCATGGCTGTGGCCATCAAGTTGTTCTTAGCTATGAAGGTAGGTAATTATACCGATTACATATCACATATATGTAACTATCACTTTATGCTATCAACTAATTGAATGTTTGCATAAATCATTGGGTTGTTAACTCATTAACAAGTATGCAACATTATAGATAGCACCCAATTGCACCTCTCTTTACATCGACCTTGGCTGTGGCACAACAAATCGATGCTCCAAGCTTAAGGCTGACCCATTAATCAAGAAATAGTTTTAATATGGTTGGAGCTCATTCAACCGTTTAGTCAGGCTTGGATGTGTCCAACAACCAAAACTAAGGATTGACCTCAGACTCCTACTATATTATTCATAAACTAATTCCATGGTTTGAACATGTTGAGGTTCAAGCCGGGCATGGATGTGTCCATCAACCCAAACGAGAAACAAAACTCCGATTCTAACCATATTAATGGAAGGTGTTGGCCTTAATATTTTGTAAGGGGTTTTGGGTCTCATCCTTTCTTTTCTAAGCACAGTCATGACATAGAATTATGTCATGACTAACGATTTCCTTAATAAAATATGTATGTGACTTAATTTATCAAGTCTTATTATTTGAATTAGGAACCGGATTTCTTAATTCTAATTTCATACTTTATTTAAGAAATTGTTTTAGGAAACAATTTCCTAAATTGTCATAATCAATTTCGGAAATAATATGTTTTAAGACTTTGATTTCTCTAAATCAAATCTTATTAAATTAAGAGACAAATCCCTTAATTCAACCACATATTATTTTCATGAAAATCTCATTTAAGAAAACTCTATAGGAAACTATTTTCCTAATTAATTTTGGAGACAACAATATGTAAGAGCATCACCTCTTAAATCATATTTTATTCATGGATTTAATTAATTACAACAAATCGTTTTCTAAGGGTGGCTCCCCGAGGCTCAGATACCCAAAGAAAAGTAATTTGTCGTAAATCCAATTTGGTCTGCTTCGGAAGCGTAACCAAATTAAACATGACAATCTCATTTAAAATTGGAAAATTAAATTACAACAACTAACTTTTAAATTGGACGGCTCCCCGAGGCTCAATCCAAAATAAAGAATTTTGTTGTCAATTTAAAAACCAATTCAAATTTAATTGTCAATTAATTGTCCATAAATTTATCTAGACTTTCTTGAAAGAAAGTGCCCAAAATTGCGAGATTTCATAATAGGTTTTCAGAAAAATTGTAAGTTTCTGGTACAAAGAAAACTTACATATTTCCAAAATTGAAAAATTTCTAAAATAGAAAAATTTCCAAAATTGGAAAGTTTCCAAAGATGGGAAGTTTTCACAATTATTATAAAATTTCAGAAATTAGAAAATTTCAAAAGTTTGCGAAATTTCATGAGGATTTCCAAACTTAGAAATTCCTAAATCTAAAATTTATTATAATTTGAAAGTTTCCATAATTAAAAAATTTTTCCAAAATTGAGATCATGACAAAATTTTCCGCAAAACAATTATATGATTATGTCGAACACTAACTGGCTATGATACCACTGTTGGGACCGGGTGCATGTTGACAAGGATACGGGTTCGTAAAATTTTAAATTTTTACGTGCAGCGGAAGAATTAGCATAAAATAATTTCTCAAATTATTTTACCCACGTATCTAGCATGCAACCTTATGATGTGTGGACATGACCATAAATTAAAAACTTGCGGAAAAGTAAACTAATTTACTTAGTACCTCGCGTAACTCGAAGTAAGGGACGAGATCCAACCGTAGCGTCCCTTGGAAGCTCCGCCTCTATTCGCGTCCACGCCGAGTTCTCTTCGGGATGACTTCGCAAAGTCACGAGTTTTGTGCCGACGAGAACTACTAGATTCTCTATTGGCACAACTAGAAGATCAAGAGAGAAGAAAAGGAAACAAACCACCAAGTAACGGAATCTAAATTCCGGGAAGGAAGGAGTTGTGATCCGCTTCTTCTTCTTCTTGGTTGGCTTCTCCTTGGTGATGGTGACTCACGGCAACCTCAAGGGAGGATGAGGGAGCGCCGGTCCTAGCTTGGACAAGGGGCGCCGGCCCTAGCTTGGGAAGGAGAAGGAGAGAAAGAGAGAGAGAGAGAGAATTAATCTCTTGATTAATCTATTGATTGGAATTCAAGGCTTGCCTTTGGTTCCTTTATATAGTAACCTCTCCCTTGCCAAGTCTCCCTCTTAACAGAATTTTCATAAGAAATTTATCCTATAAATTCTCTTATGAATTATTCTATTTAAGCCAAGTTTTATTATAACTAACTTTATAATAAAACAAATACTTCTTTCTTTTAATTATGGAATAAAATTTGTATAAAATTTTCTTATCATGGATAAATCAATTCATAATTGATATTATAAATTAAAATTAAACCAATTCATGGTTCATTTTAATTTCCATAAAAGGAATAAATTTCTACAAATTTCTTTATAAATCTCTTTATATAAATTTCTTTATATATCAATTTATTTATCCATAATTTATAAAATAAATCGTGCTAGATTTATTTTATTAATTAAACCAATTAAATTGGTTTATTACCCTTTTAATGGCCGGCCAAACCAAGAGGGTGGATGTAACGCCCGCTTTTTTTTTTCCTAAGCGGCGTTACGTTCACATGCTTAGGGCATGTAGACATCATAAGGCAGCAGAATAACTTAACTTATACATGCCCTGTTACCATTCTTAACTTATTGACATGGGAACCTTAGCATATTAACTTTGAACTTAAGCATCATATCATGTCTCACATAACATCATATCATAAGGTCATAAGGTTCCATAAGTCATTATTCAAACATATAAGTAAACATATAGTTTCCTGGGCCAAGTCACTACGACACACATGCGTTCTTGCCCTCCAGTTGCTTCCTTCATTGTCCCCTTGAATGATCTGCGGTATAAGGAAATAAGACTATAAGCACACAGGCTTAGTAAGACTCTTTCCTACTCACAAAACCATTCATCATTCATCATCTCATAATGAGCACATAAAACATTAACGTACTTAGTGCTCTACTTAGAACATAACATCTTACGTCACTTGTCGTATACATAACATGGCATAAACATCATGGCATAAACATAAACATCATAGACATTCTAGCATGGCATAATTCATGGCATAATTCATAAACATAGTGAATATAATTCATGGAATAAATCATAAACATCGTGAACATTCTAAGCATGGCATAAACATAAACATCATAGACATTCTAAGCATGGCATAATTCATGGCATAAATCATAAACATAGTGAACATTCTAAGCATGGCATAATTCATGGCATAAACATGAACATCATAGACATTCTAAGCATGGCATAATTCATGGCATAAATCATAAACATAGTGAACATTCTAAGCATGGCATAATTCATTCATTCTCATGCATACTTCTTAACATGAAACATAAGCATAAAATCTTATCAACATAGCATAATGCATAACCTGGATGGATGCATGAGTGGAATGCATATACATAAGGGATGCTTAACTTTTAAAACATACTTTTAATTGCTTAAACATAATCATCATAACATCATTTGGGGTCCCCGGCTTGTACCACATACATACATCATAGCGCGCATCCCTAGCAAGTCCGAGGTTGCGAGCCCCAACTTACTAGGGTAAGGACAGCATAGTCGGTAGTCCCCAAACCGAGGCGTTCTTAAGGTGTCCATCCCTGTTGCACAGCTCCGGTAGTGCCAAAATCGTGGACAGCTTCGGTAGTCCAAAACCGGGGCGTTCTTAAGGTGCCCATCCCTTGGACCCATACTTCGGTCCGGTACAAGCCCATACATAAAGTAAAATACTTTTCATGTTTCATCATCCATAAGACATTCATGGCATACTTAACATATCATAACGTGTTACGGCTCAGCCCGTCTACCGGCCCATTTACCGGTCCTCTTGACCATCGTACCATCGACCATCGACCGTGCCGTTTAGCATATTTATGCCTTAAAGGCATAAGCATCATCTTACATTCGTCATACTTGTCATTCATCATCATTCATTCATCATACTTAACATCATCGTTATGCCTTAAAGGCATGTACTTTAACCTCATTCCTAAGACATGGCATACATACATCTTATTCATATAACATGGCATGCATCATTCTTATCATGAACATAAACATAACATACTTAACATGGCATCATTCATATCATGAACCTAACATATCATAGCATCATTTTTATCGTGATCATAACCCTATCATTCTTATCATGGCATCATTCATATCCTGAACATAAACTTATCATACTTATCATGAACATACATAATCACTTAGCATGGTTCTTAGCATAGCATGGGCATATAACTTAACATGGTTCCCTACATCACCCTTATATCATGGCAACACATAAACATATACTTGAAGTTAAAGGCTCAACCCTAACCCTTGGGTCCTTGAGGTTGGCCGAAACATATGAGGTCTCTAAGGTAATCCAAAAATTTCCAGAAATTATACTTAACCTCCACACATCATAAGGGAACATAAATTAACATTATAAAGATTTTTGGCTTAATTATAGACCTTTAAATCATGGTGGCCGAAACCCTTAAACTTAGGGTTCTTGGTTATGTTTCTTTCATGTTGGCCGAAACCCTAGGGTGTCCTAGGGTACTCCAAAAATTCCCAAAACTTATACTTAACCTCTACACATCATAAGGGAACATTACATAACATTATCAAGATTTTTGGCATAATTATAGACTTGTAGATCATGGTGGCCGAAACCCTTAAACTTAGGGTTCTTAGTTTTGTTTCTTTCATGTTGGCCGAAACCCTAGGGTGTCCTAGGGCACTCCAAAAATTCCCAAAAATTATACTTAACCTCTACACATCAGAAGGGAACATTAAATAACATTATCAAGATTTTTGGCATAATTATAGACCTGTAAATCATGGTGGCCGAAACCCTTAAACTTAGGGTTCTTAGTTTTGTTTCTTTCATGTTGGCCGAAACCCTAGGGTGTCCTAGGGTACTCCAAAAATCCCCAAAAATTATACTTAACCTCTACACATCATAAGGGAACATTAAATAGCATTATACAGATTTTTAGCATATTTATTGACCTGAAAATCATGGTGGCCGAAACCCTTAAGCATGAGGGTCTTGGTTTTCTTTCCTTTCAACATCAAATTCGAAAACCCATCACTATATCATACTAAAAATCATAGGGAACTATTATACCACAGGTGAGGGAGTCTTACCTTGGGTTTCTTGATTTTTCAAACCTAGGAAGAGAAGAAGATTGCAAGATCTTTGGATACTAGAGCCCCCTTGTCCTTGTACTCTTGTAGAGATTTTAGATCTAGGAGATGGAACCTTGGTGGAAGCTTTTTCCAAGGGGAAAACCTTCTAGGAGTGGTCGGCTAGAACGAGGGAGGAAGATAGGAGGAAATGCAATTGAAAGAAGAGAGAATGAAACTCCCAAACCCCCCTATTTATCATCCATTAAAGAGGTAAATGAAGAGTCTCTCCATGACTCTTCATCTTCTTCTTAATCTTAACTTATATCCACTTCATTTCCTCATAGAAATCCCTTTCTAGGTGAGTTGGTTAAGGCTTACATGGTTGTACAAGAGGTCCAAGGTTCAATCCTTGGCTCATGCACCTTTATTTTTATTTCATTTATTTTATTATTTTTATTTCCTAAATTCTGAAAATCCCCCATAATTATGCCAATATTCCTAAATAAAATTCTTTTATATTTATATTAATTTTACCTAATTTATATAAATTTTACCTAATTAATACCCATTTTTGGAGCCCATTTAAAGCTCATTGGTACTTAGTTTTCTCAATTTAAATGAGAAAACATGATTTCTAGGCCTAAGTTCTCCTTAATAT
>JAGFNQ010005603.1:0-75966 GCA_024364735.1 Boesenbergia rotunda | reverse complement strand
TGGGCACCTGGCAAAGGGTTGCTAGGAGTCTAAGACCTGGTGAAGGACTTCTAGGCACTTGGCGAAGGACTGCTTGGTACCGAAGACCTGGCGAAGGGCTGCTAGGCACCTGGCGAAGGAATGCTTGGTACCGAAGACCTGGCGAAGGGCTGCTAGGCACCTGGCGAAGGACTGCTGGGCAAAAGTCCAACCGGAGGAGTCGGTTGGCAAAAGGTAAACTCTCCTAAGAGGAGTAGGTGAGGACACGTTCCCCGTCGAGGGAACAGTAGGCGTCGGTTCGACCTAGGGTTCCATTTGGGAGACCCAAAGTCAAAACCAAGACAGCTACAGCTATAAAAACTAATGTATATTCTTGCCTTGTTTGTTGTGGAACTAACCTTGGATGCAGGGACCAAAGGAACGTGTTTCTGCAGCTCAGAACTCCCCAAAGGAGAGGGGCAGTAGCTGGGCTAGGCGCCCGGGTCGGAACGTGTTTCTGCAGCTCATAATGCCCCAAAAGAGAGGGGCAGCAGCTGGGCTAGGCGCCCGGGAGGACCCGGGCGCCCAAGGTCAAAGCCAAACGAACAAGCTAAGCAAGAATCTCTTCGGAAGCTTACTGGGCCAGGCGCCCTCAAGCTCCCGAGCGCCCTGGGTCCAAGCTAACAAGCAATCGAAGCAAATTCAGCCGAGAAGCCAAGAGACCAATTCAACCGGGGCGCCCCCAGTGTCCCGGGCGCCCCTGTTAGCTCCGAGCCCTATTCTGGGGGGATAAGCACTGACCGAGCTTCGGTGAGAGTTCTCGGATCCGAAGGCACGTGTCAGGCGCCCCCAGCATCCCGGGCACCCCCAGGAGTGCTATAAAAGGGGCTCGACTCCTAAGGCTTCAAAATCAATTTTTCTAATGCCTCTACGCTCTTCGACTCAAGCGCTCTACTCCGGAAACCTCCGATCTCGAGATTCTAAGCGCCGACGACGACCCTCCGCACCGAAGTACAATCCAGACCGGGCATCGGTAACGAAGAGTAAACTTGTTTTTTTACTGCACTATAATTGTACAATTCTTTGTAAAACTTTGCGCATTATAGAATTGCCCGCAGTAAACGGTCAAGGACCGTGGGCCTTGGAGTAGGAGCTGACCGCGACTCCGAACCAAGTAAAATCCTTGAGTTCTGTGCGTTTGTTTTTAATTTCCACTGCGCATTCTCTTTCTTCTAATCCGAAACGGTTTCATGATATTCACCCCCCCTCTATCGTGTTTTCTCGATCCAGCAAGTGGTATCAGAGTGGGGAAGCTCAAATTTGGTGCAACCACCAATTTGAGAGTTTTTTGGATTTTTACGAAATAATTTTTTATTTTTTTTCAATCGAATTTTTATCATTAATCGAGGTTGGTGCAACACCACTCGATAATTTTTTTTTCTTTCCCGCACTTCTAATCCAAGACCATGTCTTGGGACGTGTTTTTTTCCTCTCTTTTCAGTAAATCCTAAATGGCCATGCAAGAGGGCTTCAACACCGCCAGACCACCACTTTTCAGTGGGGAGGATTTCTCCTACTGGAAATGTCGGATGGAAGTCCACCTGAAAACTCAGGTGGACATGTGGATAATAATCCAGTCTGGTCTGGAAATCCCGAAAAATGTTGACGAAGTGCCACAATCCTACACTGAATGGGATACCGCCCTAAAAAGGAAAATTGAAGCCGATGCTAAAGAAACCCAAACACTCCAATGCGGCCTAACCAAAGAAGAGCTGAACCGGGTGGGTCCATTCAACAATGCAAAGGAACTCTGGGGTAAGCTAATTGAGTTGCATGAAGGAGCCTCCGACACCCGAATCAGCAAGAGGGACCTACTACTGAACAAGCTGTATACAATCAAGATGAACGACAATGAATCTGCAGCTCAGCTCCACGCCAGAATTCAGGAGCTAATGAACGGTCTACATACCAATCGGTCACAAGGTAGAAAACCGTGACCTGGTCAGGTATGCTCTTAACGCTTTCCAGAGAAACACTTTGTGGGCATCTATGGTAGATGCGTACAAAGTTTCAAGGGATTTATCTAAAATTAAATTAGATGAATTATTTTCTGAACTAGAATTGCATGAGCAGACTAACTGCACCCTGGCCGAGAAAGGCATCACTTTTGTTGCAGGTAAAACTGGAAAGATAACCAAGAAGAAGCCTCAACCTGCACCCGAGTTTGATTCAGACTCAGACTCAGACTCAGAAGACAGCGAAGGAAATCGACCTAAGCTGGTTCGGCTAGCCCGGGATTACTACAAGGAACTAAAAAACCAGACCAACAGAAGGAAAGCCAGCCGAAGAAAGGAAGAACCAGCTGAACCTTCAAATGAAAAGACCAAACCAAATGTGACCTATTACGAATGCAAAAAGAAGGGTCACTACAAGACGGAATGCCCCAATCTGAAGGAAACGAAGAAGACAAGAAAAAAGAAGGCCCTTCAGGCAACGTGGGATGAATCTTCGTCCGAAGAAGAAGAAGGGGCCTCACAGTCGAACCTGCTCGCCCTGACTGCCTCAGAAGAAATCGAGACCGAGTCAGAATCGGAACCGGACGACGGAAAGCTTACATTTTCAGAGGACGGTGAAATCACTGTAAGTGGATTTTCCAGAATTCAATTAACTGAATTGATTGCTTACCTCTCTCGCGACTTGGCGAAAGCCAAAATCCGAGTCGAGTCCCTCCGACAGGAAGTAAAACTCCTGAAAGAGGGAGCTGACTCTAGATCCTTAGCTGAGAAGGTTTAAGAAGGAACCTCTACTCAAGTTGAAAAGCTTGAGAAAGAGAACTCCTCTTTGAAAACTCAAGTCAAGGACCTTAGAGCAGCCTTAGAACGGTTCACTTCTGGTTCCAAGGGTCTTGACATGATCCTTGGAAAACAAAAGTCGATTCTAAATCGATCTAGGTTAGACTATCGAACCAAGGCGAGACAAAGGTCATACTATGCTGTACTGAATCAGTCTAGACCTAAAATTCAGGCATGGGTACCCAAACTGTGCCTGAACAAACAAATTGGATCAAATCAGTATTGGATCCCTAAGGACAAGATTCACATCTTGCCGAACCATTTTCGTGGCTTTAGTCTAGGGGGAGCCAAATTAAAAGCAATTTTCATAGTTAGATGAATTTCTTTTCTTGTTTTAAATTGCATGATTGCTTGTCTATTTATTTTCTACAATTTACCATGCTTAGACTTAGGACTGGTTAGATTAAGGACCAAACCAATTAATTGAATTTTGAACAACATAGTATTGGGTGGCGGTGAGATGATAGTACGTTAGGGAAGCCATTTTGGTTGAACTAGCCGAAGCTACCGATCCAAGACCCAAACTAGTTAGACCAGAATTTTTCAAAAAAATAATTTTGAAAATGAAATTTCATTAAAAGGCTTTGTCAAGGAAAGGGTTGATGATCCAATAAGGCTACGACCAAAGAAGGCCTAGTGTCTCGCCAAGACCTGGAAGCCAATTTTTGAAATTCAAATTCAAATTATTCTTTGTCAAATTCGAATCTAACACAAATTTTTAGTTAATTGTAGATTCAAACACTCTTTTTCAAAATAAATTCAAAACCAATTGTTTTCAAAATTAATTTAACTTTTTTAAAATAAATCATGATTTTTCAAAATAATTCAGTCTACTAAAACCAGTCTCACAAAAACCCATAAGACAAACGTGATTGACAACTCTAGAATGGGTGAGATGGTAAAATTTAACTTAACTAAAACTTATTTGATCCCTGTACTGTTGTTTAGTACAAACATTAAATCCTGTAGTTTAGAACGGAGTTGACCTAATTATTCTAGTTAATACTAGTCAAACCATGGTCAAGATAGTCAAACCATGGTCAAGATAGTTAAGACAGAATGACCTGATGTTTGTCACCACAGTTCAAGGGATGCCCTTGACAATTACACCTTCGTTGCTCAACCGATTTCTTGGACTATGAGTCTCTCAGTCCACCTTCTGCTGTTATCCCCCTAGAGATCCTCCATTTGATGCTCCCTACTCTCACATCGACCCAGACACTCTATACTCCTACTTCTATAGGGATGCTAGAATCCCTTTAGCTAGATGATTTCAGTCTGTTGATCTTCAGGTCCAGGACTACGCTCTTTATAGAGTTCTAGTCCGCTGCATTCTACCTTTATCCACTAGGGACGTCGCGACCTTGCGACCATTCCACACCTTCCTACTATATGCATTGATCCATCACCTAGATATCGACATTGGACTCCACATGTTCCACACGATTCTATACGCGTCCAGTGTTACCACTCAGGGGCGAGTACGCACCCTTTACTGCCACATCATCACCTCCATTCTTCATCATCACGGTCGTAACATCACCGATGGAGAGATTACCGCGATGACTGAATTTGATGAGATAGATTTTAGGAACTTTTCCCTAGCGGGCATAGAGGTCTCGGGTACCGAGGTTTTGTCGTGGAGACGTCAGCGAGGCGGACCCCAGATCGACTTTGATGAGGAGATAGAGGTCGATGTCGCAGATCTGGCGGCCGAGATTCGAGAGAAGATAGACGAGCCTCCACCTCCGACGACTCCCGAGACGCTAGCTCTACTCCGGACAGAGGTACACAGTCTGAGGGAGGAAGTAGAAGCTAATCACGCTGAGTATATGGATGCCCGCAGGGCCGATCAAGAGACTAATGATGCACGGTATCATGAGATGATGTCGCTATTTCGATCCTAGCAGCCAGGCTCATCTGATCGTCCCGGTCCCTCCTCCTAGTTTAGATTGGCATTGTACTATTGACTGATTGACTACCCCTACACAGTAGGGTTGACTTGTATTTGATTGTTGTGTGACTATGCTGGTCCTTGCTTTGACCAGTTGACTTATCTAGTTGACTAGTTGCTTTTCTTGATTATCTGATCTTTATCTGTGATTATGCTTGGTAGAATAGGTGTACTTTACTTCTATTTTGATAGAACTGTTTTATTACTTATCAGTTTCTACTTAATTTGAATTTTTTTTTGTATTTTTAAAAACCAATTTTTTTTCGACATAGTTTTTTTTTTGAAAAAACTACCCCTTCAAAACTAGGGCTTTTTCGAAAAAGAACTTAGCCTAGGCCCTAACCCTAGAACTGCATGCACCAATAGATCTAGAAGCCATCATCTCAAAAACACCTTAGGGTACTTTTGATTGATAACCTAGAATGGGTTAAGATGCTTAGGTCTTTGCCTTAATTCAAGATACTTTAAGGCAGTGCATCTGCAGTAATTGGGGCACTAAATACAAATTAAACAGTAATCAGGTTAAGTGTCAAGCTTAGAAAATCTAACTTGAACAGAACACTTAATTTGACTAACCCTAGCGAAAACTACTATTTATAACAGTTAGTAAGTAGCTAATTGGGTTAGAGAGGACCCGAAAGAGATAATTCAAATTGATTTAGTCCAGTTTATATCTTGAATTGGTTCAGTACAACACCTTACTTCATTTGCTATATTGTTTTGCTTACTTCTGTTGCTATATTCTTTTGCTATAATGTTTTTTTTTATATATGGCAGAGGGGGAGAGATTGGAAAGGAGAGAAGGTTTAAATTTTTTTTTTTTTTCAAAATTCAAAATTTTCAAAACTTTGTTTGTCCTTTCATCAAAAAGTAAAATCACATAAGCTGTTTTCAAAACTGTTTCTAAGTACTTGACCAAGCTGTTTTCAAAACTGTTTCTAAGCTGTTTTCAAAACTGTTTCTAAGTACTTGACCAAGCTGTTTTCAAAACTGTTTCTAAGTTGTTTTCAAAACTATTTCTAATTACTTGACTTAAGTCAATTTTCAAAATTACTTAAGCTAGTTTTAAAAAGTTCTCTAAGTACTTATATTAAATTTTACTAATAGAAAATTTTCTAAGGTTCTAAAGTGCTAAAGAGATTAGTTTTTCAAAGTATTAAAAACATCAGAAGAAGTTTAGAAAAGTTTTCTAAAATGCGAAAACTTAAGTCTTGACTTGAAAATCTTCTAAGTGTAAATTTTCTAAGTATAAATTTTCCAAGTGGGAAAATATTTTCTAACTTACATTTCTTTGAAAAATGTTCTAAGTGTTGAAAAATTAATTCCCTTTTAGACTTAGAAACTTTTTCAAACCCCACGAACCTTTGAAAAATCTAGGGGGAGATTTCTTCCAGGGGGAGGAAATGAAATTAGAATTTTTACCTGGTTTAAACTTAACTTTTTGAATCGGGTTGCCATAAATCAAAAAGGGGGAGATTGTTGGTGCAGGCAGCACCTAAGTCGAACTTGGGTTTTGATATTGGTAAAGGGTTCAAAAGTTAAGTATTATTTGTGGTCTAATGTGTTCATTAAGTGTGCAGAAAGAAGTCCTGGCGAAGAGCTGCTGGGCACCTAGCGAAGGACTGCTAGGCATCGAATCCTGAAGACCTGGCGAAGGGCTGCTGGGCACCTGGCGAAGGGCTGCTAAGAGTCTAAGACCTGGCGAAGGACTGCTTGGTACCGAAGACTTGGTGAAGGGCTGCTAGGCACCTGACGAAGGACTGCTTGGTACCGAAGACCTGGCGAAGGACTGCTAGGCACCTGGCCAAGATTGCTGGGCAAAAGTCCAACCGGAGGAGTCGGTTGGCAAAAGGTAAACTCTCCTGAGAGGAGTAGGTGAGGACGCGTTCCCCGTCGAGGGAACAGTAGGCGTCGGTTCGACCTAGGGTTCCATTTGGGAGACCCAAAGTCAGAACCAAGACAGCTACGGCTGTAAAAACTAAAGTATATTCTTGCCTTGTTTGTTGTGGAACTAACCTTGGATGCAGGGACCAAAGGAATGTGTTTCTACAGCTCAGAACGCCCCAAAGGAGAGGGGCAGCAGCTGGGTTAGGCGCCTGGGAGGACCTGGGCGCCCAAGGTTAAAGCCAAACGAACAAGCTAAGCAAGAATCGCTTCTGAAGCTTACTGGGCCAGGCGCCCTCAAGCTCCCGGGCGCCCTGGTGGTCCCGGGCGCCCTGGGTCCAAGCCAACAAGCAATTGAAGCAAATTCAGCAAAGAAACCAGGAGACCAATTCAACTGAGGCAAATGGAATTTCTACAATGACTGCAAAACCTTCAGATAGAATCTGAGAAAAAAAATAAAAATAAAAATAATTGTTATGCCCAACAAATATATTTTGGTAAATATCATTAACCGAATAAATCAAATAATTTTTTTGATACATTCGAATAATTAAACGTTTCACAAGTACTGAACTAAATTTATTGTCATAACCCAAGGAGTTTTGGGGTTCATAAAAAATTGAACTATTTAACCCATGATCATAAGCAAATACGTAAATATATTCTTGAAAGAGAAGTGGATATAGAAACTGTTGTTGCCGAGATCTATCTTCTTCTAAATATCCTTGTAATTCTTCCATTTATATTTCCACATGAAGCAGAGGTAGAAGGAAC
Source organism: Boesenbergia rotunda (assembly GCA_024364735.1). Lineage (NCBI taxonomy): Eukaryota > Viridiplantae > Streptophyta > Magnoliopsida > Zingiberales > Zingiberaceae > Boesenbergia > Boesenbergia rotunda. The sequence continues at coordinate 68,544 of JAGFNQ010005603.1, read as the reverse complement.
TTCTTGAGTTATAAAATAACTGATACATAGTGCAATATGGTGAAAAATCCTCATTCTCAGCAGTAAGTACTCTCTCAGCCTCCTCTGAATCAATAGCTCCTCCAGAAAAATTAGATAAAAATCCCTCAGCCTCTAACTCTGTCTGCTCCAGCTCCTCAAGAATGTCCGTGCTCATAACGGAGTGGTCCTCCCTCGGGTGCTTCATAGCATCGAAAAGGCTAAACTGAACAACCGTGTCTCCAATCTCCATAGAAAGTGTACCGGCATATACATCAATTTTGGTTCTGGCAGTCTTCAGAAAAGGTCTTCCTTAAAATAAGTGGAGAACGGTGTGCAAGATAATCTCCCTCCATATCCAAAATATAGAAATCTGCAGGAAATATTAGCTCCTTTACCTTCACCAAAACATCTTCAATCATACCTGCTGGGTGGGTCTGACTCCTGTCTGCTAGCTGTATCACCACACCAATGGGCTGTAAAGGGCCTATGCCGAGCATCTGAAATACTAACCTGGGCATCACATTTATGGAAGCTCCTAAATCTAACATAGCATCATGGAATATGGTGCTCCCTATCTCACAAGAAACAGTAAATACCCCTGGGTCTTCACACTTCTGAGGAATGATGTGGATAAGTGCTGAGATATTCTTCCCAAAGCTGACCAACTCATTTTCCTTAAGTTTCTTTTTGTGAACACAAAGATCTTTCAAAAACTTAGCATACTTTGGAATTTGCTTGATCATGGTCAACAAAGGTACATTTATCTCTACCTTACTGAAAAGTTCCACTAGTTTATTGAATTCCTTAGCCTTCTCCTCCTCCACTTGCTTTTTGGCTAGTGTCTTCCACTGTGGAAAGGGTAAAGGAACCCTAAAGTCATCTTCTTTGGCCGGAGGTGGAGAGGCTGAAATTTTGGTTGCTGTCCCCTGCGAAGTGGCTGCTGTTCCTTGCGTCTCGCCACTGATTTCTTCTCCGTTTTCCACCAAATTTTGAGGATTACTTGAGGAAGGGGTTGGGCACGGGCTAGGGGTGGAATCAGCTAAATTTGAAGTCATTTCATTGCTGTTTTGGGCCGGAATTGAAGTTGCTGTCCAGTTTTCTGAAAAATATGCTCTTGGACTCTTTGGAGATGATGTAACCTTCCCACTTCTCAAAATAATAGCACTCACGTTTCCTTTAGGATTAGGAATAGTTTGGGAAGGGAGTTGACTTGATCCTTGAGCTTACTTTGGTTAATCCCACTAGACAATTGACTCATTTGTCTCTCAAGATTTGAGTTTATTTGTTGTTGTTGTTGTTGCCAAGCTTGTTGTTGGGTGAACATTTGTTGAAACATTTCCATCATTTGTTGTTGCTGATCATTTCCTCCATTTGATCCCCCATATCCTCCTTGGTTAACATAGGGTTTTGATGGTCCCTGAAACGATGAAGTAGAAGACTGAAAAACATTACCCTGCTGTGGTTTGAATTGGGGCTGATAAGAAGACTGAGTAGGCTGTTGATAGGGCTGATTAAAGGGCTGATATACTTGGAAACCTTGCTGGGAGTTGTAGCCTTGAAAGTTCTGATTTTGAAGTGGAAAATTCGGTGATGATGACTGAAAATTCTGATTTTGAAACCCTTGATTGTAGGGCTGTGAAATCTGGTTATAGGGCTGGGAAGTCTGAAAATTTTGTTGGTTTTGAGTTTGGAAAACTGGAAATGATTGAAAACCTTGCTGCCCTTGATGATATTGCTGGAATTGAGGTTCGAATTGCTAAAATTGTTGCTGAAATTGCTGAAATTGCTGCTGAGTTTGTTGGGAATTAGGCTGAAATGGAGGCTGAAAATTTTGGTTCGACGGCTGAAAGACTTGCTAATTATTCTGAGTTTGCTGGGGCTGCTGGAAATTCTATAGAGGCTACTGTAAGGGCTGCGGTTGAGGGTTTTGTTGGCAGAAAGCATTCCCATACCTCAAATTTGGATGATTCCTCCAACCGGGGTTGTAAGTAGAGGAGTAAGGATTGTTTCTCGCTTGAAATTGTCCTCTTACCAATGCTGCTACTGTTTCGTCTTGTTGGAGGGTGGGGCATGAGTCTGAAGTGTGCTCTTGACTAGAGCAAATGCCACACACACTTATCACTTGATTAGATTGTGGAGTTGCTGAAAGATTTGAGCCTTGATTTGCATTATTAACCTTCAATTCCTTAATAAGTGATGTGATCTCTGCCAATGAATTCCTTATCTCTTTATGATCAGTAGGAACTACCTGAACTTCACCCACTCCTCTGGTGGTCAAGGCTCTACTTCCAAATTGTTGAGAATTCTCAGCCATATTAGAAATGAGCTCCCTAGCTTGCATTGGCGTTTTGTTCACTAGGGCCCCTCCAGCTGCAGCATCTATCATTATTCTGTCCATCTGTAGCAATCCCTCATAGAAGTACTGAATCAAAAGTTGCTCGCTGATCTGATGCTGGGGGCAACTTGAACATAACTTGTTGAATCTCTCCCAGTAATCATAGAGTGTTTCACCCACCACTTGCTGAATTCCACAGATGCTTTTTCTGATTATTGCAGTTCTAGAGGCTGGGAAATATTTTTCCAAAAACGCTTTCTTCATAGAGATCCAACTAGACACGTGCCCCGTGGGTAGATAATAAAACTAGTCTTTTGCTGCTCCTGTCAGTGTAAAGGGGAAAGCTCTCAGCTTGATATCTTCTTCAGAAATGCCCTGAGGCTTCATAGTAGAGCATACAACATGGAATTCGTGCAGGTGTCTATTTGGATCCTCTCCAGTTAATCCCTGAAACTTTGGCAGCAAATTGATGAGTCCAGATCTGAGCTCGAAATCTCCCGCCAGCTCTGGGTAAGCTATGCTGGAGTACTGAAATGCAGCATCTGGTGCTGCGAGCTCCTTCATAGTTCTTTGGTGATCTGCCATGTTACTCCCTGAGTGAGTGAAAATAGTCTGAATAGGAGGGATATCTGTAGTCTCAGAAAGTATGCCCTGGCTCCTCCTAGCTCTGAAAGTCCTCTCAATCTCATGGTCGAATTCTTCTAAATCACCACCTGAAGACCTGGTCATAAAACAAGCAAATCGCAGTAAAAGTGGATAAAGAGATAAAACAAATAAAATCAAATCAACAGATATAGCAATAAGCACAAAAATAAATCAAGAAAGATATGAAATAAGTGCACAAGCAAAAATCAAACAAATCAACTAGTTGGTTCCCCGGCAACGACGCCAAAAATTTGACGGACCCGAAATACTAGGTTAAAGTTGTCACAAATTGTGGGACCATCAGAATTTATATATTTATTAAAATGTGCTGGAAACCCTTTTTGTAATCAAAATCTGAAAATGTAGCAAAGGGGCCACAGGTCGTATTTTTCTCGGAGCTAGTTGTCGTGTTTGATTCGAGCTTGGTTTATGTGTCGTTTGTGTTTTTGGGTTTCAAATAAGTAATTGGATTTTGGGTTGTAATCGAAAATGAAATTGTAATGAAAAAGCAAAAACAACCTTAAACTAATAAACTAACAAGGTAAATGCAATTTATAAACTAAACTCAATGAGAACTTGCTCTACCAAGGTAGCTGAACAGGATTGGGAAAAAGAAACAAAGGTAATATGAAATGCAATCAAGGGCTGAGCAAATGATTAAGAACAGGGCTGACAGTTTTCGAAAATGAACAAACTTGGAACAATTAGTAGCATGCGAAACTAAGGAATCAAACAAACAATTCAACTCAAATAGCTACAATGTTTTTGGAAGCCAACCACTGCCAACAAAATTCAGAAATGAATGAATGCAACTTATTGCTTTCAACCACAATCATATGCCACAAAAACAAGTTAAATTTCGATGCAAATAGGTCCAAGGCAGTTGGCATGCAAGCTAAACCCTTTGTGCCAAAAACTAACACCAAATTAATGAAATAAGTAAACTTTTAGCTCAAGTTTTAAAGCTGATTGGTTCAATTGGGAAACAAGGGTATTAGGAAAGAACTAAGCAAGACTAAGTAAAGGAATTGAAACTGAAATCAGAACTTGAGAAGCAAAATCATGTCTCAAAGATCTTCCAATACACTTTTTAACTTAAGATTCCTAAGTACCTACAACTTAAGTTTTCAAGTACAAGGTTATTAACCCTACGAATTTTTGAAAAATCTAGAGGAAGATTCCTTCCAGGGGGAGGGAACAAAGTTAAAACTTTTTCATGTTTTGCTTAAACTTAACTTTTTGAACTAGGGTTGCCATAAATCAAAAAGGGGGAGATTGTTGGTGCAGAATGCACCTAAGTCAAACCTGTGTTTTGATAATGGCAACATAGGTCAAAAGTTAAGTCTTACTTGTGTTTCTAACAAGTTACTCTAGTGTGCAGAGATAAAGTCCTAGCGAAGAACTGCTAGGCAACTGGCGAAGGACTGCCAGTAGCAAAGTCCTAGCGAAGGACTGCTAGACAACTGGCGAAGGACTGCCAGTAGCAAAGTCCTAGCGAAGGACTGCTAGGCAACTGGCGAAGGACAGCCAGCATCCAAGCCCTAGCAAAGGACTGCTAGGCAACTGGCGAAGGACTGCCAGTATCCAAGACCTGACAAAGGACCGTCAGGCAAAAGTCCAACCAAAGGAGCGGTTGGCATCAGGTAAATTCTCCCGAGAGGAGTAGGTGAGGACGCGTTCCCCGTCGAGGGAACAGTAGGCGTCGATTCGACCTAGGGCTCCATTTTGGAGACCAAAGTCAGAAACAAGACAGCTAAGGCTGTATAAACTAACAAATTAATGCTTTATTTTGTTTTCGGACTAACCCTGGATGCAGGACCAAAGGAACGTGTGTCTGCAGCTCAGAGAGCCTCAAAGGAGTGAGGCAGCAGCTGAGTAGGGCGCCCTGAGTGTCTAGGGTGCCTCCAAGGTGAACAAGAAACAGGTAAAGCAAAAAGGAGTTCGGCTAAGCACTGGCCGAAGGCGCCCTCTGCATCTAGGGCGCCCTCAGCGCCCAGGGCGCCCAGGGCGCCCTCAGCGCCCAGGGCGCCCTCAGGAGCCAAGGCGCTACGCGCCTATGCCAGCGAGGCCGATCAACTCTATCCAGCCGAGAAGACCGCGTCAACCAGGGCGCCCTCAGCGACCAGGGCGCCTCAGAGGTCAAACCTCATCCCTATTCGGGTGGGATAAAGCTTGACCGAGCGAAATGTGGATCGGCTGACACGTGGCAGGGCGCCCCCGACGTCCAGGGCGCCCTAGGTGCTATAAATAGCACCCCTCGACCCCAAGCTTCACAACAACTTCGAAACAACGACTCTACGCTCTTCTGCTCTCGCGCTACGCCCCGGAATCCTTCCAACTCGAGCCGACGACGTCCTGCTGCTCCGAAAAAGTCGATCTTCCTCGGACGTCGGTAAAAAGAGCTATTTAAGTTTACTGCACATACTTTTGTAATCAATTTTGTAAACTTGTTTTGCGCCTGATATAGAATTACCCAAAGTAAACGGTCAACGACCGTGGGCCTTGGAGTAGGAGTCGACACAGGCTCCGAACCAAGTAAATCGAACTGTGTCTCTGTGTTTCTAATTTCCGCTGCATACTTGCTCTAAGCTTTCCGAAAGAAAAATGATTTCCGATATTCACCCCCCCCCCTCTATCGGTTTTCACAATCCAACAAGTGGTATCAGAGCGGGAAGTTCAAACTTGGTGCAACCACCAGTTTGAAAATTTCTTTTCGGATTTTCTTTATAATTTTTTTAATTCGAATTTTTAAATATTTTTTCGTTCGAATTTCTTTCGTTAATCGAGGTTGGTGCAACACCCCTCGATATTTTATTTCCCTTATCCCGCAGTACTAATCCAAGACCAAGTCTTGGGATATTTTTCTAGTAGTTTTCTTTTTCAGATTAAATGGCTATGCAAGAGGGATTCAGCACCGCCAGACCTCCACTTTTCAGTGGAGAAGACTTTTCTTACTGGAAAAGTCGTATGGAGGTCCACCTGAAAAGTCAGGTGGACATGTGGATCATCATCCAGTCCGGTCTGGAGATCCCCAAAAACGCCGAAGGACTACCTCAAAACTACTCGGAGTGGGACAACACCCTAAAGCGAAAGATAGAAGCAGACGCAAATGCTACTCAGACTCTTCAATGTGGATTGACGAAAGAGGAGCTGAACCGCGTGGGCCCCTTCAACAGTGCAAAGGAGCTGTGGACAAAACTGATCGAGCTGCACGAAGGGACTTCAGACACCAGGATCAGTAAGAGGGATCTGCTCCTGAACAAATTATACACTATCAAGATGGCGGACAACGAAACAGCAGCCCAGCTCCACGCACGAATCCAAGAGGTAATGAACGGTCTTCACATAATAGGTCACAAGGTTGAAAACCGTGACCTAATAAGGTATACTCTAAACGCCTTCCCTAGAAACACCTTGTGGGCATCTATGGTAGATGCATACAAGGTTTCTAGGGATCTCTCCAAAATTAAATTAGACAAATTATTTTCAGAGTTAGAACTTCATGAGCAGACTAACTGCAATATGGCCGAGAAGAGTATTGCCTTTTTTGCAGGAAAAACTGAAAAAGCGACAAAAAAGAAACCTCAACCTGAACCCGAGCTCAACTCTGATTCAGACGCAGAAGATGAAGAAGCAGATCAATCTGAGCTGGTCCGATTGGCCCGAAGGTACTACAAAAAATTGAAAAATCAAGCCAACACACAGAGAACCGGCCGAAGAAAGGACGAACCAGCTAAACCAGCGAACAAGCCTAATGTGACCTGCTACGAGTGCAAGAAAAAGGGTCACTACAAGTCAGAGTGCCCTAACCTAAAGGAGACAAAAAGGACGAGAAGAAAGAAGGCACTGCAAGCAACCTGGGACGAGTCTTCCTCAGAAGAAGAAGAAGAGGCACCCCAGTCCAACCTACTAGCCCTGACTGCCTCAGAAAATGTCGAGACTGAGTCAGAATCAGAACAGGACGACGGCGAGCTGACCTTCACAGAAGACGGAGAAATTAAGGTAACAGGTTTTAATAGATCGCAATTAACTGAATTAATTTCTTTTCTTTCTCGAGATTTGGCAAAAGCCAAACTCCGAGTCGAATCCCTCCGACAGGAAGTAAAACTCCTGAAAGAGGGAGCTGACTCTAAACCCTTAACCGAGAAGGTTCAGGAAGGAACTCCTACTCAAGTTGAAAAACTTGAAAAGGAAAACTCCTCCCTGAAAACTCAGGTTAAGGATCTTAGATCAGCATTAGAACGATTTACATCTGGTTCCAAAGGTCTTGACATGATCCTTGGAAAACAGAAATCCGCTCTAAATCGATCCGGACTTGGCTACCGAACCAAATCCCGACAAAGATCGTATTTGGCTGTACTGAATCAGTCCAGAGGGAAAATTCAGGCATGGGTACCTAAACTGTGCCTGAACCAACCAACTGGATCAAATCAGTATTCGATCCCCAAGGACAAGATTCACATCTTGCCTAACCATCACCGTGGCTTTAGTCCAGGGGGAGCCAAACTGAAAACTATATTCATTATTAGATAAATTTTTTTTGCAATATGATTGTTTGCCTGTTTATTTAATTTCTGCAATTTACCATGCTTAGACTTAGGCTAGTTTAAGGACCAAACAAACTTAACTGAAACTTGAAAACATAGTATTGGGTGGAGGTGAGATGATAGTACGTTGGGGAAACCAATTCTAATAAGATCAAGTTTACTTGGTCTCTTTAGACTGGTGAAACCAGCCGAAGCTACCGATCTAAAATCCAAACTAGTTAGACCAGAAATTTTTCAAAGAATAATTTTGAAAATGAAATTTCATTAAAAGACTTTGTCAAGGAAAGGGTGGATGATCCCATAAGGCTTCGGCCAAAGAAGGCCTAGTGCCTCGCCAAGACCTGGAAGTCAATTTTTGAAATTCAAATTCAAATTAATTTTTGTCAAATTCAAATCTAACACAAAATTTCAGTTAAGTGTAGATTTAAACATCTTTTCGAAAATTTCAAAATTAATTAAGTTTTCAAAATTTAATTGCTTTCAAAATTAATCAAAATTTTCAAAATAAACTTAACTATCAAAACCTGTCTCACGAAAACCATAAGGCTAACGTGATTGAAAACCCTAGATATGGGTGAGACAGTAAAATTAAGACTCAATTATGATTCCGTTAATACCTGTGTTGCAGTAAAATTCTATATTCAACATAGTCAAACCACGGTCAACATAGTCAAACCATGGTCAACATAGTTAAACCACGGTCAACATAGTCAAATCATGGTCAACATAGTCAAACCATGGTCAACATAGTCAAACCAAGGTCAATATAGACAAACCACGGTCAACATAGTCAAACCAAGTCAAATCTGGTCAAATGCACTTCCTTAGAGTCAAAAGCTAGTCCTTAGGGCGCCCAAACTCGTGTGGGCGCCCCAAGGCTGTTCAAAAAGCTCCTCTGCCACTGCACGCTTACCAGGGCACCCTGGTGCTTCAGGGCGCCTTCGTATACTCCTTTACTGGTCAAAAGCTGCCAAAAGGCAGCTGCAGCTCTGCTTAGGGCGCCCTCGTCGGGCGGGGCGCCCTCCCACAGTCCTTCAACTGCAGAAAGCTGCCGAAAAGTAATCACAGGCCTGGTCAAGGCGCCCTTACCGGTCAGGGCGCCCTCGCCAGTCAGGGCGCCCTCCCGAGGAAGGGCGCCCAAAAACTGCCTATAAAAAGGGGCTCCCTTCCCCTTCTTCTCTTCACACTCAAAACACTTCTCCTCCTCAACTCTCTACCTTCCAAGAGATCTTGCAACCCTCTCAAGCTCTCAAGCCCTCATCTTCAACAATGCCTCCCCGAGCAAATCGGTATAATTCTTTTTGTTAAATTCTTTTCAATTTTTTATTAAATGCATACTTTCTTTAAGTATACATTCTTTCTATTAGAAGACGCCGACCTAATCAGGCAGAACCCGGTACTCAACCTAGTCCTGATCCTAGGTTTCCCAATTTAGAATTGTGTAATAAGTTCTCTCGTACCACCTATAAACATATCAAGACAAGTTACTTGAATAGGCTATTCTTCACCCAATCCTGTCCCCTAGCTATGAACGTCATAAACCACTACCAACTCGACAATCTCGTATTCTACACCCACCCAATCAATACTTCCTTATGTGCAGAATTTTACAATAATATCATTAGACAGGATAATCTCATGTTCTCCACCATGGTTCAAGGTATTCCCCTAACTATCACACCAACATTACTGAACCGATTTCTAGGACTACGACCCTCGCAGTCCACCTTCAGTTGTTATCCTCCTAGGGAGCCTCCCTTTGATGCTCCCTATTCTCACATCACCTTAGATACATTACACTCATATTTCTTTAGGCAACCAGTGGCCAGACGATTTCAGTCAGTCGACTTAGAGGTCCAGGACTACGCCCTATATAGGGTCTTAGTCCGATGCATTCTGCCATTATCCACCAGGGACGTCACCACTATGCGACCATTCCATACCTTTCTCCTGTACGCCCTGATTCATCAGCTAGATATTGATATAGGACTTCATATGTTCCACACTATCCTACACGCATCCAGTGTGACCACACAAGGGCGGGTACGCACACCCTACTGCCACATTATCACATCCCTATTACATTACCATGGTAGGAACATTACCGAGGGAGAAATGGCCGATCTGACCGACTACGATGAAATAGGCTATAGAAACTTCGCCCTAGCAGGTATAGAGGTGTCCGGTACCGGGGTCCTGTCCTGGAGACGTCGGAGAGCAGCTCCTCAGATCGATTCGGACGAGGAGGTCGAGTACGACGTCACAGATGTAGCAGCAGAAGCCCGAGCCCATATAGACGAGCCCGCTCCACTGACACTCTACGAGAGAGTGACCCGTATGGAGACACAGATACAGAGTCTCCGAGAGGAGGTCGAGGCCTCTCACATAGAGCAGATGGACGCTCGCCGAGCTGATAGAGAAGTAGCTGATGAACGATTCTTAGAGATGATGGCACGATTTGATTCATGGCAGCCGGGTCCATCTGATCACCCCGGTCCTTCATCTTAGATTCACTTAGCATTGTACCTATTTGACTGCCCCTACTCAGTAGGGTTAACTTGTGCTTGACTGCTGACTATGTTGAACCTAGAGTACCTGCTTTTTATGATGACTAGTTTATGATTATTGGTTTCATGTCAGTTAGGATTGTGCTATGTAGAATAGATTTTTTTATTTAAATTTTTTTTTAAAAATAGAATTTGAAAAATTGTTGTACTTAATTTCAAAATCAGTTTGCATTTTTTCGACTTAGTTTTATTTTCAAAACTACCCCCTTTAAAAAATTAGGGTTTTTTCGAAAATGGACTTAGCCTAGGCCCTAACCCTAGAACTGCATGCACCTATAGACTTAGAAGCCAGCATCTCACAAGCACCTTAGGGTACTTTTGAGTGATAACCTAGAAAGGGTTGAGATGCTTAGGTCCTTGCCTTAATTCAAGATGCTTTAAGTCAGTGCATCTGCAGAAATTGGGGCACTAAATACAATTTATACAACAATCAACTTAAGTGTCAAGTTTAGAAAATCTAACTTGAACAGAAACACTTAATTTGACTAACCTTAGCAAAAACTACTGTTTATAACAGTTAGTAAGTAGCTAATTGGGTTAGACAGGTCCCTATAGAGAAAATTAAATGATTGTGGTTTAAGTCTGATTATGATTTGGTTCAGTACAGCAAAATCTTACTCATTATTTCTGCTATATTTATTTGTTTTGATATATGGCAAAGGGAGAGAGATAGGAAAGGAGAGAGTAAAATTAATTTTAATTTTCCATTAATTTTCTTAACTCTATCATTTATTCAAAAAGTATTTATTTCAAAATGTTTACTTAAGCTTTCAAAATTTTGCAAAGTATTCAAGCATTTCAAAATTTTTACTTAAGCTTTCAAAATTTTGCAAAGTATTCAAGCATTTCAAAATTTTTACTTAAGCTTTCAAAATTTTGCAAAGTATTTAAGTATTTCAAAATTTTTACTTAAGCTTTCAAAATTTTGCAAAGTATTTAAGCATTTCAAAATTTTTACTTAAGCTTTCAAAATTTTGCTAAGTAATTAAGCATTTCAAAATTTTTACTCAAGCCTTCAAAATTTTGCTAAGTACTCAAGCCATTCGAAATTTCATTCTCAANTTTTCCTAAGCGGCGTTACGTTAACATGCTTAGGGCATGTAGACATCATAAGGCAGTGGAATAACTTAACTTATACATGCCCTGTTACCGTTCTTAACTTATTGACATGGGAACCTTAGCATATTAACTTTGAACTTAAGCATCATATCATGTCTCACATAACATCATATCATAAGGTCATAAGGTTCCATAAGTCATTATTCAAACATATAAGTAAACATATAGTTTCCTGGGCCAAGTCACTACGACACACATGCGTTCTTGCCCTCCTGCTGCTTCCTTCATTGTCCCCTTGAATGATCTGCGGTATAAGGAAATAAGACTATAAGCACACAGGCTTAGTAAGACTCTTTCCTACTCACAAAACCATTTATCATTCATCATCTCATAATGAGCACATAAAACATTAACATACTTGGTGCTCTACTTAGAACATAACATCTTACGTCACTTGTCGTATACATAGCATGGCATGAACATAAACACAGTAACATTCTAAGCATGGCATGATACATGGCATAAACATAAACATCATAGACATTCTAAGCATGGCATAATTCATGGCATAATTCATAAACATAGTGAACATAATTCATGGCATAAATCATAAACATCGTGAACATTCTAAGCATGGCATAATTCATGGCATAAACATAAACATCATAGACATTCTAAGTATGGCATAATTCATGGCATAAATCCTAAACATAGTGAACATTCTAAGCATGGCATAATTCATGGCATAAACATAAACATAGTGAACTTTCTTTCATGGCATAGATCATTCATTTTCATGCATACTTCTTAACATGAAACATAAGCATAAAATCTTATCAACATAGCATAATGCATAACCTGGATGGATGCATGAGTGGAATGCATATACATAAGGGATGCTTAACTTTTAAAACATATTTTTAAATGCTTAAACATAATCATCATAACATCATTTGGGGTCCCCGGCTTGTACCACATACATACATCATAGCGCGCATCCCTAGCAAGTCCGAGATCGCGAGCCCCGACTTACTAGGGTAAGGACAGCATAGTCGGTAGTCCCCGAACCGAGGCGTTCTTAAGGTGCCCATCCCTGTTGCACAGCTCCGGTAGTGCCAGAACCGTGGACAGCTTCGGTAGTCCAAAACCGGGGCGTTCTTAAGGTGCCCATCCCTTGGACCCATACTTCGGTCCGGTACAAGCCCATACATAAAGTAAAATACTTTTCATGTTTCATCATTCATAAAACATTCATGGCATACTTAAGATATCATAACTTGTTACGGCTCGGCCCGTCTACCGGCCCATTTACCGGTCCTCTTGACCGTCGTACCGTCGACCATCGACCGTGCCGTTTAGCATATTTATGCCTTAAAGATATAAGCATCATCTTTCATTCATCATACTTGTCATTCATCATCATTCATTCATCATACTTAACATCATCGTTATGCCTTAAAGGCATGTACTTTAACCTCATTCCTAAGACATGGCATACATACATCTTATTCATACAACATGGCATGGATATTCTTATCATGAACATAAACATAACATACTTAACATGACATCATTCATATCATGAACCTAACATATCATAGCATCATTTTTATCGTGATCATAACCCTATCATTCTTATCATGGCATCATTCATATCCTGAACATAAACTTATCATACTTATCATGAACATACATAATCACTTAGCATGGTTCTTAGCATAGCATGGGCATATAACTTAACATGGTTTCCCTACATCACCCTTATATCATGGCAACACATAAACATATACTTGAAGTTAAAGGCTCAACCCTAACCCTTGGGTCCTTGAGGTTGGCCGAAACATATGAGGTATCTAGGGTAATCCAAAAATTTCAAAAAATTATACTTAACCTCCACACATCATAAGGGAACATAAATTAACATTATAAAGATTTTTGGCTTAATTATAGACCTTTAAATCATGGTGGCAGAAACCCTTAAACTTAGGGTTCTCGGTTATGTTTCTTTCATGTTGGCCGAAACCCTAGGGTGTCCTAGGTACTCCAAAAATTCCCAAAACTTATACATAACCTCTACACATCATAAGGGAACATTACATAACATTATCAAGATTTTTGGCTTAATTATAGACCTTTAAATCATGGTGGCCGAAACCCTTAAACTTAGGGTTCTTAGTTTTGTTTCTTTCATGTTGGCCGAAACCCTAGGGTGTCCTAGGGCACTCCAAAAATTCCCAAAAATTATACTTAACCTCTACACATTATAAGGGAACATTAAATAACATTATCAATATTTTTTCCATAATTATAGACCTATAAATCATCGTGTCCGAAACCCTTAAACTTAGGGTTCTTAGTTTTGTTTCTTTCATGTTGGCCGAAACTCTAGGGTGTCCTAGGGTACTCCAAAAGTCCCCAAAAATTATACTTAACCTCTAAACATCATAAGGGAACATTAAATAACATTATCATGATTTTTAGCATAATTATAGACCTGTAAATCATGGTGGCCGAAACCCTTAAACTCAAGGTTCTTAGTTTTTTTCTTCCTTTCAACATCAAATCCAAAAACTAACCAATATATGATGCTAAAAATCATGGAAATTATAGGGAACTATTATACCACAGGTGAGGGAGTCTTACCTTCGGTTTCTTGATTTTTCGAACCTAGGAAGAGAAGAAGATTGCAAGATCTTTGGATACTAGAGCCCCCTTGTCCTTGTACTCTTGTAGAGATTTTAGATCTAGGAGATGGAACCTTGGTGGAAGCTTTTCCAAGGGGAAAACCTTCTAGGATTGGTCGGCTAGAATGAGGGAGGAAGAGAGGAGGAAATGCAATTGAAAGAAGAGAGAATGAAACTCCCAAACCCCCCTATTTATCATCCATTAAAGAGGTAAATGAAGAGTCTCTCCATGACTCTTCATCTTCTTCTTAATCTTAACTTATATCCACTTCATTTCCTCATAGAAATCCCTTGCTAGGTGAGTTGGTTAAGGCTTACATGGTTGTACAAGAGGTCCAAGGTTCAATCCTTGGCTCATGCACCTTTATTTTTATTTTATTTTTATTTCATTTATTTTATTATTTTTATTTCCTAAATTCCGAAAATCCCCCTAAAATCATCCATAATTATGCCAATATTCCTAAATAAAATTCTTTTATATTTATATTAATTTTACCTAATTTATATAAATTTTACCTAATTAATACCCATTTTTGGAGCCCATTTAAAGCTCATTGGTACTTAGTTTTCTCAATTTAAATGAGAAAACATGGATTTCCTAGGCCTAAGTTCTCCTTAATATTTCTAGGTCCCTTAGAAAATTATTTAAACATGCTTAATATTTTAAGAAAATATTAAGAGAATTTTCTGGGTCGTTACAGGTTTACCCTTGTGTTCTTATATGTGTATGTTGAGTGTGCAAGTTGCACAGGTTACACATATGGACTTGGCTGGATGGCATCGGTATGGTGAAGGGTGGCATGGAGACAAGCTGGAGGCTTGTGTGAACCCGAGGGGCCTTGGAGAGCAGGGACGATGAGCTGATGGGTGCGAACTTCGAGGCATGCGTGTAGGATGGCATGGAGGCAATATGGAGGCTTGTGTGCATCCGAGGGATGGGAGCCGATGATGAAGAGGGCACGAAGGCAATAGTCGAGACTGCGGATGAGGAGTCAGTTGAATCGTGAGGATACGAGTGCTGTGTGATTGTACTCGGGAAATCCTAGGGTTTGAGTGCGGAGTGGAATGTACTCAGGAAGGGTAACCTTAGGTGGTTGAGTAGACCAGTCGACTGGCCTGGCGGCAGTCGATTGATGGAATTCACAGAAGGATTTCAGCTAGTGAGTTGGCTGAGAATTCGAACGTTGGGGTTGCAACGGTCGAATTTCAGTGGCACCAGTCGACTGCCCTGGGAGCAGTCGACTGGTGGCGAGAGTTTCAGCCCGAGCCCTATTTAAAGAGGACTTCGTGGTGGCTGAGATTCTTGACGAATCTTGTCTTGGTTAAATGCAAGATAGTAGTCTTTGTGCTCAGAGGTTTGCTTGGGATTGTGGCGAGGTTTCTCCACCCACAAGGAGCGACATGAGCTAGTCGGAGGTTATCCGGGGAGTGATCCACCGACGGATTCTTGGATTAGTCACCCTCCGGGGTGGATACCAAGTAAGATCGCTTTGTTAGCATTGGTTAGTTTTGTTTTATTGTATATTCCACTTGCGCAACTAATCATGTAGGAAGAAAGAATTCGAAGAATCGCTATTCACCCCCTCTAGCGTACGGAAACGATCCAACAGGTATGGGAAAAGACATCAATAGGAGGTCAAAACTAGGACTTTACGTCAAGGTTCAATTGAACCATTTTACTAGTTTTGAATTTTGTGTCAATCATGGGAATGGTGATAGATACATGCTTGAATGTATTTTTCCCAAGTAGGTATGGGTACCACAAACCTCTCTACAAAATTTAGAAATTTTTGGAGATTTTTGGAATTTTTGGTGCATTTCTGAATTTGGGTCAAAATGTTGAAATTGGGTTTTTTCAGAGTATCAGTCGACTGGTAAATGGGGCAGTCGATTGGTCAAGGCTGAAATGGTTTTTCAACATTCAAAAGTGGTCAAAATGATATAAAACAAGTGTGGGGGCTTAGTACACTGTGTTTATGATCATTAGGGGTTAAAAGATCCAATAAGAGGGAAATAGTTGGAGTCTTTTTGGTGTGTGGCAAAGAGGCAGAGGTGTTGGGTTTAAGTGGGAAACCAAACACGCATTTGCAAGAAATCCAAGGTCCAGGGGGAGCTTAGGTAAAGGGGGAGCATTGTTGCTCATTTGGTGGCGTAAGACGAACCTTGGGGAGGTTCTTAAAAAGCTTTTGTAAGTCTAATGTAGGGGAGCCTTGGAGAGGTTTTAAAAACTACGTTTTTGGTAAAAGTCCTAACTCTTGGGGAGGTTAGGTGTGGGGATGCCTTGAGATAGGATCCATGCGTGTGTGCATTGTATTTGCCATTTGTTTATCATAACTTAAACGTATTGTCAAACATTAAAAAGGGGGAGATTGTTGGGGCAATCTATGGTCCGAAGTGACCATGTGTTTTAATGTTTGGGCAAAGGGTTTAAGTTAGGTTCGCCCTTGTATTTGATATGTGTATTTGAGTGTACAGGTTTGCAGGATACACATGGACTTAGCTGGACGGCTTCGGGTATGGTGAAGGATGGCATGGAGACAAGCCGTGGGCTTGTGTGCGCATCCGAGGGACCATGGATATAGCAGCGACGATGAGCTGAGGTAAGCGGACTTCGAGGCGTACGTGAAGGATGACATGGAGGCAAGCCGCGGGCTTGTGTGCACATCTGAGGGACGAGGGCCAAAGTCGAAGAGGGCTTGAAGGGAACAGATCGAGGCTGCTGGAGCAGGAACGATGAGCCGAGGGACGCGGACTTCGAGGCATGCGTGAAGGATGGCATGGAGGCAAGCTGAGGGCTTGTGTGCGCATTTGAGGGACGGGAGCCGAAGACGAAGAGGGCGCGAAGGCAACAGATCGAGGCTGCTGGGTGAAGAGTCAGCTGAGTCGTGAGGGTACGAGTGTTGAGGTAAATGTACTCAGCAAATCCTAGGGTTCGAGTGCTGAGAGAAGTGTACTCGGGGAAGGGAAACCTTAGGTGTAAGGGTCGACCAGTCGACTGGCCCTGTGGCAGTCGACTGGTGTATGCCGCAGAAAGATCAATCGACTGCTAATGGGGCAGTCGACTGGTGGTCAGTCGACTGGTAATTGACTAGTCGACTGGTGTGGCTGGAAATTCGAACATTGGGCTTGCAACGGTCGAATTTAGGTAGGACCAGTCGACAGGTAATGGACCAGTCGACTGGTAGCAGGTTTCTCATCCTTGAGCACTATTTAAAGGGGCTCAGTTTTGGCTGAGAGGTTTCGACGAAATTGGCTTTGGTTAGAAGCCAAATAGTAGTCTTCGTGCTCTGATGTGTCGTTCAGGTTGTGGCGAGGTTTCTCCACCCATAAGGAGCTACACGAGCTAGCCGGAGGGCATCCGGGGAGTCATCCACTAACGGATCAGGATCGTCCACCTTACGGACAACCGTGGAGTAGTAGCATCATCTCCGAACCACATAATGGTTTGGTGTTAACGTTTGTTTTATTTGTGTTATTATTGTTTCCGCTTGCGCACGCTAACATTGTAGGTAGAAAATCGAAAGAAAGCTATTCACCCCCCCCCCCCCCTCTAGCTTAACGGTAAGATCCTAATAGATAGGATATACGATAGAAGATCGCGAGGTAAACAAGAGATATAATTCTTGTTTGGTTCCTTCTTGTTCTTGTTTATATTGTATGTTGATTATTATCATGGACCCTGAAGGTAAATACAAAAACCGACGATCAATTCATCATCTATTCCGCGGCTAATCGATTAGACGAGTTAGATTGCTTGAACAACAAGTTTGTTCAAGAGATCACTCCAATCGATTAGTACGATGATGAAACGGTTGCTTCGGAAAGGTTCTCTCCATCCGGGTTATTTCTAATTAATAGAAAATTTTAATCCGGGGACATGGAGAGCAATATAACCATACAAGAAACTGTCAACCCAACAGGGCGCAGTTTTGATGCAGCATGGACGGGAAGTCTCTTATGCTTCTCATCAGCTGAAGGAGCATGAGAAGAACTATCCAGTTCACAAATTAGAGCTTGCAGCCATTATTTTTGCCCTGAAGATAGGGAGACATCATCTCTACGACGTCAGGTTTGAGATTTTCACAGATCACAAGTGCCTCAAGTATTTATTCACTCAAAAGGAGCTGAATCTTCGTTAGAGGCGATGGATGGAATTCTTGAAGGATTATGATTGTACAATTAGCTACCAACCAGGGAAAGCTAATGTGGTTGCAGATGCACTGAGCAGAAAATCTCAGAGTGTTCTGGCTTGTCAATGGGTTATGGTCACATACATAGTTCAGAACTTCTCAGAGTTGGGACTAGAGCAGTGTCAGACAGAGAAAGGGTTGTTGATGACTATGGTTGCTCAGTCTTCGATCAGGATGAGGATCAGAGAGGCTCAAGCCAGTGATCAACATCTACAGTTCCTAGGCAGCCAGATAGCCTCAGAGCAGCAGACTAACTTTACACGAGATGACGAGGGTATTCTATATTTCCGAGGGAGATTGTGCGTACCTAAGTCACATCCGATCATGGATGAGTTGCTTCAGGAGGCTCATCGATCTCGGTTTGCTATACATCCTGGCGGAACCCGTATGTACCGAGATTTGAGACGTTCCTACTGGTGGAACGGTATGAAGAAAGACATCGCGAATTTTGTAGCTAGATGTCTAGTGTGCCAGCAGGTGAAGGTCGAGCATCAAAGACCTGCTGGATTACTGCAGAAGATCCCTATTCCTGAGTGGAAATGGGAGCACGTCACGATGGATTTTGTTGTGGGATTACCGAAGACTCGGAGAAGACGACGTGATTTGGGTAATCATGATCGATTAACTAAATCCACTCATTTCTTGTGGATTTAGAGGATAGATTCACTGGATAAGCTAGCAGTGCTGTACTGCCGTGAGATAATCAGACTACACGATGTCCCTCTGACCATTATATCAGGCAGTGATCTGCGTTTCACTTCGCGGTTTTGGCAGAGTTTGCTGCAGGCTATGGGTACCGAGCTTCGATTCAATATAACCTTTCATCCACAAATAGACGAATAGTCAGAGCGTACCATTCAGATGCTAGAGGATTTGTTGAGATCCTGCGTTATGGACTTTGGAGGCAACTGGGAGGATCACCTACACTTGGTTGAGTTCGCTTATAATAATAGCTATCATTCGGCTATTCAGATGGCACCCTTCAAGGCGTTGTATGGTAGGGCTTGCACGACACCCACTCTCTGGGAGGAGGTTGGGGAATCTCAGTTGCTAGGACCTCAGATTATTCAACGTGACACAGAACTAGTTCGTACTATCAGACGCCGACTGTCAGAGGCTCAGGATCGGCATAAGAGTTATGCAGATCAGAGACGCAGACCCTTGGAGTTCTCCGTGAGTGATCACGTGTTATTACGAGTATCACCCACAAAAGGGGTGAAGCGGTTTGGGTTACAAGGTCAGATAGCTCCACGTTACATAGGGTCTTTCCAGATTTTGGAGCGGATTGGAGTAGTAGCTTATCGACTGACATTACCACCGTCTTTGGCTAGAGTTCACGATGTGTTTCATGATTGCATGTTGAGAAAATATATACCAGATCCTACACATATTTTATCAGAGGTGCCGATCACACTTCATCCAAATGCGACCTACGAGGAGGTACCTATGCGGATTCTGGACCGTAAGAAGCATCGATTGAGAAACAAGACGATTCGGTTGGTAAAAGTTGGTTGGCAGCACCATTCTAATGAGGAAGTTACATGGAAGCTCGAGGATACGATCAGAGCTCGCTACCCTCATCTATTTAGCTGAGGTGTGTATGGTTGAGCTGCATTCAGTATTGATATTATATCTGAGGTGTTGATACCTGTTGCGGTTGACTATACCTATTGCATTGGATAGTATCTGTTGTGATTTGCTAGCGAAATTTTGCGACCAAATTTTTGTTAGAGGGGGAGAATGTTAAATATTAAAAATTTGAGGGCTTAAACGCTAAAAAATAGAAACATAAGGGCCTAGTTGGAATTTTTCGAACATGGAGGGCCTTTTTACAAAAAGGCCAAAATCATTATAAACCCTAAACTCCTCTAATAATTCATCTATTAATCCCAATTCGCTTCGACTCTGCCCCGACGATGACCCCTCCTCATGCGTGAGCAGTTCCTCCTCTGCGCCACACTTCCCTTTACCGATTTCTTCTTCTTCTCCTTCCTTTTCTCCTTCCTCATCAATGCCCACAAGTCGACGTCGTAGCCCTAGGTCGTGCGGCGATCCTCTTTCCTTAGTTGCCAACGCTAACTTTTTCCTTGATCCTTCTTCCAGAGGCGATTGATCGTCGGAATTCCGAGTCCCCTCTCCGGCCGATCGTTGCTCATCCTCAGCAGAGCAACCTCAACGCTTGACTGTCAACTCCCTCTACCTTGCGATCGCCACACCGCAATCGAACGGGATCGTCTCCTCCTTGACCGCAGGTGTTGGCACAGGTAAGGGGTTAGAATTTATTTTGGCTATGGGGTTTGATTGTGAGTAATGGTGTATGTTAAGTTGATTGTTTTAAATATTATTCACAGTGATGAGTTGGAGTTTAAGGGTGTGAGTTTCGTTGCAACGTGATGTATATGTTCAGTTTGTCTTGATATTATTTCTTTGAGCATGTGTGACTTAATGTTTGCATTGAGTTTTTCTTTGAGTAACCTGTGTCTGAAAAGCGATCTGTAGACTGCTTCTATGTTTAGTATTGTGAAGAATTTTTGGTGTTGATGTTTATGATGTAGGTTGTGATGTATAAGTTTGATAGGTTCTATTATTAAATGGATGTTGGATAGGGTTAGACCCTAATTATTTTAAGTAGCTAATTTAGTTATTTTATTAATTTTATAAATACCTAAATTATGTCTTTGGTACAGGACTTTGATTTGATACGAGCACCTGTACGTGATGATTACTTGGATATATTATATAAACAAGGCGGGTACTTCTCCTTTGTAGTCTTGTAGTTCTTTTACCTTAAAATGCATGACTTGTTATGTCTGAATAGGTCTGCTAGACCTTGTTCCTTATTGTTGTTTATTTTACATTGCTTGTTGATACTTTCTTTGTTTGACCTTCAAGTTTAATCAAAAATTCATATCCATACAGTCTCTTATTGATTTTCCATTATGTAAAGTGCCACTCGTACGTGAGTACATAAAATGTTCGTTAAGCACCACTAGGATGGTTGGCATTAGAGACACCCTACCTAGTAGTTTAGTTGCATATTCATTGCTTTCTGGTTGTTTTTCTGGTTTGTTGCTTTTGATGTTGTATCGTTGTTATTCGGATGATTGTGCATATTGGTATCATGCACCATACTTGCACCGTTGCATACTGACGACTGTTGGGCTTCTATATGGTTAAGTCGTCGTCAGTCATCTAGTTACTTTGCCACTCAATCACTTGTTGTGGTAGTTGCTAGAGTGAGAGTAACCGTCCTGTTACACCACACTCGACCACTCATGTACAGTGGATGTTGGAGTTGTAGGCAAACAGTTGGCACCCTCACCGTTATTCCGAGGGATGCCAGAGTTGTTGATAGCTCCCCCTATATATCGGGATTTTTTGAGTAGTTAGCTCCCCAGCATCCTGTTCACTCAACCACATATATCAGTGGTATTCATTGGAGTGAGTATAATTGTCACAACCCTACCACTCGGACACACAGATGTGATGTGTTGGCGGCTTGACTGGCATCAAGGGTGACACATGTCATTGCATCATATGCATCTATTGCATTTATACATTTTCTTGTGTTTGTTGCATTTATATGAGCTATGGTTGCTGCATTTGGTTGACATGCATGTTAATTGATACTATGTTATCTTGTGTGTTTTTACGTTGTGTTATACATGCTTTGGTGTCCTCTATTTCCTATAGACTGTACATCATTGCTATATACTGTTACATATATTTTTATGATATCATTCTATTGTTTACTCATATACCCGCAGAGTCCGCCCGGACTCACCACCCCTGCCACTTATTTTTGTTTCAGGCAGTAGGTAGATGCATTACTTAGAGCCAGGAGAGGATCCAGTTGTCAGTCCCACCGTGTCAATTCATTTGGAGTTGTCTCAGGGTTTAGTGATTTTCTTCGTAGTTGCTTTATTTTCTGCACTTCGTGTGTTTCATATTTTATTTAGTTCCTAGACTAGTATTTATTTTTATTTATCCGATATCATCTTAGCAGACTTTTATTTATATCTTGTTGGTCTGGTATGTTCGTTTCTTTTGGTATTCAGACTCTCTGCTAATTTAAATTTGCTTAAAAGATATTAACTACGTGGTTGTGAATTTACTTACTATGTTGATGCCAGCCGTGTGTGGCTGAGCTATATATGTATGTGGAGATTATGTATTATTTGTCCCAACTTGTCCGTCGTATAGGAGAGATGCTGCCCGATTTTCGAGTAAACATATGCCTCTGGGGGCGTGACAGATTCATTTAGATGCTATGGGTCTTGAAGACACTATAAAAGATGGAAATAAATAATCATTACAAAATCATGCAAAAGTAATGATATTCATTCGTCACCATCTTCATGAAGGATTGAAAATTGAATATTTGACAATCATAGATCTAGTTGAGCTTTGGAATAATTTGAAGGAATGGTATATCCACTATAAAACTTGGATTCTTTCAAATGCTCGTTATGAATAGATTCATTTACGTTTATAAGATTTTAAATCTATAAGTGAATATAACTCAGCTATGTTTAGAATCAAGTCAAAATTAAAATTATGTGATGAAAAAATTACTAATGATGATATGTTGGAAAAAACATATTCTACCTTTTATGCATCTAACATGCTCCTACAGCAGCAATATAGAGAGAAAGGTTTCAAGAAATATTCTGAATTGATTACATGTCTTCTTGTGACTAAGCAAAACAATGAGCTTTTGATGAAAAATCATGAGACGCACCTAACTGGTACTAGTCCATTCCTTGAAGTGAATCAGATAACTTGTAAAAATGATAAATGACGACACAAACAAAAATTCATTGTGGGTGTGGTCGTGGGCATGGTCGTGGTCGTGGTCATAGACACAAAAATGATTGATTTCAAGAAAATCACAGTGGTTATAATAAAAGAAGTATAACAAATCACCAGAAGTAGGTTTACAATAATGCCCACCAGAAGTGGACAAATGACAATAGTAAAAGGGTTAAAAGTGGGCATGATAATGACGAAAATGAATCAGAAAATTCATGTTATAGATGTGGTATGAAAGGACATTGGTCACGTATATGTCGTAGGCCAAAATACCTTTCTGATCTCTACTAAATCTCTTTAAAGGACAAAGAAAAAGATATAGAGGCAAATGTTATCTTTCAAGATAATAACACGACTCTTGATCCTTCTATGACTACACATTTGGATGTTTCTAATTTCTTTATAGATCCTGATGGAGGAATAGACAATTTGATAGGAAATGAAAATATTTATGGAAATATCTAACATGATCAAATAATTTAAAATAAATTAGTTCATATGCTATTATATTTCTTTAGTAATCTTATAGTCATTTCTTATTATGTATGTCTTTTGTTTTAATGAAGAATATCATGGCTTTTGGATTCAATAATGAAGATTTATGCCTTGTTGATAGTGCAATGATATATTTTATATTCAGAAAGAAATTATTTTTCTTATTTAGAAGTGGGTGAAAGTAATATTAATACAATATTTGGTAGTACAAATATTGTAAAATACGGCGAAAAAATGGTAGAATGAAACTTTTCGAAAATTATATTGGCAGCGTTAGGGATTATAATAAATGGGAAGGTTAAATAACTAAAAACCCTTACTCTAAGGGCAAGGTTTGCATATCTGAAAGTGAAGGGACTTTTTTTGCAAAAGCCTTTCTTTTGGTATTAAAACACTCGGCCGACCCACTTTTTATTTCCTCTTCCCGAGCCCTAGCCGCAGCCACAGCCACGCGCCGCCTTCCTTCTTTGTTTACTCCCTCTCCCCTCGCGAAGCCGCAGCCAGCAGCCGCCGCTCCTTTTCTTCTTCCTCCCTCGTGCCCTAGCCGCAGACGTGCCGCCCATCCTCTTCCTTTCTTCTCCTTTGCGCTCCCTAGACCACACAAGCCCTAGGTAAGATTTCTGGTTTGTTTTCGCAAATGGATTTGGATTTCCGATCTCTAATCTTCCTTTGATCTTGATGTTGGGTTCTTGATATCACCATACTGATTAGTCGTGATTTTGGATTGCCATTACGATCTGGGTTTAGATTCCTGTCTTTCTGATCTTGGATTGCAATGAGTCATAGTTGGTATGAGATTGTTCTTGTTGATTCATCTGAAGGAGGAATTTATTCTTGCGGTGGGTTTTTTTTTGGTGCTCAGTATGAGTAGAAATTTCCAGTTCTTTGTTTAGCGTTTCAGATCTAGGGTCGTAAGATGAATTTGGTTCGATTCTTGTTCTGTTTTATGCTTGGAGTTTGGCTGGGTAGCCTCTGTTCTTGGTGGATTTGGGTATACTGCCATTAGAGGTTGGTATTTCTTTGGTTTAATTGATTAGAGTTGATATGTGTTTAGGTCTTAGATTCCTAAGGTTCGACTACGGTCCCTATTTTTGGGGTGTTCACTGTGATAGTTCTTTGATTCAATTCATAAATGGGATCTTAGTTGCGTACAGGGAATTGGGCATTTAATTAGGATTGATTAGTTGAAATTAATCCTACTTTAATTAGAGTGGTCATTGGCTAATTATCATTTGAGATTATAGCTGAATGATTATATTTTTGATACAGGGCATTGATTGGATTTGTCATTTCTGATTATCAGATGGGAGGTTCTTGCTGATACGAGCATCTACTTTGAGGCGGGTGCCCTTTGACTTATCTTTTAGATATTGTCATATTGCTATGCATGGTTTGTTATAGATAACAGTAAGATTGTATGCTATACCTGTCTTAGTATACCTGTATTTGATACATGCTGCTTATCCTTGAGGTTATCTCCCGTTTAGACTCATATAGTCTCATTTGTTGTCATGTGTATATATATATGTGCATAGAAGTAGTGATATGCCTTTTTATCATTTGACATTTATGGATCACTAGCTACCTTGCCATTATATCTAGTAGGATATTTGTATCCCATGATATAGGATTCAGACCTATACCTAGTACACTGAGGTGTTAGTTGAGGACTTGGTGAGTGTTATATGTATTTGGATCATGCACCATCCTTGCATTATTGTATGCTGACGATCATCGGCTCCTATATAGTCTGAGCTCATCGTCAGTTACATGAGGATATGCACACACATCCACTCAGGGGTAGTGGCTACCATACGGTGTGTGCATTTGCCCTGTATTGCTCCGCACGATCACTATTTGGAGGGTGGTTCCGGTGCGTGGTAGCAGCCAAGGATCCCTTCTCGTCCTGAGACATGAGAAGATGAGAGCTAGACTCCCCCATTGCTTGGGGTAGGAGAGAGACCTCCGCCAGCATCCTGTCCACTCGGTCACTCAGGAGCAGTGATAGCAGGGTGCGTACAGTTGTCATAGCCCTACCCACGCGGACGTTCATTTATGATAGGTGGACGGTGCCTGACTGGCGTCAGAGGTGACACATGTCATTGCACCATGTGCATATTTTGCATCGTGCATTGTTTGCTACATTTGATTTCTGCACTTGATTGACATGCATATATTGGAGATTTGTCTACTTTGGACTATGTGTTGTACTTGTTCCATAGAGATTATGTTTCACCCTCTGCAGGATAGATGGATTCTGGTATGTACCTTTATTCAATGTCTTTAGCATATACCCTTGTCTATTATTCATATGAGACCATATTAGCGTAGATCCTTATCGTTATTATAACGTACTATACATATCTGCTAGGTATTCGCTGAGTTTATGGACTCACATCGTTGCCATATTTTTTTTGATTTCAGATTGATATCTGCCAGGAGGGTCCGAGTCGCCAGTCCCATGCTTGAGACGACATTCGCTTTGGTTTATATGAGTTTCTTTCTGATTTTGAACCATGTTAGGTTTTATTTCGTTGCATTGGATTTCCGTGAACTTGTAGTAGGTGACTTTATATATGACATTGTACTTTTGAGTCCTATGTTGGACTATGTGTGTGGTTTTGCTGCATTCCTACCCCCTGGCAGCTCAGGTAAGTTCGCGTTTTGGTTTTATCCGTATATTGTCATATATATGTTGATCTGTTTGGATTTGAGGCCTGAGGCCCATATAAACTGCATGGTATGGTTATAGTTGTTGTGTGTATGTGCAAATTGTCCGCCGGACAGGGGAAGTGCTGTCCGATTTTCTATTGGATCAGCGGCTCCTAGGTCTCGGGGCGTGACAAATATTATTGAAGGCTTTAGCAGAGCTAATATATCATTACTTGGAGGAACGAAATTTATTATTGACAATGCATTGTTCTCTCCTAAGCCTCAAAGAAATTTGCTAAGTTTTAAAGATATTCACTGAAATAGATATCACATTGAGACACATAATGAGAATATTGAATACCTTTATATTACAAAATTAGTGTTGGATAAAAAACATATATATGAAAGATTACTCGCTTTCCCATCTGATTTGTACTACACAATACTATATACAATAGAAATAAATGCAATAGTATACCCGAAGTTTACTACCTCAAATGATTTTATACATTGGCATGACCAGTTGAGACATCTTAATTCTACAATATTTTGAAAAATTATCAAGAATTCACATGGACACCCATTAAAGAATCAAAAGATTCTTCAATATAATGAATTCACATGTGCCACTTGTTCTCAAGGAAAACTTATACGACCTTCACCATCGAAAGTTAGAATTGAATCCCCTGTATTTCGAGAACGTATACAAGGAAATATATGTGGGTCTATTCACCCACTATGTGGACCATTTAAATATTTTATGGTTCTAATTGATGTCTCTACAAGATGGTTACATGTATATTTATTATCAACTCGCATGCTGACGTTTGCAAGATTGCTCGTACAAATAATTTGATTAAAAGCACAATTTCCAGAATATCCTATCAAGAAAATACATCTTGATAATGCTGGTGAATTTGCATTCGAGGTATTTAATGACTATTGTAGGTCTATTGGGATAATTGTTGAACATCTTGTTGTTTATGTTCACAAACAGAATGGTTTAGCTGAATCATTTATTAAACACCTCCAGTTAATAGCTAGACCATTGATTGTGAGAACTATGCTCCCTATGTCCATTTGGGGACATGCTATTTTGCATGCAGCAGCACTTGTACTTATCAAGCCAACCAGTTATCATATATTCTCCCCTTGACAATTGACTTTTGGTCAGGAGACTAATAAATCCCTTTGGAGAATATTTGAATGTGCGGTATATGTGCCAATTAGTCCACTACAACGTACTAAAATAGAACTCCAAAGAAAATTGGGAATATTTGTTGGATATGATTCCTCCTCAATTATAAGATAATTGGAACCAACGACGGGAGATGTCTTGATGGCACAATTTAATGATTATCATTTTAATGAAACAATGTTTCCAAAGTTAGGGGGAGAATATAATGATTTTCCCAAAGAAGTCACTTGGCATGCATCATTATTGCAATTTGTTCCTCGTATAAATCAATGTGAACTTGAAGTTTAGAGAATAATATATTTACAAAATATTACAAATCAATTGCATGATGCATTCACTGACTTGAAAAGAGTGACTAAGTCACATATACCAGCTATTAATGCTCCAGCTCATATTGATGTACCAATTTATACAGTGTAGCATTGATATTGCTTATGAAAATGAGGATCACGAACCTAAATCTATTGAACACTGTCATAATATGCATGATTGGCCAAAATGGAATGATACAATCCAAGAGAAATTAAACTCACTTGTAAAATGTGAGTTTTTGGGACCTGTAGTCCAAAGTTCAAAAGGTATAACCCCTGTACGGTACAAATGGGTTTTTGTATGAAAGCGAAATGAGAAAAATAAAATCATAAAATATAAAACTTGTCTAGTGGCACAAGGTTTTTCTCAAAAATCTAGTATTTATTATGAAGAAACATATTCCCTTGTAGTGGATGCAATCACATTTCGATATCTTTTTTGTGCGGTAGCACAAGAAAAGCTTGAAATGTGTTTGATTGATGTAGTAACAACATATTTGTATGGAGAACATGATAATGATATTTATATGAAAATCCCTGAAGGACTCACAATGCCAGAAGCATCAAGTTCAAATTTAAAAATATGCATTCCATTAAATTACAAAGATCTTTGTATGGATTAAAGCAATTTGGACCTATGTGGTATAAATGTCTAAGTGAGTATTTGGGGCAACACAAATATCAAAATGATCCAATGTGTCCATGTGTTTTTATAAAAAGGGATGGATTAAATGTTATCATTATTGTTGTATATGTTGATGATTTGAATATCATTGGAAGTTCTGAAAAACATTTAAATGTTGGTGCTAGAAGCACTAGATTGAACTTTGATTTGATAAATGGCAAAGGGTTCATGTTAAGCAGGTATGGTGTACTGATAAAGTTATTGAGATTGCAGGAAAGTTATAGGTAAGCTAGGTAAGAAGTCTTGACCTGCAGGGTTGAGCATGAAGTCCTGGTCAAGGATTGAGATACGAAGACATGACAAGTGAAGCTGAGAACGAAGTCCTGGTCGGGGATTGGGCAATGAAAACTTGGCAAGTGAAGCCGAGCATGAAGACTTGGTCCGGGGGACCGAGCAAAAGACTTTGCCGAGCAGGGATCACAGACAGGAGTCGAGATGGGTCGAGGTTGAATGTCGTCAAGTTCCGGGTTCTCGGAGGCCAAGTAAAAGTCCAACCGGAGGTTCCGGGTGGCAACAGATAAACATTCCTGAGAGGAGTAAGTGAGGACGCATTCCCCGTTAAGGGAATAGTAGGCGTCGGTCCGACCTAGGGTTTCAAGTGAAACCTAAAAGTCAGGACTAAGACAACACTGACTATAATTCATACATGTTTTAATTCTATATATTATTACTGTATGTTTGGAACTATCCCTTGTTGTAGCTAAAAAGAGAAAGTGTTTGACTGGTGTAACGCCCGCTTTTTTTTTTCCTAAAGCGGCGTTACGCTGACATACTTAAGGCATGTAACATCATACTACAGCGGAATAACTTAAACCTTACATATACATGCCCCTACTACCATCCCTCATACAATGACATGGAACTTAACATATGAACGTCATACTTAACATCATATCATAACATGCTTAACATCATACCATAAGGTTCATATCATATCATACTTGACATCTTATCATAAAGTTCCATAAGTCACTATTCGAGCATATAGGTAGCGAAAATAAAGTTCTTAGCATAAACGGTTAACACATTCGATTTCATGGGCCAAGTCACCATCACACACATATTTCAGGCCCTCCTGCTGCTTCCTCGTTATCCCCTTGCATGATCTGCGGTATAAGAAAAGAAGACTATAAGCACACAGGCTTAGTAAGACTCTTTCCTACTCACTAAAATCATTCGCCATTCATTCATAATCATATGGAACATAAGCATCATAAGCATTTCTATCATAGCATAAAGCATAAACATAGGCATAAATCTAATTGAACATTCTTATCATGACATAAAGTATAAACATAGGCATAAGCATAATTAAACATTCTAAGCATGACATCATATGTGGCATGAACATAAGCATAAGATGTAAATCAACCATAGGCATACTTTCTAGCATATCAAGCATAGACATCGTAAACATTCTAAGCATGGCATGAGACATGGCATAAACATAAACATAAGATATAAACCAACCTATATGGCATAAACATAGGCATACATTCTAGGATATCATAAGAGCATCTTCTTACCATAATCATAACATGGATCATTCATTCTCATTTATATCTTTTAACATGGAGCATAAGCATAACACATCATTATCATAATGTAATGCATAACATGTATGAATGCATGGGTGGAATGCATATACATAGGGATGCTTAACTTTTAAAACATACTTTGAAAATGCTTAAACATCATCATCATAACATTTGGGGTCCCCGGCTTGTATCACATACATACATTATAGCGCGCATCCCTAGTAAATCTGAGGTAGCTAGCCCCGACCTACTAGGGTAAGGACAGCATAGTCGGTAGTCCCCGAACCGAGGCATTCTCAAAGAGCCCATCCCTGTTGCACAGCTCCGGTAGTGCCAGAACCGTGGACAGCTCCGGTAGTCCAGAACCAGGGCGTTCTTAAGGTGCCCATCCCTTGGACCCATACTTGGGTCCGGTACAAGTCCATTCATAAAGTAAAATACTTTGCATGCTTCATCATTCATAAGACATTCATAGCATACTTATCATGGCATCATTCTTTTCATGAACATGATCATAACATACTTGTCGTAACATCATTCTTATCATGCATAACCATGGCATATCATTCATAAACATGGCATATCATTCGTAAACATGGCATATCATTCATAACATGACATATCATTCATAAGTATAGCATATCATGTATAACCATGGCATATCATTCATAACATGGCATATCATTCATAAACATGGCATATCATTCGTAAGCATGGCATATCATTCATAAACATAAATCACATCTTACCATAGGGCCATTGGGACCCTTACTTGGAATAAATCTTAACTATTATCCTATTAACCCTTATTGGCCGAAACTTATGGAGTCCCAAGGCCATGTGATAATTCACACAATCACCATCCTTCATCCTTATATCATGGCAACACACAAACATATGCTTGAAGTTAAAGACTCAACCCTAACCCTTGGGTCCTTGGGGTTGGCCGAACCATATGGGCCTCTAGGGTGCTCCAAAAATTCCAAAAATTTATACTTAACTTATAAACATAATCAGAGAGCATTAAAGAACATTATAATGATTTTTAACATGTTTATAGACATTTAAATCATGGTGGCCGAAACCCATAAACATAGGGACCTTGGTTTTGCCCCTTTCATGTTGGCCGAAACCCTAGAGTATCCTAGGGTACTCCAAAAATTCCCAAAAATTACACTTAACTTATAAACATCATAAGGGAACATCAAATAACATTATCATGATTTTTAACATATTTTTAGACATTTAAAACATGGTGGCCGAAACCCTTGAACTTAAGGTTCTGGGTTTTGCTTCTTTCATGTTGGCCGAGACCATAGGGTGTCCTAGGGTACTCCAAAAATACCCAAAAATTACAATTAACTTCTAAACATCATAAGGGAACATCATATAACATTATCATGATTTTTAACATATTTCTATACACTTAAAATATGGTGGCCGAAACCCTTGAACTTAAGGTTCTGGGTTTTGCTTCTTTCATGTTGGCCGAGACCCTAGGGTGTCCTAGGGTACTCAAAAGAATCCCAGAAAATTACACTTAACTTATAAACATCATAAGGGAACATCAAATAACATTATCATAATTTTTAACATATTTCTAGACATTTAAATCATGGTGGCCGAAACCCTTGAACTTAAGGTTCTGGGTTTTGCTTCTTTCATGTTGGCCGAGACCCTAGGGTGTCCTAGGGTACTCCAAAAATCCCCAAAAATTACACTTAACTTCTAAACATCATAAGGGAACATCAAATAATATTATCATGATTTCTAGCATAATTATGGACCTTTAAAACATGCTGGCCGAATCCTTTGAACATAGGAACCTTGATTTTGTTTCCCTTCAACATTAAATCCGAAACTAACCCATATATCATGCCAAAAATCATGGAAATCATAGGTAACTATTATACCACTGGTGAGGGAGTCTTACCTTAGTTTTCTTGATTTTTCAAACCTTGAATGAGGAAAAGGAAGAGGACTTGGTATCTCTTGACCACAACTAATCCTTGTCACCTTGTAGGAACTTGAGATCTTGAGAGATGAGACCTCTTGTGAAGTTTTCTCCAAGGCACTCCTCCCTTTGGTGCTCGGCAAGAATGGGGAATGAAGAGGAGAGGTAATGCACTTGATTGAGAGAATGAGTAACTCCCAAAACTCCTCTCATTATAACCCATCAAGGAGGCAAATGAAGAGCCTCTCCATGACTCTTCACCTCCTTTTACCTCTTAACTATCCTCCACTTCAATTACTCATAAGAATTCCTTGCTAGGTGAGTTGGTTAAGGCTTACATGGTTGTACAAGAGGTCCAAGGTTCAATCCTTGGCTCATGCACCTTTATTTTTATTTTATTTTCATTTCATTTATTTTATTATTTTTATTTCTTAAATTCCGAAAATCCCCCCTAAAATCACCCATAATTATGCCAATATTCCTAAATAAAATTCTTTTATATTTATATTAATTTTACCTAATTTATATTAATTTTACCTAATTAATACCTATTTTTGGAGCCCTTTTAAAGCTCATTAGTACCTAATTTTTCTCAATTTAAATGAGAAAATATGGATTTCTAGGCCCAATTTTACATAATTATTTCTGGGCCCCTCGGAAAATTATCTAGACATGCTCAATATTTTAAGAAAATATTAAGAAAATTTTCCGAGTCGTTACAATCCCCCATACCTCTTGAAAGTTCGTCCTCGAACTTAGAATAACTCCGGGTACTTGCGCCTCATTTCGTCCTCGCATTCCCAGGTAGCTTCCTCGAACCGCTGGCTTCGCCATAAGATCTTGACTAGAGGTACCTCCTTATTCCTCAGCTTCTTGACTTCCCTATCCAAAATCTGGATGGGTATGCTCTCATAACTTAGGTCCTCTTGTACTTGTACTATCTGCTGCTCGATCACTTGGTCCATATTCGGGATACACTTTTTAAGCAGGGATACGTGGAATACGTTAAGGATAGCTGACATCTCTGGAGGCAGCTCCAGCTCATATGCCACCTTACCGACTCTTTTCAGAATCAGGTACGGCCCCACATAGCGCGGACTTAGTTTTCCCTTCTTCCCAAATCTTGTCACTCCCTTCATAGGAGCCACTTTGAGAAATACCCAATCTCCA
Source organism: Boesenbergia rotunda (assembly GCA_024364735.1). NCBI lineage: Eukaryota > Viridiplantae > Streptophyta > Magnoliopsida > Zingiberales > Zingiberaceae > Boesenbergia > Boesenbergia rotunda. The sequence goes on along the minus strand of JAGFNQ010005603.1, from coordinate 35,702 downwards.
ACATTAAATTCCAGTGGTCTATGCCGGACATCGGCATAACTCTTCTGCCTGCTCTGAGCAGTCTCTATCCATTGTTGAATATTCTGTATAGCTCGGGTGGTGCTGTTGATGATATCCGTTGTGAGCCCCATCTCCTTCTCTTCACCACCCTCGTACCAACAATTCGGAGACCTACATCTCCTCCCATACAACGCTTCATATCCATTTGTAGTCCGGGGTAGTCCTAAAATGAAATCCATTGAGATGTCTTCCCATTTCCATTCCGGAATTGGAAGTGGCTGCAGAACTCCTCCGGGTCGCTAGTGTTCTGCTTTCACTTGTTGGCAAGTCCTACAAGTACTGACATGCTGGGCCACATCTCTCTTCATACCGGACCACCAGAACTTCTATTTCAAATCTTGATAGATCTTGGTGGATCCTGGATGCATTGAATAAGGGGTTCCATGAGCTTCCGCTAGTATTTCCCTTCGAAGCTCCGAAACATTAGGAATACATAGATGATCCCTAAGGTATAATTCTCCCCCTTTTGCGATATGAAAACCATCGCCTTTTCCTTCTAGGATCTCCTATTTTATTTTCTGAAGACTCAGATCACTATTTTATTTTTCCAATATATCCCCAAACAGCGTGGGTGATATTGTCATGGTGCAAAGTCATCCGGTGATGACCTCGACCCCAAGATTAACCATTTCTCTTTCGAGTGGTCGGGGAAATCCAGATATAGACATCAAAGTGGCACTTGACTTCCGGCTGAGTGCCTCGGCCACTTTGTTTGCCTTCCCAGGATGGTAGAAGATCCCGCAGTCATAGCCCTTCACCAACTCAAGCCATCGGCGTTGTCTCATATTCAGATCTTTCTGAGTGAAGAAATATCGCAGACTCTGATGGTCTGTATAAATTCGACATTGTGCTCCGTACAGATAATGTCTCCATATCTTAAGAGCGAAGACCACCACGGCCAATTCCAGATTATGAGTGGGGTAATTCTGTTCATATTCCTTGAGTTGTCTAGAGGCATAGGCAATAACCTTCCCACTCTGCATAAGTACAGCTCCAAGTCCTAATTTGGAGGCATCGTTGTACATGTCAAAAACTCGATTACCTTCTGGAAGGGTAAGGATTGGTGCACTTGTGAGTCTCCTTTTTAGTTCCAAGAAACTCTTTTCACAGTCTTCCGTCCATTCATACTTCTTGTCCTTCCGGGTGAGAGCTGTTAAAGGGGCTGCAATCCTCGAGAAATCCTCCACAAATTTTCTATAATAGCCTGCCAATCCAAGAAAACTTCTGATCTCGCTGGCGTTCTTTGGCCGGCTCCAGTTATTCACCGCTTCGACCTTCATTGGATCCACCATAACTCCGTCTTTAGAGATAATATGGCCCAAAAAGCCCACTTGGTCGAGCCAGAACTCACATTTGGAAAATTTCGCATATAGTTGCTTTTCCCCAAGAATCTCTAATACCTTCTTCAGGTGCTCAGCGTGCTCTTCTTGGGTCCTCGAATAAATAAGAATATCGTCGATGAAGACGATCACAAATTTGTCGAGGAACGACGAGAACACCCGATTCATCAGGTCCATAAACATAGCAGGGGCATTCGTCACGCCAAAAGGCATAACGACAAATTCAAAGTGCCCGTACCTCGTTCGGAAAGCAGTCTTTGGAATATCCTCCTGTTTTACTCTAACTTGATGATACCCAGACCTCAAATCAATCTTGGAGAAAATAGTGGCTCCCTTTAATTGGTCAAACAGGCCATCTATCCTTGGAAGAGGATACCTGTTCTTGATAGTTACATTATTCAGTGCTCGATAATCTATGCACATTCGCATAGATCCATCTTTCTTCTTCACAAACAGTACCGGAGCTCCCCAGGGGGAATGGCTAGGGCAAATAAATCCCTTATCCAGCAACTCCTGTAGCTGTTCCTGAAGTTCTTTTAATTCAGCCGGCGCCATACGGTAAGGTGCCTTGGAGATCGGGTTAGTACCAGGAATTAATTCAATCTCAAATTCCACTTCTCTATCAGGAGCTAATCCTGGTAATTCCTCTGGGAAAACCCCTGGGTAGTCACACACCACCCGGACATCTGCCAGCTTCCGATTCTTCACTTGACTGGCATCAACTACATATGCTAGAAATCCAGTACATCCTTGCTCTAACATCCTCTGTGCTTGAAGAGTTGATAAGCATTTCCTGGTCCTTTTCCTTGGCTCTCCGATAAATTCGAACATAGAACTTGCCTCTGGTCGAAAGACCACCTTTCGTTTACGGCACTCGATAGAAGCACCGTATTTACCCAGGAAATCCATTCCCATTATAACATCATAATCTTTCATGTCGAGTACTATCAGATCGCAGTAAAGTTCCCTTCTTGCAATTCTGACCGGCATCGCACACAGCACATGAGTGGATGTCATTATTTCCCCCGAGGGTAGGGTCGTTAAGAACTTGCCGTCTAACACTTGCGGAAACCTATCCATCTTCTTGGTAAAGGGTACCGAAATGAACGAGTGCGTTGCCCCAGTATCAAATAGTACAGTAGCATACTGACTGGAAATAAGTATCTGACCTGTGACAACCGTAGAAGCTTCCGCAGCGTCTTCCTTGGTAACCGAGAAAACCCTGGCATTTGTCATTGTTGGGGAGGCCTCCAACATCGGGGTCCCTTCCAATTCGGTTGGCAAATAGTGCAACTTCGCTGGTGCGCCCTGGTATTGAGCCAGTGGTTGGGGAAGGGACTGATTCTTGGTAGGACAGTGAGCCGCCATATGTCCTTCCACACCACAGGTGAAACACCGGTTCGTACCCTTGCGGCATTCCCTAGAGTGGTTCTTCCCGCATGTCGCGCATGGCGAAAACTTGGTCTGCTTATTTGCTGGGCCCCCTTGAGAGTTGTTCCATGGCTTCCGTTTACCACCCTGATCCCCCTTCCCGCTAGCGTGGTTGCTCTGGGACTTCTGTCCTCCTAAGCGATTATTAACGGAAAGAACATTAGGGTTAATGAGAGAAAGAATCAAGGATTCCGGTATGAACTTGATTCTTACTTTCATTCATCGCCTTCCATTGCTGTTTGATATTGTTCAGATAGTGCTCAGTGAGTAGGGCACTACTGAACAATTCCTCGGCGGTCTGAGGTCTGTTAACTCCGCCAGCCACATTCAGAGCTATTTCAGGCCGCAACATCCTTAGCATAAGTCGGACCCTCTCTTTCTCAGTACGGACCAACTCAGGGCACAATCGAGCCAGTCGATTAAATTTCTTCACGGCCTTATCGACCGAGAGATCGCCCTGCCGGAATTCTGTGAATTCGTCATAGTGTTTGTTCGTAACTCGCATGTTGAAGAACTCTTCGAAGAACTCTGATTCAAAATCTGCCCACGCCATCTGGTCCACTGGTCTCTTGGCCTTAACCCTTTCCCACCACATCCTGGCATCTCCAGACAGACAGAATGACGCACACTTGATCTTCTCATGCTCAGGCCAGTCCAGCAGCTCTAAGGTACTTTCCATCGTCTTGAACCATGCCTGGGCGTCCCAAGGTTCTCCAGCACCCGAGAAATTCTCCGGTTTCAGCCTTAACCACTGGATCAAATAAGCTTCCTGTCGTGCCACAGTGGTTGAGCCCGGTGGAGGAGTGTGCATAACAGTAGGGGCCACAGGTATAGCAGTCTGATTCACTGGTGGGGTAGTGGAATTTTCTTGTTGATTCATCAAGGTGTTAATGGTCTGCTGCTGCTCGCTGACCTGACGCTGAAGTTGAGTCACTAATTCCATCAGGTCAGGCGATGGGGTTGCCTCATTAAGTCGGTGACTCTGTCTTCTAGCCATGTTCCCCTTCACCAAATACAAGTATGATCAACCTCAGTATGTTGCTACCCCTATATTGTTCTAAATATCCAATTCCTAAAATAAGATAAAGCATCATTCGTCGTTACTTATCGTAACGTAGTTTTCATCATCCATACCGTTCATACTTGCATATTCTATAGTCATAGGTATCATCATTCTAGAACCATAATAGAACATAAAATACAGTTAAAGGTACTTACTTGGAAGCTGCAGGAGAGGGCTTGATGTGTGTGTAGTGAGATGGTTACTGGTCTGATACCAACCTGTAACGCCCGCTTTTTTTTTCATAAAGCGGCGTTACGCTGACATACTTAAGACATGTAACATCATACTACAGCGGAATAACTTAAACCTTACATATACATGCCCCTACTACTATCCCTTATACAATGACATGGAACTTAACATATGAACGTCATACTTAACATCATATCATAACATGCTTAACATCATACCATAAGGTTCATATCATATCATACTTGACATCTTATCATAAAGTTCCATAAGTCACTATTCGAGCATATAGGTAGCGAAAATAAAGTTCTTAGCATAAACGGTTAACACATTCGATTTCATGGGCCAAGTCAGCATCACACACATATTTCAGGCCCTCCTGCTGCATCCTCGTTATCCCCTTGCATGATCTGCGGTATAAGGAAAGAAGACTATAAGCACACAGGCTTAGTAAGACTCTTTCCTACTCACTAAAATCATTCATCATTCATTCATAATCATATGGAACATAAGCATCATAAGCATTTCTATCATAGCATAAAGCATAAACATAGGCATAAATCTAATTGAACATTCTTATCATGGCATAAAGTATAAACATAGGCATAAGCATAATTAAACATTCTAAGCATGACATCATATGTGGCATGAACATAAGCATAAGATGTAAATCAACCATAGGCATACTTTCTAGCATATCAAGCATAGACATCGTAAACATTCTAAGCATGGCATGAGACATGGCATAAACATAAACATAAGATATAAACCAACCTATATGGCATAAACATAGGCATACATTCTAGGATATCATAAGAGCATCTTCTTACCATAATCATAACATGGATCATTCATTCTCATTTATATCTTTTAACATGGAGCATAAGCATAACACATCATTATCATAACGTAATGCATAACATGTATGAATGAATGGGTGGAATGCATATACATAGGGATGCTTAACTTTTAAAACATACTTTGAAAATGCTTAAACATCATCATCATAACATTTGGGGTCCCCGGCTTGTACCACATACATACATCATAGCGCGCATCACTAGTAAATCCGAGGTAGCTAGCCCCGACCTACTAGGGTAAGGACAGCATAGTCGGTAGTCCCCGAACCGAGGCGTTCTCAAAGAGCCCATCCCTGTTGCACAGCTCCGGTAGTGCCAGAACCGTGGACAGCTCCGGTAGTCCAGAACCGGGGCGTTCTTAAGGTGCCCATCCCTTGGACCCATACTTGGGTCCGGTACAAGCCCTTTCATAAAGTAAAATACTTTGCATGCTTCATCATTCATAAGACATTCATAGCATACTTATCATGGCATCATTCTTTTCATGAACATGATCATAACATACTTGTCGTAACATCATTCTTATCATGCATAACCATGACATATCATTCATAAACATGGCATATCATTCGTAAACATGGCATATAATTCATAACATGACATATCATTCATAAGTATAGCATATCATGTATAACCATGGCATATCATTCATAAACATGGCATATCATTCATAAACATGGCATATCATTCGTAAGCATGGCATATCATTCATAAACATAAATCACATCTTACCATAGGGCCATTGGGACCCTTACTTGGAATAAATCTTAACTATTATCCTATTAACCCTTATTAGCCGAAACTTATGGAGTCCCAAGGCCATGTGATAATTCACACAATCACCATCCTTCATCCTTATATCATGGCAACACACATAAACATATGCTTGAAGTTAAAGACTCAACCCTAACCCTTGGGTCCTTGGGGTTGGCCGAACCATATGGGCCTCTAGGGTACTCCAAAAATTCCAAAAATTTATACTTAACTTATAAACATCATCAGAGAGCATTAAAGAACATTATAATGATTTTTAACATGTTTATAGACATTTAAATCATGGTGGCCGAAACCCATAAACATAGGGACCTTGGTTTTGTCCCTTTCATGTTGGCCGAAACCCTAGAGTGTCCTAGGGTACTCCAAAAATTCCCAAAAATTACACTTAACTTCTAAACATCATAAGGGAACATCAAATAACATTATCATGATTTTTAACATATTTTTAGACATTTAAAACATGGTGGCCGAAACCCTTGAACTTAAGGTTCTGGGTTTTGCTTCTTTCATGTTGGCCGAGACCCTAGGGTGTCCTAGGGTACTCCAAAAATTCCCAAAAATTACAATTAACTTCTAAACATCATAAGGGAACATCAAATAACATTATCATGATTTTTAACATATTTCTAGACATTTAAAACATGGTGGCCGAGACCCTTGAACTTAAGGTTCTGGGTTTTGCTTCTTTCATGTTGGCCGAGACCTAGGGTGTCCTAGGGTACTCAAAAAATCCCAAAAAATTACACTTAACTTATAAACATCATAAGGGAACATCAAATAACATTATCATGATTTTTAACATATTTCTAGACATTTAAAACATGGTGGCCGAAACCCTTGAACTTAAGGTTCTGGGTTTTGCTTCTTTCATGTTGGCCGAGACCCTAGGGTGTCCTAGGTTACTCCAAAAATCCCCAAAAATTACACTTAACTTCTAAACATCATAAGGGAACATTAAATAATATTATCATGATTTCTAGCATAATTATGGACCTTTAAAACATGCTGGCCGAAACCATTGAACATAGGAACCTTGATTTTGTTTCCCTTCAACATTAAATCCGAAACTAACCCATATATCATGCCAAAAATCATGGAAATCATAGGTAACTATTATACCACTGGTGAGGGAGTCTTATCTTAGTTTTCTTGATTTTTCGAACCTTGAAAGTGGAGAAGGAAGAGGACTTGGTATCTCTTGACCACAACTAATCCTTGTCACCTTGTAGGAACTTGAGATCTTGAGAGATGAGACCTCTTGTGAAGTTTTCTCCAAGGCACTCCTCCCTTTGGTGCTCGGCAAGAATGGGGAATGAAGAGGAGAGGTAATGCACTTGATTGAGAGAATGAGTAACTCCCAAAACTCCTCTCATTATAACCCATCAAGGTGGCAAATGAAGAGCCTCTCCATGACTCTTCACCTCCTTTTACCTCTTAACTATCCTCCACTTCAATTACTCATAAGAATTCCTTGCTAGGTGAGTTGGTTAAGGCTTACATGGTTGTACAAGAGGTCCAAGGTTCAATCCTTGGCTCATGCACCTTTATTTTTTTTTTATTTTCATTTCATTTATTTTATTATTTTTATTTCTTAAATTCTGAAAATCCCCCCTAAAATCACCCATAATTATGCCAATATTCCTAAATAAAATTATTTTATATTTATATTAATTTTACCTAATTTATATTAATTTTACCTAATTAATACCCATTTTTTGAGCTCTTTTAAAGCTCATTAGTACCTAGTTTTTCTCAATTTAAATGAGAAAACATGGATTTCTAGGCCCAATTTTACATAATTATTTCTGGGCCCCTCGGAAAATTATCTAGACATGCTCAATATTTTAAGAAAATATTAAGAGAATTTTCTGGGTCGTTACAACTGGGGCGCCTGAATGAGACTCAGGCGCTTGAGAGTTGGCAGCAGGTGGCTGGGCTGGTGCAATAGTATGGCTTACATGACGAGTGTTGAGTGGAGGATCCACATCGGTACTTAGGCTCCTGAACGGGACTCAGGCGCCTGGCCAGGATAATGTTTGACTGAATAGTGGATAGAGTTTTTTCCCGATACGCTGCAATGAGGGCACCTGAAAGGTCATTCATGCGCCTAAGTAAGTACTATAAAAAGGAGTCGAGTGCAACAGTTCATGACAACAATTCTAAGACTACAATTAGTTTCTTCTTCTTCTGTGTGTTGTGCGACCGAAGTTCTGATAAATGCTGAAACACCGTCCGACTCTCCGAACGAAGATCTTTCTGTCATTTCAAGAGTTGGTATAATTGTTTTTCTTTTATTGCACACTTCAGTTCTGTAATTTGTAATATTCTTTCTATTATTAGTATTTCCCAAAGTAAATGATCAAGAATCCTAGGTCTTGCAGTAGGAGCCGGTCAAGACTCCGAAACAAGTAAAATTAACCTGAGTTAGCGATGGTGCTGTATTTTATTTTTCGCTGCTTCCTATCTCTCTCTAACTCCTACGCTTACTCTTAAAGCTTCCGCTGTGTACTTTATTGCTTAGTCATTTAAGTTTTAAATCTGAAGTTTTTGCGAAGCGATATTCACCCCCCCCCCCCCTCTATCGCTCAATCTTGATCCTACAATTGATATCAGAGCGAGAGTTGCTCAATTTTGGTAAAACCACTACTTGAGCACTTTTTGGATTTTTCGTCTTCTTTTTTCGTTTAATTAGAAAAGTGTAATTTTGTCACTTTTTTGAAGTTCTCTTCGGTCGCATTTTTTCCCACACTACTAATCCAAGACAAAAGTCTTGGTACATTCTGTTGTTCTTGTTTTTGCAAGTTCGGATTTCTCTCCTCTATCTTTATGACCATGCAAGAGAGCAACAGTACTGCTCCCCCCCCCCCCCCTCTTCTTTGATGAAGACTTCGGGTATTGGAAGAACTGGATGGAACTCCACATGAAAACTCAGGTTGATATGTGAATAATAATCCAAACCAGATTCGACCTTCCAAGACACGAGTAAGGGGTGGTACTGAGCTATGACAAATGGGATGTCGCTGCCAAAAAGAGAATTGAAGCTGATGCAAAGGTGACATAGACTTTCCAATGCGGACTTACAAAGGAGGAGCTTAACCGCGTCGACCCCTTCAGCAGCGCCAAAGAACTCTGGAACAAGCTGATAGAACTTCATGAAGGAACCTCCGACACTAAGGTGAGCCGTCGTGATTTGTTGTTAAATAATATTTATATTCTAAAAATGCAAGACAGAGAAACGACTTCCCAACTGCACACTCGGATTCAAGAAATCATGAACGACCTCCACATCATCAGACACAAGATTGAGAATAGGGACTTAATTAGGTATACATTAAATTCATTCTCTAGAAACTCATTGTGGGCATCTATGGTTGATGCTTACAAAGTTTCTAAGGATCTTTCAAATATAAAATTAGATGAATTATTTGCTGAATTTGAATTACATGAGCAGGTTAATGGTTCACTTGTAGAGAAAGGTGTGGCTTTATTGCAGGTAAAACCAAAAAAAGGCACTGGAACCAGATCCAGATTTTGACTCAAAATTCGAAGAGGAAGAGCTGGCGGAGCTTGTGAACGTCGTCCGGAACCTGTTCAGAGCTCCGAAGGCTCAGAAGAAGAAGAAAAAGGGGCAGCCAAAGGACAATTTGGCTGAACCAAAGAACAAGGCAGATCTCACCTATTATGAATGTGGGAAGAAGGGGCACTTCATGTCCGAATGCCCGAACACGAAAGAGACAAAGAAGCAACGGAGGAAGAAGGTGTTGCAAGCAACCTGGGATGAGTCATCTTCGGAATTGAATGAAGATGAACCAACGCAATCCAACCTCCTCGCCTTAATGGCTAAAGATGAGATCGACATCGACTCCGAATTGGATGAAGAAACAGAGCACGAAAATGTCTCACTGTCAGAAACAGGTCGACTTAAGGTAACGGGTTTCTACAAATCAGAGCTTTACGAATTGATTTTTTACTTATCTTACAAACTGGCTAAGTCCAATGACCGGGTCAGGTCTCTCTGAGAGGAGGTAAAACTCCTTAAGAAAGAGATCAGCTCGAGTCCTTTAACTGAGCAAGTTCAGGAAGAAACCTCAACTAAAGTCAAAAGACTTGAGGAAGAGAATTCCTCCCTGAAAGCTCTAGTTTAAGAACTTAGAGCAGATTTGGAATAATTTACCTTGGGTTCCAAGAATCTTGATATGATTCTTGGAAAATAGAAATCATTTCTAAATCGATCTAGAATTGGGTTTAAATCCAATTCGCTAGTTAGGTTCTACTTTTCAGTAATTAACCGCCCTAACACCTAAGTCCAAGCATGGGCCCCCAAACTAAGCTTGATAAATCAAGCCGAACCAAATCAATATTGGATTCCCAAGGATCTTATTCATTACTTAAATAGACCATATCCAGGATATGATCTAGGAGGAGCCAATAAAAAGACTATTTATGTGGATAGATAGTTTTTTTGATTGAATACCTTACTTGATGCTTGTTTTTTTTTTTTTTTTTTGCAAATTATCATGCTTAGGATTAGAAATGGTTAGTTAAGGACTAGATCTGATTGAAACTTGCACAACCTAGTATTAGGGTGGGATGAGCTGATAGTACGTTAGGAAAATCGTCTAGGGAGTCAAGTAGGGGAAGGCGTCTCCTATTTGGTCTTCTTAGTCCGGTGGAACTAGCCGAAACTACCTCGCCACTTTCTTGACTACTTAAACTAAGGTTTTTAAATGACAAATTTAAAAATACTATTTCTTTATGCAGCTTTATCTAGGAACGGGTTGTTGATCCAATAAGACTAAGGCCAAAGAAGACCCTTGTGCCTCGCCATAACCTGAAAGTCAAATATTGAAATTTACTTTAAAATTACTAATTCTTAAATCTGAATCTAACTTAAGGTTCAATCATATCTTAGACTTAACCTAATTTCAAGATAAAATTGAAAGCATCTCATAAAACAAATAAGGATCCCTGTTTTGTCACTTAGAAATTAGTGAGATGGTTAGAATGAATAAAGTTAGATCAACCCAACTCCTGATAATTTTTCCTCCTCATAAATTTTTTTTTCCAAATTTATCTTTATCTCTTTCAAAAATTCATTTTCAAATTTTTCTTAATCTTTTTCAAAAATTCTATTTCAAAAATTATTTTTTAAACTTTTCTCAATCTTTATCGAAAGTTGGTCTTAAAAATCCCTTCTTTAATTTTTTTTTTCAATCCAGCTAATCAGATCAAATTGGTTAGACTAAACTCTATCTCATAAAATTAACATAGGCTAAACATGCTTGATCACTTAAATTGGGTGTGACAAAATTAGGCAAGTGAACTTGAACAACCTATCCTACTAAACTGGATCCAAACTAAGCCACTTTATGTGTAGAAACATAAAGATTTGGACCAGTGGATATTAAATAGTGGGTGCTCCAGACATATAACTGGAGACAAGTTAAAGTTCACCAAACTAAAATACGAACAGTGGCATTTGGCAACAACGCTACACTTAAGGTAATTGGTTCAGGTAACATTGAACTGAGTTCCGACTTTACTATCAAAAAGGTCCTTTTGGTCAACATTGAATTTAATTTACTTAGTTTTGAATTTAATTTACTCAAAATAAAGGTGGTGTCTGGACTTGATTTAGACTTAGCCTAGACTTGACTTAGACTTAGACATTTTACTTAGACTTATTGTGTTGCTTGAAATTACTTGCACTGATACACTTAGTTATTATTTTTCATTCTTACCCTCATATTACATGCACGATTTTGATATAGGACAAAGGGGGAGAGAAAGAAAAGGAGTTCAATGAAAAGAGTGCTTTTATACTGATCTTTTCGCTTTTCGAATATCGCACTTCGAAAATTGAATTTTTAGTCATTTCGAAAACTAAGTTTTTTTTAGTGTTTTTTAAAACTAAGCTTTTTCGAATGCTTAGAACATATTTTTAAACTGACTTAGCATTTTGAAAAACTACATAGTCTGTTTTTGAAAAGCATTTAACATTTTCGAAAAGAATGTTTTAGTACTTAAGCTTTTCAAAATGTAAGCAAAATTTTCAAAAATATTCTTTCAAAAAGCTTAAGTCAACTAAGTATTTTTACAACTTTTTTCAAAAGAAAACTAAACTTAGTTTCTGAACTCTTTTTTTCATATTTGAACATGACTAAGTCTATTTTTAAAAATATCATCTCCTTGATAATCAAAAATGTTAAATGATCTAGGGGGAGATAACTAATTAAGGGGGAGAGCTTAAAAGTAATTTTATTCCCCTGTTAAAACTTATTTAGGCTTAACTTTGAACTGAGTTGCCATAATAAAAAGGGGGAGATTGTTGGTGTCGGAAGCACCAGATCGAACCTTATTTTGATAAGTGGCAAAGGGTTCAAGTTAAGCTAGTATGGTGTACTGATAAAGTTGTAGAGATTGCAGGAAAGTCTTAGGTAAGCTAGGCAAGAAGTCTTGACATGCAGGGTTGAGCATGCACGAAGTCCTAGTCGGGGCTCGGGTAATGAAGACTTTGAAAGTGAAGCCGAGCACGAAGTCCTGGTTGGGGATTGAGCAATGAAGACTTGGCGAGTGAAGTCGAGCATGAAGACTTGGTTTGAGGGACTGAGCAGAAGACTTTACCGAGCGGGGATCACGGACAGGATTCGAAACGGGTCTAGGTCGAACGTCGTCAAGTTTCGGATTCTCGGAGGCCGAGCAAAAGTCCACCCGAAGGTCCTCGGTGACAACAGGTAAACTCTCTAAGAGGAGTATGTGAGGACAAATTCCTCGGTGAGGGAACAATAGGCGTCGGTCCGACCTAGTGTTTCGAGTGGAACCTAAAAGTCAAGATGAAGACAACATTGGTTGTAATTCATACATGTTTTAATTCTATATATTATTATTGTATATTTGGAACTAACCCTTGGTGCAACTAAAAAGAGAAAGTGTAAGGATCGATACGCCTTGCTAGAGGGGAGGTGAATAGCGATTTGTCGAACCCCTTCTTCCTACAAGATTGTTAGCGCAGCGGAAATACAAATAAAACAATAAATACAGTGCTAACAAACCGTATTTAGTTGGTATCCACCCCGGCCGGGTGACTAATCCAACAATCCTTCGGCGGATCAAACCCCGGATAACCTCCGACTATCACGTGTCGCTCCTTGTGGGTGGAGAAACCTCACCACAACACCAAACAAAGCTCTGGACACGAAGACTACTAACTTGCCCTTAACCAAGACAAGTTTCGTCAAGAAACTCAGCCACCACGAAGTCCTCTTTAAATAGGACTCGGGACTGATTTCTCGCTACCAGTCGACTGCCCCCAGGGCAGTCGACTGGTGCCAGCCAAATTCCACCGTTGACACTCCCAACGTTCGAATTTGCCAGCTCACTAGCCACCTACCAGTCGACTGCCCCCAGGGCAGTCGACTGGTCCCAGGCCAGAACCCTTCTGTGAGTTTTATCAGTTGACTGCCCCAAGGGCAGTCGACTACCCTACTCATTCACCTAGGGTTTCCCTTCCCGAGTATATTTCGCTCGCACTCGTACCCTCACGACTCGACTGACTCCTCCACAGCAGCCTCGACTGTTGCCTTCGCGCCCTCTTCATCTTCGGCTCCCATCCCTCGGATGCACGCAAGCCTCCAGCTTGCCTCCATGCCATCCTTCACACATGCCTCGAAGTCCGCACCCATCAGCTCATCGTCCCTGCTCTCCAAGGTCCCTCGGGTGCATACAAGCCTCCAGCTTATCTCCATGCCACCCTTCACCATACCAAGGTCGTCCAGTCAAGTCCATATGTGTAACCTGTACAACCTGCACACTCAACATACACATATGAGATAACAAGGGAATACCTAACTTAAACCCTTTGCCCAAACATCAAAACCTATGGTCACTCCGGACCATCTTAGGGCCGATTGCTCCAACAATCTTCCCCTTTTTGATGTTTGGCAATCCGTTTAAGTTAGGGAAAGCAAGATAGTAGTCAATAGCAAAACCCATGCTAAAACAAAATGTATATGCAATGCAGAAATGGATCCTATCCCAAGGCATCCCATACCTAGCCCTCCAAGCTAGGACTTTTACCCACCAAAATGGGCATTTTAAAGCTTTTCCCTAGCTCCCCCTACACTGGACTTACAAAGGCTTTTTAAGAACCTCTCCAAGGTTCCCCTTACGCCAAGAACGGAGCAACTATGCTCCCCCTTAAACTCAACTCCCCCTAAACCTAGGGTTTCTCGCAAAAGTATGTTTGGTTTCCCAAATTAAACCTAACACTTCTCCCCCTTTGCCTAACATCAAAAAGAACCCAACAATATCCCAATTATTGGTTCTTTCAATCCCTAATGATCATAAGCAATGTGTACTAGCCTCCCATACACTTGTTTTGCATCATTTAAACACCAATCCAGCTGTTGATACAAAATTGGCCTTGACCAGTCGACTGCCAAAATGGCAGTCGACTGATACTCTGAAAGTCTGAAATTTCAGCATTTCTGACGAACTTCAGAAATGCACCAAAAATTTCACAAATCTCCAAAACTTTCCAAATTTTGTGGAGAGGTTTGTGGTACCCATATCTACTTGGGAAAAATACATTCCAAAATGTATCTATCACCATTCCCAAGTTTGACACAAAACCCAAAACTGGCCAAAAACTTCAATCAAACCTTGACCTAAAGTCCTAGTTTTGGATTCCTCTTGATGTCTTTGCCCATGCCACCCCACAATGCATCCCTAGCATTGATTTACATGGCAATTACATACCAAAAACCAATTTTCATGCAATATGACCCCAATGTCATATTTTCATGCATGAAACTCAAAAACACCGTGCCAAAACCCAAGAATTGAGACTCAAGTCCGTCTCCAATTCTTTTGGCACACTCCATGGTCCATCTAGACCTCTAGGAGCACCCCTCCTAAGGTCAATTCACCATATATCCCAAAGGCTTCTAGAGCTCTCCCTTGAGCTCTTAGCCCTAGCCACCTCCCTAGGTGACTCAACAAATGCTAAACCACACCGGTGAACCTCCGGTGATTTTTGGCCTACGAACTCAACCCTCTTAACCTTGGACCCCTTGTCCTTAGTTAAGACCTTTTCCTTTCCTTTTGATGGCATTCCCTTGCCATTTTTGGACTCCCCCTTCTTGCCATAATCATATGCTACCCTAGCATATCTCTTTCCCTTGGCATGAGGGACCTTAGATTGGTATCCTAGACCCGATCTATCATTGGTGCGGTTTAGGCCACTCAACACCATATTCAAACCCTTAGATCCAACGGTGAATCTCTCGAGGGTTTTCTCTAACCTATCAAGCTTTTCCCTTAAAGCTTGATTTTCCCTTTCTAGGTTCCTAAACCTAGAATCCACATGTCCACTTTGGACATTCCTAGACCTACCCTCCTTTCTAGGCACATCCCTCCCCTTCTTGGGATTTTTGCCTTGATCCTTAGGTCTAGAGGTCTTTGATTTTTCATGATGTATGACCTTTCTAGGGTTTTGATCTACCTTGTTAACCCTATTCCTATCATGATATTTAAAGTCATTGTTATGCACAATCAAATATTTATCACGATTTCTAGCATGCATGGATGAATAACTTGCACTAGTTTTAACATGCATAGAGGAGCTAGAATTGAAATTGCATTTTAACTTAAGGTTAGGAATTACCTCCCTTACCTTAGGAGCTCCTCCTTGTTGGAAGCTTCTTTTCTTTCTCTCCTCCTTCTCCCATCTTCTCAAGTGCTCCATTTTCTTGAGCTCTCCACTCTTTGGGCACTTTGTGTGGTAGTGTCCTAGTTCACCACACGTAAAGCATCGGATCTTCTGTTTCTTTTCTTAGGCTTCTCCATTCCTACAATTCATGTTAGAATTTAATCGAATTGAGATGAGTTTAGATTGTACCCCCTTTTTCTTACCCTTTGGACACTTGTCCTTCTAGTGTCCCTTTTCATTGCATCCAAAGCATATAATGTGGTCTTTGGCTCTTGCTTTGGTGGAGGTACTAACTTCTTCATGCTCCGGTGTTGAGGATGGCCTTTCCTCCCCCTCAATCCTTGATGTGGAGCCTTTTTCACTTTCTTCCTCACTTGAGGATGTAGACACTTCTTCTTTTTCGGATGTTGACAATTCCGTTCCTTTTTCCTTTTTCTCCTTTTCGGATGTCGAGCTCCTCTCCTCTTCTTGGACCATTAAGCCCATTTCCTTAGGTTCTTCTTCTTCTACTCGTGTAGGGTTTTCATGGACTTCTTCTATCCTTTTCCATAGATCATGTGAATTTTCATATTTACCTACACTACTCAAAACATGGTTAGGCAAGATATTAATCAATATATCGATTACCTTATCATTTGCCCTAGATTGATCTTGTTGCTCTTTAGTCCAAGATCAAGGTCTAAGCCTTTTTCCATGTTTGTCTCTTGGAATTTTGAAAGGCTCTTCTATTATCATCACACACTCCCAATCCATGTCAAACCACGTCTTCATACGCATCCTCCAATAACCAAAATCTCCATGGTCGTATGGAGGTGGAGTGTAGATGTCATCCCCAACTTTGTCTTCCATATTCTTCCCTCTAGCTTTTGCTCTTCTTGGCGATTATTCCAATCAAGAGCGGTCCTTCTCTCTGATACCAACTGTAAGGATCGATTTGTACGGTAGAAGAGGGGTGAATAGCGATTTTTGATTCTCTCAACCTACGTTGTTAGTTTGCACAGCGGAAATACAAGATAATAAAACTAACAATAAAGAACAAACGCTAACAAACCGTATTTAGTTGGTATCCACCCCGGCCGGGTGACTAATCCAACAATCCTTCAGCGGATCAAACCCCGGATAACCTCCGGCTATCATGTGTCGCTCCTTGTGGGTGGAGAAACCTCACCACAACACCAAACAAAGCTCTGGACACGAAGACTACTAACTTGCCCTTAACCAAGACATGTTTCGTCAAGAAACTCAGCCACCACGAAGTCCTCTTTAAATAGAACTCGGGACTGATTTCTCACTACCAGTCGACTGCCCCCAGGGCAGTCGACTGGTGCCAGCCAAATTCGACCGTTGACACTCCCAACGTTCGAATTTGCCAGCTCATCAGCCACCTACCAGTCGACTGCCCCCAGGGCAGTCAACTGGTCCCAGGCCAGAACCCTTCTGTGAGTTTTATCAGTCGACTGCCCCAAGGGCAGTCGACTGCCCTACTCACTCACCTAGGGTTTTCCTTCCCGAGTACATTTCGCTCGCACTCGTACCCTCACGACTCGACTGACTCCTCCACAGCAGCCTCGACTGTTGCCTTCGCGCCCTCTTCATCTTCGGCTCCTGTCCCTCGGATGCACGCAAGCCTCCAGCTTGCCTCCATGTCATCCTTCACGCATGCCTCGAAGTCCGCACCCATCAGCTCATCGTCCCTGCTCTCCAAGGTCCCTCGGGTGCATACAAGTCTCCAGCTTATCTCCATGCCACCCTTCACCATACCGAGGTCGTCCAGTCAAGTCTATATGTGTAACCTGTACAACCTGCACACTCAACATACACATATGAGATAACAAGGGAATACCTAACTTAAACCCTTTGCCCAAACATCAAAACCTATGGTCACTCCGGACAATCTTAGGGCCGATTGCTCCAATAGAAAGCGTTTGACTGGGTGCCTAAATGAGACTCAGGCACTTGAGAGTTGGCAGCGGACGACTGAGCTGGCGCATCAGTCCGGTTTACGTGGCGAGTGCAGAGTGGAGGATCCACGTCAGCACTCTGGCGCTTGAAAGGGACTCAAGCGCCTGGCCAGGATAAAGTTTGACCGAACAGTGGATAGAGTTTTCGCTTGGTACGCTGCAATGAGAGTGCCTGAAAGACCATTCAGGCGCCTAAGTAAATACTATAAATGGGGTTCAGTGCAGTAGTTCATGACAACAATTGTAAGAGTACAATCAATTTCTTCTTTTGTGTGTTGCGCGACCGAAGATCCGATAAATGCTGAAACACCGTTCGACTCTCCAAACGAAGATCTTCCTTTCATTTCAGGAGTCGGTATAATTTGCTTTCTTTTATTGCACACTTCAGTTCTGTAATTTGTAATATTCTTGCGATTATTAGTATTGTCCAAAGTAAATGACCAAGGATTGCGGGATATTCACCCCCTATCACTTAATCTTGATCCTACACTAAATACAGTTGATCTCTTGAAAAAGGAATTCGAGATGAATGATTTAGGAAAATGAAGTTTTATCTTGGCTTACAAAACAAATATTTTGTAGATGGAATTTTTATCTATCAATCAGCTTATACACTAAAAGTCTTAAAATGATTTTATATGGAAAAAGCTCATCCATTATATTCTCTGATGGTTGTTCGCTCACTTGATTTGAACAAAGACCCTTTTCGACCAAGTGTAAATGGCGAAGAACTGCTTGGTCCTGAAGTACCATATTTAAGTGCAATTGGTGTATCAATATATCTTGCTAATAATATAATACCAGATATAGCTTTTGTTGTGAATTTATTAACAATATATAGTTCTTCTTCAACATGTCGGCATTGGAATGAAATTAAATATATATTTAGGTATCTTCAAGGAGCATCGATTTGGGTTTGTTTTATTCTAATATGTCTACTTCAATGTTAATTAGTTATGCAGATGTAGAATATTTATCTGATCCACATAAAGGTCGATCTTAGACCGATTATTTATTTACATATGGTGGAATGACCATATCTTGGCGATCTACCAAACAAACCATAGCTGCTACATCATCAAATCATTCAAAAATGCTTGAAATACATGAAGCAAGTTGGGAATGTGTTTGGTTAAGATCAATGATTCAACGTATCAAGGAAAAATGTGATTTAGATGCTAACATGAAAATTCCAACAATATTGTATGAAGACAACGTAGCATGTATAGCTCAATTAAAGGAAGGGTGCATCAAAGAGGATAGAATTAAATATATTTTTTCAAAATTCTTCTTCACTCATGATCTACAAAAGAATGACAATATTAAAATTCAATATATTAGTTCTAGCGATAACTTGGTAGATTTATTCACCAAAGCATTACCTACAATAACATTTAAGAAATTAATACATGGTATTAGAATGCGGCAATACAGAGATTTCAAATGATATTTCAAACAGGGGAAGTAAATTCTATTATGTTGTTTGATAAATTTATAGTAATACAATTATGGAATGCCGTATTCTTTTTCCTCACGAGGGTTTTTCCATCGGATTTTTCCTAATAAGGTTTTAATGAGGTGGATTTCTTAAATATGGACATCCAAGGGGAAGTATTGTAAAATAATATGTGGATGCCCATAAATTCCTAATACATCATAAACTCCCTCTAGCTAATCACTCATTATTTTTCATAACCTCTTAAGTTACTTTAAATGTATGAGAATAGGAGTTTCAAGAGATATCTCTCTCTATATATATATATATATATATTCATTCTATGGATATGAGTAAAAAATGTGAATAATATTTCCTTTTCATTTACAATTATTTATATAATTTCACAACATAAATTTATTTATTCATTTTGTTTTTTTTATTTTTTTTTACTATATACAATAAGAGTTTTATTATGAATATGAATCATAAATTTTATAATTTTTATTTATCAATATATATTAGTGAATTGATCATAAATATATTTAAAATTATTTATTAATTTATTAAATTATTTAAATTTATTTATTTAAATCATTCATTTATAATCTTACAAGTATTACCCAACGTTTAATGAACAAAATACAAAATACAATTAATAAAAGGTGGATGTATATAAGTGACCTTTATATATATATATATATATATATATATATATATATATATATATATATATATATATATATATATATATATATATATATGCGTAGCTATGCTACAGACCATCGATAACAATTTGCTGTGGATCAACCATAATGTTTTACTACATACTGAGAACATAAGCATCAGTATTGATACATGCACCTACGTTATTTTTCCTTTTTTTTATTTTTTATAATAAATAATTTTTAATCTTGTAATACGGTAAATTACAGAAAACTCCCTAATCCCCATTTGATCATTGCTTCCACTCCCCATTTGATAAATCTTTGCATTTACTCTCTGATGGATTGAGTATAAAAGAATGAAAATTGAATATACATTAGTAAAAAATTAGTATAAAAGAGTAAAAATTGAGTACACAGTTTCTTAATATGGTGGATACAACCTTACATACTCAAATTTCTAACTTTTATACTCAACTTTCTTCAAATAATACTCACAGAACTGTCTTGTCAATCCCATCAGGGACTGCATGCAAAGAAAACTTTGTATGGGGACTGCATGTAAAATTAAGTTTGAGCTTAGGGAGTTTAAGAAAATTTCCCCCTTATAATATGCCCTATTAACATCTAAATTTTTTTCGTTTAAACACTATAACCTATTGGGAAAGTCTAAACCCTAGAAAAAATTCTTATTAACTTAAACCCGTTATAATCTAATCTCTAAATTTTAAAATTTCAAACACTAAATATATATAATATTTTCGTAAGTATCTAAATTTATTTATCTTAAATACTTTAACCAAGAGAGAATTTTAAATCCAAGAAAAAAAATTATTGACTTAAACTCACTATAACTCAACCTCTAAATTTTAAAATTATAAATCCTAAATATATCCAAAATAAACAAAAGAATTTGCTAATGTAACACCCAGGCGTTTGTATTAAATATAGCCACTTGGGAAAGAATTAGGGCACCCTTAGAGTCATACGATGTATAATCCGTAGAAAAGCGTTTATATATATATATATATATATATATATATATATATATACTCAATTGGTAAGTATATGAACGATAATTGTGATAATAGGCGGGTGGTCGAAATTTGTTAAGAGATTTCATTACCTCTACAGAACTGTAGTGCTTATACATTTATCACTTTAGATTTTTATTGTACGCTTACACAATAAGATAGGATAATTTTAAAAGTACCGCTAATATAAGGATACTGCATTTCATTTTACTATATATCTAGGTATCTTACTTGCCTTTGCTTTTTGACAAAGCAGCTAATTTAGGAAGAATATATATATATATATATATATATATATATATATATATATATATATATATATATATATATATATATATATAGGGTTGAATAGTTTGTGTCCGGCACAGAGAATGAAGAAGCCGCGGGGTGCGATATGACGGATCGAAGCGACCTTTCTTCCTGGGCCTCGGGCCCCCCTCCCCTCAGGAGACGCGCTCGGGAAGGTTAGCCCGAAGACCTCTCTCAGGAGCACCCCGGGATGTTAGGCCCCGAGAGCACCTCGGGAGTTATAGCGCTCAAAGACCCCGAGCTCACCTCGGGAGGTGGAGTCCCCGCAATGACCGACCTCGGGTACTGACCCCCCTCTCGGTGCGGATAATCATCCCCGTTAGAAAAGGTCTGCACGACCCTTAAATGTCGCAACGGGTGGAAGCGTGATAACGGCGCAGGCCGTTTCAAAGGATATCCAGTCACCGCCGAAAGAGGAGAGCGTGGCTTAAGTATCGAAGTCGTGACACCGATCGAGGAGGCACGTCTAGTCTGTCGACGTCAGTATAAAAGGTAGTCCAACCTCTCCGGTAAGGGGGTTACGCTCTCTCAACCCTACATACATTCTTTACTTCTCGCTACCTTTACCTTTCGGATGATACACTGACTTGAGCGTCGGAGTGGACTCTGCCGGATCCCTGCTAGCGTATCTCCGAACGCTCGTGTTAACCTTGCAGGGCCATAAGTTCGTCGCCGCCGCAGCAACTTCCACAGGGGTAGAACTCCAGTGCCTTGCCATCGTCGTCGCCTCTTTCCGGAACAAATTTGGGGTCGTCTGTGGGAAACTAGCAAAGCACCTGAAGGAGCACCGATGGCAGGATCGGAGTGACAACCCCTTGCCCTCACAAGAGAGGAACTTGATCGTCTGGTGGTTAACGCCATCAAGGAAGCACTGGAGCAACACCAAGTCGAACAGGTTGTCCCGCGATAAGGGGATTCGGCGAGGGAAGAGATCCCCAGAGTCTCTGTCTCGCATTCACGGAGATCCGTTAATCCTGTGGGGCGACGGGACGGAGCAGCCCCGGGCCCCCAGAGAGAATCTCCCGGATACATTGAGAAGACCCACTCGGTGGCCTCCAGCGCCCAAAGGCACGAAGAAGGACAGGGGAAGAGGGATGAACCCAAGACCTCTCATAAGGTCCCCTCTACACCTTTCTCATTCAAGATTGTTGAAGACCCCATGCCCAAGCAGTTTCGTGGCCCGGGGATCTTTGATTATGATGGGAAGACGGAACCAGAAGATCACGTCTGTAAATTTGAGAATGCGGCTCTCCTGCACCAGTATACTGACGGTGTAAAGTGCCGGGTGTTCTTGAACACCCTGTCCGTAGCAGCTCAGCGGTGGTTCCAGAGGCTGCCACAAGGTTCCTTCAACTCCTTCGTGGTATTCAAGATAGCCTTCCTCCACCATTTTGCGAGCAGCCGTCGCTACCAGAAGATGATACTTAACTTGTTCGCCCTCAAGCAGAGCCCTAAGGGACCGCTCAAGGAGTACATCCAGAGGTTCAACCGGGTAGCGCAGGACGTGCCTAGTGCAACATCAGAGATACTAGTCAGTGTCTGCACCCAAGGGCTCGCTGACGGGGACTTCTTCCGATCCTTGGTAAGGAAGCCCCCCGCTTGTCACGCCCCGAGACCCAGGAGCTGCTCATCCAATAGAGAATCGGACAGCACCTCCCCTGTCCGGCAGACAATTTACACATACACACAGATAATATAACACAACCACGCAGTTTAAAGGGCCTCAGGCCTCCAATCCACACATATATAACTGCATATATGACTAATACGTCGTAAAACCAAAATCCGAACTCACCTGAGCTGCCAGGGGGCAGGATCAAAACCAAAATCGAACGAAGTCCAACATAGGACTCAAAAGTACAATACCATCCAATAAAACGTGCATACATGGTTAAAACATCACAACGGAAGCATAGGAATACTACAGGGTCCATAACAAAACAACGAAAAACCAAAAAGAGCTCCTCTGGAGCTGGGGACTGGCGGCTCGGGATCTCCTCGCAGACATCAACCTGAAATAAACATATATGGCAACGGGGTGAGTCCATAGCTCAGCGAATACCCAACAGATATGCATAGAAGGTTATACCAACATTAAGAGTTCATCTAATACAGACTCATATCAACAGTAGGGAAAGACTGGTACTGAACATACTGAGATAGATACATACCTGAATCCATCTAACCTGGAAAGAGGGTAAGAAATACCAAAGGAAACAATAGGCATATAAGCATAGATAACAAATGTAACACCCCAAATTTGTCAATGTAAAATCATGACAATGTATGAAAACGGTTATAATGACATGATTATAAATTTCATGCAATCACATGCTATAAAATGTTATGAATGCATGAAATATTATATGCATGAAATATTATATTCATGAAATATTATTATCATGAAATATTAGCATGAAATATTATATTCATGAAAATGGAATATTAAAAATATTATGAAATAATATTCTGGGATATTATGAAATATTCTGAATTCATAAAATATTATTCATATTATGAAATTTCATGATGGGCTTGGTTTATTGGGCTTGGAAATGAATGGTGCTAAAAAGAAAGTGCAAGGTGGAGGAAGCAAGGATTGAACCTTGGACCTCCTAGTTGCACTCACCATGTCATAACCAATGAACCAAGCAATATTTCATGTAGAAGGAAAAAGGAACATGCTTGTTAAGTGGGTAAGAGTGAAGAGACATGTCTTTTCATGAGAAAAGTATAAATAGGTGGAAGTTGGAGCAACTTCCTTCTTTCCTTTTCTTCTTCCTCTTCATCTTCCAAAACCGAAACCTCTCTTCTTCCTTCTTCCAATTTTCGAAAAAAACCTTAGGCAAGGGTTCTAACCCTAGGGCAAATTCAAGAGGGAGAAATCCAAGTGATCTTGTCATCTACCAAGACCAAGGATTCTTAGAAAGAAGATTTGGAAGAAAAAGATCTTCACATACCCTTCAAGTGTAGGGTACCCTACGGTCTAAAGGAATTTCCAGCGCTAGGATGTAAGTATCCTCTCGCCTGTGGCATAATGGTTATTGAATGTATGTTTGTTTCATCCCTTTGAAAATTTGCAAGAACTTCCCTAGTGGAAGTTTCGGCCAACTCTTGTAAGGGGTCCAAGAGAAGGTTTTTGATCCAACTTGATGCATGGGAAGACCTTAAGATTTAGGGTATACATGTAGATAGATTTTCTTCATGGTGTAAAGAACAAAACCTAGGGTTTTGCCCTTTAATGGGTTTCGGCCACCTATGCTTGGAGGTCCAAGAAGGGGATTTTTGATTAAGCTTCGATATATGTTAGTACCCCTAGGGACTTTATACTCATATGCGATATTTCCAAATTTTTGGAAGGACAAGAATTAGGGTTTTAGTGCCCTACAACTTTCGGCCACCCCCTTGGAGGGAGGCCTTGGTCCCTTTGGTTATAAGAATACATTCCTTAAAACTTAACGTAAATGTGTATGGGTTTTCTTAATGGTGTTATGTACAAAATTCTAGGGCTACCCCATGTGTAGGTTTCGGCCAAGAGAAGAATGGCTAGAGTTTTTGTGATGCTTGATATCCTATTATGTTCCCATGATTAGAATGGTAGATAAAATGTTGTATATACATGTGTGTTGTTTCGTGAATGATGACTTGTCCAAGAACCCTAGAAACCCCACCTTATCATTCGGCCACCCCTTGCAAATTAGGGTTAGTGAATGCTAATCCCCAATATGAGATATAAACCATGTTTCAATTGTTAACATGAAAGGTACTTGAGGTGTTTGTAGAAATGCTTGAATGAATGCTTGCTTGGAAAACCAAATTCCCTTACTTGTATGTTTCGGCCAACCCTAGTTCTAGGGTTGGGAAGTACCTAATGAGACCATGAAGCATGCTATTACATATGTGATATGTGTATAAATTATGTGACCTATCTTGTTAGGTATAAAAGCATGCCTTATAGCCCATGGGGCACTCTTATGACATAAACATGATGTGGATGATAATATGCATAAAATGGTTACTCTATTAAAACTGGGATCAAGAGCACCCGAATGCGTGGTGTGTCCCTGGGGGATCAAGAGCACCCGAAGGCGTGGTGTGTCCCTTTGAGAAGTGATTAAGAGTACCTTTAGGCATATACTTATATGAGTAATTGCATGATAAATTACTTTACTTTGGATAGTTGTCTACCCGACTCGGAAGGGGGTCGTTAAACAAATCCAATGAGCATGTTAAGGTCATGGCATTGGTAGGACGGAAGGGTCCTGCTCTAATTAGATTGGTGGCTCGCTACCCCAATTTATTAGGGAACGCGCATGATGATGTGGTACGACAACTGGGCCCTGGATGATGATATGTTATTTTGAAGTACTTACCGTTATGGAACTGTTTTGAAAAAACATATTTTCTCATCATGTGATCTTGTTCCGTAAAGTACTTAGAGATAAATTGCTATGATGTTTATGATGCTTTGATGAGATGCTTATGGTGCTGATAACTCTATCTGATTATTGTGTACATGATATGATGCATTGATATGGATTTTGCGAGTAGGCCCGGATTCTTACTAAGCATGTTTTGCTTACTAGTTCCTGTTATTTTTCTTATGCTGCAGATAGCGGTAAGAAATACTCGAACTAAAGGAAGAGGCAGAGGGAAGGTTGGAGGATGTGTGTGGTGATGGCTCGGGAAAGGATGAAAGATTCTATCTACCTTAGTTTGTCTAGAATCTAACTGCTTCCTATGAAAGATTGAAATTGTATTGCTATACTCTGAATGTATGATGATTGTGACTACTCTACTGTTAGAGATATGAAACCTAAGCCATGTTAGCTAATACTACTATTAATGTCTAATTCCTATAGTATGCATGCTCAGTAAAATGTTAGATGTTACTACTTTCGGTTGCTTATGAATGCTTCCTTTGTATGTGCTCTTTTGCATGTGTCTAAGATTAGATAACTCTTGCTATATGCTTACTTGAGATTTCATGCTATAGTGTGTTAAATGCTTTCCATATTAGGTTGTAAATGCATGTAGATATAAATGAATTATTCGATTGGAAAACCTTGCTTGGTAATTTAGTGTTCAATAAGCATGCTTATTACTAGTTCATGTATTGTAACTGTTTGGTTTGGATATACATGTTTAACATGATTGGATGATATGAATGTATGGACCCGTAACCCCGCCTTTAGGGTAGATATAAGGTCGGGCGTTACAACAAATCTCCAGTATATGCGATGTCAAACAAGTACAGCAAATAAGTGCAGCAAACAATGCACGATGCAAAATATGCACATGGTGCAATGACATGTGTCACCCCTGACACCAGACAGATCATCGTACACCTGTCATAGGGACGGCTGAACGGGTAGGGCTTTGACAATTATACACCCTGCCATCACTGCTCCTGAGTGACCGAGTGGACAGGATGCTGGCGAGGGACCACCCCTCTACCCCAAGCAATGGGGGAGCTCCGCTCTCATCTCCTCGTGGCTCAGTACGAGAAGGGATCCCTGGCTGCTACCACGCCCGCGCTCACCCTCCAAACAGTGGACGAACGGAGCAATACAGGGCAAATGCACACATCTACGGTATCCACTAACCCATGAGTGGCCGTGTGTGCATGTCATGTACCGGAAGACGATTAGGCTCAACCACAAGGGAGTCGCTGATCGCCGGCATGCAACAGTGCAAGGATGGTGTATGATAGATACACATACCTCCCTCCCAAGTCCCCAGTATACTAAGTCTCAGTCTGAAATCCTATAACAGGAAATACAGGTAACCTACAAGGTATACTGATCGGAAAACTACCAATCCCTCAAGGTCAAATGTAGGAGACAATACCACGGTCTCTAGCATACAAATGGATATGACAACACCTAAGACTGTATGGAACTAACAGCAGAATAACTCAGGGATGGACAACAAGTATCCAGAACTGGCATAATAAACAGGGATAAACAACAATATCTAGAACAGGCATAATAAACAGGGATAAACAACAATATCCAGAACAGACATAATAACCAGGGATAGCGTAGAATCTTATTGCTATCTATAACATTCTATGCATAACAAATGACAATATCAAAAGAGATAAGTCAAAGGGTACCCGCCTCCAAAGAAAGAGAAGTCCGTATCAAAAACGATAGAACCACCCGCCAATAATAATCCAATCAAGCTCCTGTATCAAGGATGCATTTAGTTAGCTATTACAAAGATAGTAGTTAGCTAACAAGCCCCTAAGTCATATTAGGGTTAACCTAATCCTTGCATTTCATTTAATTAACTTGATTAAATGATCAAACCCTTATTCGTTTAGGTTTATGTTTCACATTTAAGTTTAACCCAAGTTTAACCTAAGTGGTTAACTCAATTGTGATCCGCCACCTTTCCCAATTTACATTTCATCATCGAATCAAACACCCAATTAAATTCCATCCCAAAGAGCTCATGGTAAGGATTGGAACCCAAAGGATACACATCCAAACACAACCTATTTTCTCCAACTAGGTCTCGACAGAATGATCAACAATCACAACTGCATTAAGGAAATGAATCAAAGCTAAATTGCATTTATTTCCAATCCCACTCCCCAACTCAGTAGCAAATCTAAAGTGAGAAGCTCACCTGATTTCATTGTCGATTGTGATTTCCAAAAATCTGCCCACGATAAGAAGAAAACGAGAATCAATTACAACTACACTGATCTAACAGAAAGCATTTGATTCATCATCACTACCCTAACGAAATCAAGCCTTACATACATTGGCACCGTAAGGGCTCTTCGGCTCTGATTTTGGGCGACACAGCAACAGACAGAGAAAGAACAACCAATCTCAGAAAGGAGTCGGATGCTCGACTGTGGTTAGGTCACGCGAGGCAGGGGACGTGAAGGGAAGGAAAACGGTGTGGTTTGCGGCTGGGGCACGAGAGGAGAACGAATGGAAGGAGTCGACGCCTGCGAGTCTTGGCTTCGGCTGCGCTGCGCTAGGGCACGCGGACAAGATGGAGAAGATTGGAATCGTCTTGAACTTGGCTGTGGCAAGAGTATGCGAGGAAGAGGAGGAACAAGGGCAGTGGCTGCCTGTGGCTAGGGCTCGTGGGCGAAGGAGAAGAGAAAAGAAACGAGGCGATCGGGTGAGGGGTGGACTGCGGCGGACACACCTCACCCTAACCGGCCCTTTTAAGTGGCCATTTTTGCACTCTAGTCCATTCACTTTCAGTTTAATCGCAAGATCACCCCTAGGGTCTTAATTTCCAGCCCATTAGCCCCTTTATAACCCCTTGTTTAAATACAATTTAAATCCCTAATTTATGTCCAAGTCTTCGGAACCCCGGAATCTATCTGGTAACTCTCCGAAAATTTTCCGGAACCTTCCGAAAAATTTCCGGAGTAGAACAAACGTGTCGGATTCAACACCGCTAGTTTCGATGATTTGCTGGAATGCTCCGTCAAGCATGTCAATGTTGAAGAAGTACTGTACGCCCGTCGCAAAGATCCTGTCAGAGCCACCTCCCCTGGTCCGGCAGTTCCCTGATCAAACAGGAGGGAGCCCCCGGCCCCGGCCCGGGAAAAGGAACTTCACCCCGGGAAGGACCAGTGGGTTGGTAGGCGCTGGATGGTGGAGACGGTAGACACCGAGCAGCCAGAGCCATCACCAAGGTATTTTGGTTACCATGGCAGCTCGACACATTCCAGTGAAGAGTGTCACACCTTGAAGAAGAAGTTCGGCGAGGAGGCAGACACCAAACCTCGATGAAAGTGGAATAAGTCAGGGTACCGCAGAAGGTCTCCAAGGCGAAGTTTCTCTCCTCGGCGACAGCATGTCGGGGAAAATGAGGCCCGACCTAGGTCTCGATCACGATCGCGAGATAGGAGTCGGGGGCCCGCACCCCGAAGATCTCTCTCCTTAGAAAGAGACCCCCAAAAGTGCAAGGCTCCCATGTGGGGTCCGCCATCGGGTCATGTGGGAGTCATCTCCGGAGGGCCTACTAGAGGGGACTCCAACTGGGCCAGGAAGTCTTATACCCGGCCATTGGAAAACTACTCCATCAGGACGAGCCGAAGTCTGGAGCTGGGCCCTACAATATCTTTTGGGTCATCCGACCTTGAAGAAGTAGAAGCTCCCCATGAAGACGCCATAGTGATTGTAGCCTGTATTGCTAACTATGAGGTTAAGCGCATCATTGTGGACACAGGGAGTTCCCTGAACATCCTGTACAAGGCGACTTGGGATCAGATGATGATAGACAAGGAGGAACTGCTCTCGGTCACTCCGTTATTTGGTTTCACAGGGAATCGAGTACAACCGGTAGGGCAAATCACCTTGTGACTCTCATTGGGCAGTGACAGGCTCGAAAGAACCCGGAGGACTCCTTTCTTGATCGTGGACGCGACCTCCTCCTACAAAGCCATCCTGGGCTGCCCTGCGCACAACACTTTCTAGATGGTGGTCACTGTTTACCACCAAAAGATAAAGCTCCCGGTAGGCGACCGGGTAGTTGAAGTCCGAGGAGACCAGCTGGTGTCTCGATGGTGCTACAACGGAGAGGCAAGAACAGAGTCTCGGAAGAACCCGAGGGGCCTGGAAGACTTGCTGGATGAGAAGAAAAAAAAACGCAGGAGGTCTCGACCCGGCTGCGGTCTCGGACCCTTTTGGTCTTGGTAAGATTCGCGTTTTATTTAGAGTTCCTATCTGTGTATCTCTGTGCCCTGGCAGAAAAATCAAGTAATAAAGAGAGAAGCTCTTCCCCAAGATAACAACGCACTACCGAGAAGTTGAAAACCCTAACACCACGTGGTGCAGCCGATGCCCGGGGTACTTAGGCTTGGAGTGGGACATACGCGCCCGACCAAGTATCCAAAACCCTAATACCTCACGGTGCAGCCGATGTCCGGGGTACTTAGGCTTGGTCTGGGACATAGGCGCCCGACCAAGTATCCAAAACCCTAACACCTCGCGGTGTAGCCGATGCCCCGGGTGCTTAGGCTTGGTCTGGGACATACGCGCCCGACCAAGTATCCAAAACCCTAATACCTCGCGGTGCGGGCGATACCCGGGGTACATAGGCTTGGTCTGGGACATACACGCCCGACCAAGTATCCAAACTCCTAAAACCTCGCGGTGCAGCCGATGCCCGGGGTGCTTAGGCTTGGTTTGGGACATATACGCCCGACCAAGTATCCAAAACCCTAACATCTCGCGATGTAGCCGATGCCTGGGGTGCTTAGGCTTGGTCTGGGATATATGCGCCCGACCAAGTATACAAAACCCTAATACCTCACGGTGCAGCCGATTCCCGAGGTACTTAGGCTTGGTCTGGGACATTCACGCCTGACCAAGTATCCAAAACTCTAATACCTAGTGGTGCAGCCGATGCCCGGGGTACATAGGCTTGGTCTGGGACATACGCGTCCGACCAAGTATCCAAAACCCTAATACCTCACGGTGCAGCAGATGCCCGGGGTACTTTGGCTTGGTCTGGGACTTATGCGCCCGACCAAGTATCCAAAACCCTAACACATCATGGTGCAGCTGATGCCTGGGGTGCTTAGGCTTGGTCTTGGGCATACACGCCCGACCAAGTATCCACAACCCTAATACCTCGCGGTGCAGCCGATGCCCGGGGTACTTAGTCTATTGGGTATGGCTTGGCGGGTTTCCTTAGCGAAAATTTGGTCGTCCTTGAGAGACCTCGCCATATCTTCGATTTAAAAATCAATCCGAATGGAGACCCTATTGAGGCAATCTGTGGTCCGGAGTGACCAAGTGTTTTGATATTTGGGCAAAGGGTTTAAGTTAGGTTTACCATTGTGTATTTGATATTTGTATGTTGAGTGTGCAGGGTGCGCAGGTTACACATATGGACCTGACTGGACGACCTCGGTACAGTGAAGGGTGGCATGGAGATATGCTGGAGGCTTATGTGCATCTAAGGGACCTTGGAGAGCAGGGACAATGAGCTGAGGGGCGCAGACTTCGAGACATGCGTGAAGGATGGAATGACGGCAAGCTGGAGGCTTGCGTACATCCGAGGGACGGGAGCCGAAGATAAAGAGGGCACGAAGGCAATAGTTGAGGCTGCTGGTGAGGAGTCAGTCGAGTCGTGAGGGTACGAGTGCTCTGTGATTGTACTTGGGAAGTCCTAGGGATTCGAGTGCGGAGTGAAATGTACTCGGGGAGTTTAACCCTAGGCTTAGTAAGGGACCAGTCGACTGCCCTAGGAGCATTCGTTGGTAGTGGCTGGTGAGCTGGCAGAATTCTATCGTTAGGGGTGTCAACGATCGAATTCTGAGTGGGGCAGTCGACTGACCTGGGAGCAGTCGATTGCCAGCGAGAGTTTTCAACCCGAGTTCTATTTAAGGGGAACTTGGTTTGGGCTGAGACACTTGACGAATCTTGTCTTGGTTAAAGGCAAGATAGTAGTCTTTGTACTCAGGTCTTCTCAAGGTGTTGTGGTGAGGTTTCTCCACCCAGAAGGAGCGACGAGGGCTAGCCGGAGGTTATCCAGGGAGTGATCCACCGATAGATTCTTGGATTAGTCACCCTCCGGGGTGGATACCAAGTAAGATCACTGTGTTAGCATTGGTTAGTTTTGTTTTATTGTATATTCTGCTGCGTAACTAACCGTGTAGGAATAAAGAAGCTGAAAATCGCTATTCACCCCCCTCTAGCATACGGAATCGATCCAATAATTGGTATCAGAGTGAAGGACCGCTCTCGATTGGACTAACCGCTGAGGGAGCACATGCTATAGGAGAAAACAATGGAAGACAAGTTGGGTGAAGATATCTATAATCCACCGCCCTACGACCATGAGGATTCACTACAAGAATTTTTGGATTCAACAACACCCAATAGACAATGGTTTTTTGAAAAATCGTTGTCTTTTTTTATTTAACAACGATTTTTTCCAAAATTGTTGATGTTGAAAAAATTTTTACGGAAAAAGACAACGGTTGTTAAAAAACCGTTGTCTTATGTATGTCAAAGACAACGGTTTTTTAAAAATCGATGTCTATTTGGTTGGTTATGATAACTGTTTTTAAATAACTGTTGTCTATTTGTGTTGCTTACGTGGTAATACACAACAGCGAGCGAGCGAGCGCGAAAACGAAAACGCCCGCTATTTACATTATAACACACCCCTTTTTGCCGTGCCCTAGCTTCTCCACTCGAACCCCACCCTCGTCGACCCCTCTCCCTCTTGCCCGACATCGCCAACCCCTCCCCAATCGATCGCCACCTGTCCTCGCTGGAGTTAAGCCAGCCTCTCCTCTTCGCATCGCCACAACCCATCATTGCGCAACCTCCTTCCCCTCTTACCTCTTCACGCAATCTCCTCTTCGCATCGCTGAGCCAGAACTGCAGCTTAACCTCCTTCCCCTCTTGCCTCTTTCCGGCCAGCCCTCGTCTTCCCAGCGGCGGTTCCCGTGGGCGTCCGAGACCGGTAAGGGAACTAGCAAAATCTTGAGCATTTTTCGAAATAGAAGAAGTAGACTCTTTCTGCTCATCAATTATGGTCGCCACACCGCTGGCTCCTCCCTCTTCGGCCCTGGATTCACTAACGACTCTGACGCCTTTTCCCGGGTTTGGCAACCTGACACTACGTACCGAAACCCCAATGTCTCAGTCAAGGCGTTGTCCTCCGGGGGACACCAAATACTCGCCGCCAATCAAGCCCCAAATTTCTTTCCCGTCAAGCTGTACGAGATAGCTAGCCATCACAACCGTCAACACTGGGGACGCTTTAGAATACTTGCTGCCAGTGGACACGCGGCTAGATTACATGCTCTAGTTTCTTTTTGCTGAGATAGATTCAGGGGTGAATGCTACATCACAAAGGGTGTTTGATACGTGACGAGAATCAACATCTACAAGGAGGTGAGAGGGTTCACTGCCTTCAAATGGAGTCACATAGTGCATAACTTGACAAGTAAGATCCTTAGTGTTAAGTTGGTGTCGGTGGTGGGAAAGCCAATTATCTGTGGACTTGAGAACTACGCCATGGTGTTGGGTTCTCCTGGCACAAAATCATAAAAACGCAGCGGAAACAAGAACTCTTGAGTGATCCATGCGAAAGAAAAACTCGTACGAAATTGATCTACATCTACTTCTAAAGAAGATATACCTTTGGAGCGTGCCCTTTGCTTATCCCGCTCGTCCAAGATGCGTCGGATCTCTTGCACGTTCAAGTGTTCGTGCCTCTATTCGTATCTACACGGACACAATCTCTCAACTTCGGGAGAGCTAGCTTAGTCGTGCTAGCAACTTGAGGTAGCTCGTAGAACACCAAGAACCCTACAATAGGGTTTCGACCAAAAGAGGAAGATGAGGGAGGGAAGAAGAAAGGGAAGAAGGAGTGGAAGAAGAAGAAGTCATCCAAAGTCACAAGACCCTCTTTTATATTCATCCCATGAATATGAAGAGGTTTGTGTCTCTTTGACTTCCCAATAAAGAGCACATCTTTTTATGTGGCTATTTATCATTTCCCATGTAAGATTAAGAATCTTTTCTTTTTTCCTTCATTAAATACTTTAATGAATTTCCCTTTAATACCGACCGGGCCTCTCTGGCTTCCGACCGGTCTCCAGACCAAGTCTACCGAGTGCCGAGCTCCCGACCCAGTTTGCCGACCTCCGACCCAGTCTGTCTAGTGCCGACCCAGTCTGCCGAGTGGATCTCCCGATCTACCTTCCCGAGTTCCCAACTCGGGCTTGGACTTTCGATTTCCCAACTCGGGAATGGACTCCCGCGTTCCCAACTCGGGCTCGAACTCCCGAGTTCCCAACTCGGGCTCGGACTCCCGAGTTCCCAACTCGGGCTCGGACTCCCAAGTTCCCAACTCGGGCTACCACTCAGATTTCCCGAAACATTGTGTCCTTTGTGTGTGACCCAATAGGTTCTCGTGACGTTGGCAATGCGCCTAAACACTTTAGACACATAAGCAATGAGCGACATCTAGCAATGCATCATTGCTACCCAAGTAACAAGAAAAGTCGAGATCCGACTAAACCTCCGTGACTATGATAATGTATGACCTTGTCCTTCTATCCTTGATATCTAGATTGACCAATGAGGCATAGACCGTGTCATCCTCAATCAATCTTGTGTTTCTTGATCCCCGAGTAGACTCACTCAAACAAATGAGCTCAATATCTCATATTGACTCATTTGAGCATGATCATGCGTTTCAGTAGTCCTACTCGATCAAGGGGCCCACAGATATCACTCCCGTCATATGGGAGGGATAGATCCCATCTACATCACTCACATCCCTCCGCATAATTCATTACATACCCAGTGATCGCCTTTATAGTCCACCCTGTTACGGGTGACGTTTGACGATACCAAAGTACATAACTCCTTATGTAGGGAACCGTAGTGACTTCAGGTCTAAGGACTATTCATACCAATAGTCACATGAGAAAGTCTATGACACTCATATGACAATCTATGAAACTTTCTCATGGCGGGTCATTCAGTACACATTCTCCAATGTATACCCATGTGTCAACTTGATATCACATATCCATGACTTGTGAGCTCAAGTAATCAGTTGACCTACATGCTAGTCTCCATGCATTAATATTGTCCCTGAATATTAATACTTGACTAGGAATAATTTAGTGTAGTGTTCTCTACATTATCTCACTATCGATTCAACCAATCAATATAATGTAGATAAGAACCTACTATATATGGACATTATTATACTTAGTTATTCGGCACAGAATACAAAGTAAGTATAATAACCAAACATGCCTTTATTAATGATAGAATATGATACAAAATGTCTCTAGTCAATCATTACATAATTGGCTCTAGGGCTCCTACTAACACATGGTGCCCTTGGACATGGCCACGGTGCCAAGTCAAGATAGATGGTCAGGAACATGAATTGGGATTATACAGTTGCTACTAGGAACAGTTCTGAGCTGACTTCCTTCTTGACAGTTTTGGCGATGCAAGCACTTAAGGAATCATTGCGGATACCAGATAGGATGGGCTGGAATGGAGACCCGTGCGCACCTTCCACATGGGATACCTGGGAGGGTGTCACTTGTCATCGCAGTGATAATGGACAGAATCTTGTTGTCACTCAATTGTAAGCGATCACATAATATTTCATGATCAGATTATCTTTGCATTTTTTTCTTATTAGTCTCCAAATTGTATACTTTTCATTAGTAGTTTCCATCATCAACGAGCTCTTCCATCAGCATACTTTGGCTTCTTCCAATAGTATACAAAAGTTGTAGGACATGAATCAATAGTGACTGCATGAGAAGTGAGACTCTTCTTCAGTGGAGATATGGTTTTATTGGGTCGGTTATTCTTTAGTAGCGAATATCAGTGAAATCAGCATGAACGCTTAGAAAAGAAAATTGATCATCTGCATTATGTTTTATTATTGGACTACCACTGGGTTTCAATCCTGGGAAACAAATTACTGTTAATTTTTATTATTTCTAGTCAATTTCTATGGTAGATATTGTACTTTCATTTGCATGGTCATGTGTGTATTTAGGAAGGATAAAATCTTTCATCTAACAATATTTAATTTGCATGGGCATGACACAATGTAGTCGAAATAGGTATACTAATACCTACATGTTATTTCTTGTATTAATTATGTCAAGTCTATGTGGATTCTGGATACTGCCACAAAACCTGAGGGATTATTCCTAACTTGCTTAACTTTTCATGTTTTGATTTGCAGGGTTTTAATTGTTGGTTGCCAAATTTAGGTGCAAGGAATGCACCTCTGACACAGCTGCTCTGGGAAAGCAAGCATATGGAAGGAGGCTTTACGAATTGTTTCTGAAGAAGGTTTTAGATGCATTTTGGAAAGGAAA
>JAGFNQ010005601.1:22977-39330 GCA_024364735.1 Boesenbergia rotunda | reverse complement strand
GCCGGGCATGGATGTGTCCATCAACCCAAACAAGAAACAAAACTCCGATTCTAACCATATTAATGGAAGGTGTTGGCCTTAATATTTTGTAAGGGGTTTTGGGTCTCATCCTTTCTTTTCTAAGCACATTCATGACATAGAATTATGTCATGACTAACGATTTCCTTAATAAAGTATGTATGTGACTTAATTTATCAAGTCTCATTATTTGAATTAGGAACCGGATTTCCTAATTCTAATTTCATATTTTATTCAAGGAATTGTTTTGGGAAACAATTTCCTAAATTGTCATAATCAATTTCGGAAATAATATGTTCAAGACTTTGATTTCTCTAAATCAAATCTTATTAAATTAAGAGAGAGATTCCCTTAATTCAACCACATATTATTTTCATGAAAATCTCTTTTAAGAAACTCTATAGGAAACCATTTTCCTAATTAATTTTGGAGACAACAATATGTAAGAGCATCACCTCTTAAAACATATTTTATTCATGGATTTAATTAATTACAACGTATTGTTTTCTAAGGGTGGCTCCCCGAGGCTCAGATACCCAAAGAAAAGTAATTTGTTGTAAATCCAATTTGGACAGCTCCCCGAGGCTCAATCCAAATCAAACATGACAATTTCATTTAAAATTGGGAAATTAAATTACAACAACTAACTTTAAATTGGACGGCTCCCCAAGGCTCAATCCAAAATAAAGAATTTTGTTGTCAATTTAAAAACCAATTCAAATTTAATTGTCAATTAACTGTCCATAAATTTGTCTAGACTTTCTTGAAAGAAAGTGCCCAAAATTGCGAGATTTCATAAATAGGTTTTCAGAATAATTGTAAGTTTCTGGTACAAAGAAAACTTACATATTTCCAAAATTGGAAAATTTCTAAAATAGAAAATTTCCAAAATTGGAAAGTTTCCAAAGATGCGAAGTTTTCACAATTATCATAAAATTTCAGAAACTACGATATTTCAAAAGTTTGCGAAATTTCATGAGGATTTCCAAACTTAGAAATTCCTAATTCTAAAATTTATTATAATTGGAAAGTTTCCATAATTGAACAATTTTCCAAAATTGAGATCATGACAAAGTTTTCCGCAAAACAATTATATGATTATGTCGAACACTAACCTCGCTCTGATACCACAGTTGGGACCGGGTGCATGTTGACAAGGATACGGGTTCGTAAAATTTTAAATTTTTACGTGCAGCGGAAGAATTAGCATAAAATAATTTCTCAAATTATTTTAACCACGTATTTAGCATGCAACCTTATGATGTGTAGACATGATCATAAATTAAAACTTTGAGGAAAAGTAAACTAATTTACTTAGTACCTTGCGTAACTCAAAGTAAGGGACGAGATCCAACCATAGCGTCCCTTGGAAGCTCTGCCTCTAATCGCGTCCACGCCGAGTTCTCTTCAGGATGACTTCGCAAAGTCACGAGTTTTGTGGCGACGAGAACTACTAGATTCTCTATAGGCACAACTAGAAGATCAAGAGAGAAGAAAAGGAAACTAACCACCAAGTAACGGAATCAAAATTCTGGGAAGGAAGGAGTTGCGACCCGCTTCTTCTTCTTCTTCTTTGGCTCTTCCTTGGTTGTTGTTGCTCACGCCAACCCTAGAGGGGTGTGTTGTGCGCCGGCCCTAATGGGAGCTTGGCGCGCCGACCCTAAGAGGAACAAGGGGCGCCGGCCCTAAGGGGCAGAGAAGGGGAGGAAGAGAATAAGAGAGGGAGAGGGAGAGAATTAATCTCTTGATTACTCTATTGATCGGAATTCAAGGCTTGCCTTTGGTTCCTTTATATAGTAGCCTCTCCCTTGCCAAGTCTCCCTCTTAATAGAATTTTCATAAGAAATTTATCCTATAAATTCTCTTATGAATTATTCTGTTTAAGCCAAGTTTTATTATAACTAATTTTATAATAAAACAAAAACTTCTCTCTTTTAATTATGGAATAAAATTTGTATATAAAATTTTCTTATCATGAAAAAATCAATTCATAATTGATTTTATAAATTAAAATTAAACCAATTCATTGTTCATTTTAATTTCCATAAAAAGAATAAATTTCTACAAATTTCTTTATAAATCTCTTTATATAAATTTCTTTATATATCAATTTATATATAAATTTCTTTATATATAAATTTCTTTATTTTATAAAACAAATCGCACTTGATTTATTTTATTAATTAAACCAATTAAATTGGGTTTCCCCCTTTTTAATGGCCGGCCAAACCAAGAGGGTGGACACCCTCTTTGGCCTGCCAAACCAAGCCCGATCCCTCGCGAATTAAACTCATTTAATTCGCCTAATAAGCCTTCAAAAGACTTAGCCATTTTTAGCTTCCGTTGCGCCTCTGATAAATTCAGATTCGACTTATTTCTCTTGATCGGAAAATCTAATTTTCAACTCATTTTAAATCCCTCGGATTACTCGTAGTGCGTGTCACTAAATAGGCTTTCGATTTATGTTGGCCGTCTATAATCAACCAATTATAGAACGATCATGAGTGGCACCTAGTAGTACATCATGATCCCCAATTAATCGAAAGATCAACGGTTGACCTCAGAAGTAATTCTGAAACCCTTCAGCAGCTCTAATAAATCGTGCCCCATTCCCTTCACCATCTTATACCCACTTGGTTCAGGACATGGTCTGTTTGTTTCAGTCCCCACTAGACTGACTACGTCACACCTAGCCCAAGTAGTGTCTTTCTCGTCCTTTGGATTTCTAATTACTCTCATGTATTTAAGAGACTCATACTCTAAACATGATATGCTCTGGCCAGAGGCTTTGAGTAACAATCCAACGATAGGCCTGGGTATACATCTCCTCGCAAGGAGTGGTGAATCCTTTGTAGGTTGTTCAAACATCTTCGGGCACTTCGGCTTATACCCAATCATCCTGGGTCCACACCTCCTAGGAGATGCTTGCTTAAGATGTTAAATTATAAGTCTCCATGACCAAGATGACTTGAACACCGTAAGTCAAAGGAACATCGCACTTAAGCTGCAGTAAGAACTTCATTGACATATCTATATAGATTACCATATGAAGTTTTACAGCTAGTCACTCCAATGAACTAGTTCCCTTAACTAGCATCCATGTTTATCTCCGGACATCCCAATGTCACCAGCCAGTGAGAATCAGCTGATTAGAGAATAACCCATGCTAGTCTCAACAGAATTGATAGTGTCTGTTTTTATCAATTCATCGACTAGGGATATTTTCAATACTTCACAATTACACATGTAGAGATAATCACTAGTTGTGATCCCATCACAAATTCTCTTATGCTGTGAAATGTATTGTGGACATTCAGTAGATGAGTTTAAGATCCCAATCAAATATACTAACATGTATACTCAAATAGTGAATTATCATTTATTAAAATAAATATTTACAATCATAAGGCGAATTCCTTAGGACACTTTTCTCATATCACTAACATTCTCAGCCATCGCAAGGAGTTTTGGTGAGTTCCTGTTCCGTTCTGTTGGGAATTGGCTATAGATTTTGGGTGGATTTGAATGCTGGTTTGGTATAGGATTTAGTTTTAATTTTTGGATTTATGACCGTGACAGCAGAATTCTTGGAGTTCAATTCATCCTTTTCTATTGACAACTTGTATATGTAGGATTGGGTTTTTGATCTGAGATCTATCTTGAGGTTGGTTTTGAATGTCTGTAGTATCTGAACTATTTCGATGTGATAATAGATTGAGTTTGATCTTGTTGGATTTCAAAACTACAGATGGAATTTCGGTTGTTTAGTGTGGGCTGATAAGATTGAGGTTTGTATAGATTGATTGTATTAGGTGTTTGATACTAAGTCATATGCTACCTTAAGCATTAGAGTTAATGTTGGACTTTAGGGTATTTTGATCATGAATGAGTGTTGAACCTGATGGAAGCTTGGAGTTATTGGACTGATGCCCTGTTGGATCAGTTTGGAATAGGTGAAGTAGTCTTAGGAGTCGAGTTTCATTTGGATTGTGAAGTTAAACCTAAATGGAGGTTGCCGTGTATACTTCCAATTTTGGATACCTATTCTAGCATGATTTGGTTAATGGTTTCTAAGGATTGTATTCCACTGTGGTGGAGAGGTGATGACTTGGGTTAAGCTCGAGGTTAAGCATAAAATGAATCAAGAGTTGGACTAAGTGGGAACTAATCACTGAATTACTTTAGAATAGTTTTATTAAGGGTATAGTTATGTGTGGTTAGTTATCCTTTGTTATGGTAGCTAAAATTATACCCTTTGATACAGGACATTGATCGATTTGCGTTGGACCATTGGACAGGAGGCTCTCTGTTGATACGGACGACTCCTACTTTGAGGCGGGTACTTCTTGCTTGTCTTCTTTAGATCCACGTTATCTTTATGCATGGCTATTTGTTATTGATGCAGTAGGCTGATATTGACCTTTATCTGCTACCGTTTTGTTATCATGCTTGATACTTATGCTTGACCATGGATATGATCTGAATTTCTTTCTATACAGTCTCGTTTATTGTTATCTGATTCTGTATAGCATTGGTATGAGTATGAGTATGTGGATAGGGATTAGCATACCATTGTATGGTTGCATTGGTCGATTCTGGTCATACATGCACGTGTGTCTAGATATGGATTGATTGGGTTATTATTGCATGTCACCTGATATTTGCATTGATTGATTCTGGTCATACTTGCACGTGTGTCTACATATGGATTGATTGGGTTATTGTTGCATGTCACCTGCTATCTACATTGGTTGATTCTGTTATTACTCGCATGTGCACTTAGATGCATGATGGTTAGGTTATTATACCTGTGATCAGCCTGTGCATGTTATGTTGAGTTATGTATGATGACCTGGTAGGGTTTGCATGTGTTTGGGTCATGCACCATACTTGCACTGTTGCATGTCGGCGATCAGCGACTCCCTTGTGGTTGAGCCTATCGTCTTCCGGTACATGATATGCACACACAGCCACTCATGGGTTAGTGGATACCATTGGGTGTGTGCATTTGCCCGGTATTGCTCCGCACGGTCACTATTTGGAGGGTGGTTCCGGTGCGTGGTAGCAGCTAGGGATCCCTTCTCTTCCCATAGACTAGAGGAGATGAGAGCGACGCTCCCTCATATATACATGAGGTAGGGGGGTCGTCCCCCGTCAGCATCCTGTCCACTCGGTCACTCAGGAGCAGTGATAGCAGGGGGCGTACAGTGTCACAGTTCTACCCACTCGGCTGACACAGTATCGCATGTCTCGGTGGCTTGACTGGAGTTAGGGGGTGACCATGACATTGCATCATGTGCATATGATGCATTGTGCATTTTGATTGTGATTGCTGCATTAATTTGCTGCACTTGTTTGACATGCATGTAGAGGATATGCTCATGTGTGGTTTGACTAGCTCGTGTGGTACGAGTCTTTTATGGTATGGATAGATTGATTTCTGGTATGTACAGTTAGTTGTTACTTTCAGTTATGCATATTCTGCTATTCCTGTTGAGAGTGTATCCTGTTGTTTCTTTATAGCTTATTCAGCTATTTTGTTCAGCCATGCATATCTATCTATATACCCGCGAGTCCACTTGGACTCACCACCCGTCGTAATATTATTGTTTTCAGGTTGATAGCTTGCCGGAGGAGTCCAGTTGCCAGTCCCGGGTCCCCACGACTCCATTTGGATGGGAGCTTCCGCTGGTTTTGTTTTCTTTTGATAACATTGTCTATTTTTTGTATTTCGTTTTGTTACCGTGGCTTGTATTGGATTTGTTCGTGCGGTATTGTATTTTGAGTCCTTTGTTGACTTTTGTGATGTGGTTTTGCTACGCGCCTGCCCTAGAGGCAGCTCAGGTGAGTTCTAAGTTCAGTGTTGTGTTGTTTCAGTATTTTATGCTTTATATATATCTGTTTTGAGGCCTGAGGCCAATTTATAAACTGCGTGGGTTTGTGTGTATGTGTAAATTGTCCGCCGGATAGAGGAGATGCTGTCCGATTTTATATTGTATCAGCGACTCCATTGGTCTTGGGGCGTGACACAACCCTATGTGCAGAATTCTACAACAATATAGTCAAACAAAATGACCTTATGTTTGTCACCACAGTACAAGGGATGCCCTTGACAATAACACCCTCGTTGCTCAACAGATTTCTTGGACTACGAATTTCTCATTCCACTTTTTGCTGTTATCCTCCTAGAGATCCTCCCTTTGATGTTCCCTACTCTCACATTGACCTGGACACCCTATATTCCTATTTTTATAGAGATGCCCGAAACCCTTTGACTAGACAATTTCAGTCTGTAGATCATAGGTCCAGGACTATGCTCTTTATAGAGTCCTAGTCCGTTGCATTCTACCCTTGTCCACTAGGGACGTCGCGACCATGCGACCATTCCACACCTTCTTACTGTACGCATTGATCCATCACCTAGATATCGACATTGGACTTCATATGTTTCACACCATTCTATATGTGTCCAATGTTACTACTCAGGGGCGGGTACGCACCCCTTACTGCCACATCATCACCTCTATTCTTCATCATCACGGTCGTAATATCACCGATGGAGAGATGACCACAATGACCGAATTTGATGAAATAGGTTTTAGAAACTTTTCCCTAGCGGGCATAGAGGTCTCGGGTACCGAGGTTTTATCATGGAGACGTCAGCGAGCCGGAACCCAGATCGACTCTGATGAGGAGATAGTGGTCGATGTCGTAGATCTAGCTGCCAATATTCGAGAGCAGATGGACGAGCCCCCACCTCCGACAACTGACGAGAGGCTAGCTCTACTTTAGACAGAGGTCCACAGTCTCAGGGAGGAAGTGGAAGCCAATCACGCAGAGTATATGGATGCCCTCAGAGCCGATCGAGAGACTAGCGACGCACGGTATAATGAAATGATGTCGCTATTCCGATCCTAGCAGCCCAGCTCATCTGATCATCCCGGTCCTTCCTCTTAGTTCAGATTGATATTATACTGTTGACTGGTTAAGTACCCCTACTCAGTAGGGTTGCATGTATTTGACTGTGGTTTGACTATGTTGGCCCTCGCTTTGACCAGTTGACTTATCAAGTTGCTAGTTGCATTCTTGATTATCTGATCTTTATCAGTTATTATGCTTGGTAGAATAGAGTTGCTCTACTTCTGTGTGTTGGTAAAACTGTTTTATTACTTATTAGTTCCTACTTAATTTGCTCTACTTCTTTGTGCATTTTTAAAACAATTTTTCGACTTAGTCTTTCTTAAGAAAAATTACCCCTTTCAAAACTAGGGTTTTTTCGCAAATGGACTTAGCCTAGGCCCTAACCCTAAAACTGCATGCACCTATAGATCTAGAAGCCAGCATCTCACAAGCACCTTAGGGTACTTTTTATTGATAACCTAGAATGGGTTGAGATGCTTAGGTCTTTGCCTTAATTCAAGATGCTTTAAGTCAGTGCATCTGCAGTAATTGGGGCACTAAATATAAATTAAACAGTAATCAGGTTAAGTGTCAAGCTTAGAAAATCTAACTTGAATAGAACACTTAACTTGACTAACCCTAGCAAAAGCTACTATTTATAACAGTTAGTAAATAGCTAATTGGGTTAGACAGGACCCGAAAGACAAAATTAGAATTGATTTAGTCCAATTTATACCATGAATTGGTTCAGTACAGCACCTTACTTCTTTTGCTATATTGGTTTGCTATATTGTTTTTTTTATATATGGCAAAGGGGGAAAGATTGGAAAGGAGAGAAGAGAAGGTTTTAAAAAAATTTTCAAATTTCAAAACTTTATCTCCTTTTTCAAAATGTAAAATTCCTTAAGTCAATTACCTTTATTTTCAAAATTTATTTCAAAGCACTTGACTCAAATTATTTTCAAAATTTATTTATTTTCAAAATTTATTTCAAAGCACTTGACTTAAATAGAAAAGTTTCTAAGTATTAATTTTAAAATTTCCTTGAAAACTTTCTAAAGTGCTAAAGAGGTTGGAAAAATTTTTCACAACTCAAAAATATGGTAGAAATTTTAGAAAAGTTTTGAAGTATTAATTTCAAAATTTCCTTGAAAATTTTCTAAAGTGCAAAAACTAAGTATTTACTTGAAAATTTTCTAAGTGTAAATTTTCCAAAGTACCCAACCCAAAATATTTTTCGAAAAATGTTTTCTAACTTAAACTTTTTGAAAATGTTCTAAGTATTGAAAAACCATTTCCCTTTTAGACTTAGAAATGTTTTCAAACCCCGCGAACCTTTGAAAAACCTAGGGGGAGATTCCTTCCGGGGGAGGAAATTAATTTGGCGCTTTACCTGTTCTTGTGTTTAAACTTAACTTTTTGAACCGGGTTGCCATAAATCAAAAAGAGGGAGATTGTTGGTGCAGGCAGCACCTAAGTCAAACCTGGGTTTTGATAATGGCAAAGGGTTTAAAAGTTAAGATGTTGTTTTGGTATAATGTGTTGTGCAGAAAGAAGTCCTGGCGAAGGGCTGCTGGGCACCTAGCGATGGACTGCTAGGCATCGAAACCCTAAGACCTGGCGAAGGGCTACTGGGCACCTGGCGAAGGGCAGCTAGGAGTCTAACACCTAGCGAAGGGCTGCTAGGTGATAACCGTTTTAGTCGTGTTACGGTTTCAAATACAATTAAAGTGTTGAACTCCTCTAAACTAATGTAGCATAGAGTAACTCGAGTCGTCTCTCAAGGAATGTAATGATAGGTTAATAATCTTAGGATTCCAAGTTATTGCTTTTGGATTTTTTTTGATATTAAACTGGGGTCTTGGATTTGAGTGTTATGACTACGAAATGAAATAGTAAAGCAAGTATGAAATCTAATCCTA
Source organism: Boesenbergia rotunda (assembly GCA_024364735.1). NCBI lineage: Eukaryota > Viridiplantae > Streptophyta > Magnoliopsida > Zingiberales > Zingiberaceae > Boesenbergia > Boesenbergia rotunda. The sequence goes on along the minus strand of JAGFNQ010005601.1, from coordinate 30,490 downwards.
ATTAATGAAAGACAATGCAAGTAAAGAAGATCTAATCTAACCTAAACTACACTTGTAAGAAAATGAAAAGCAACATAAAAGAAACGTTCATGAAATAGGGCATCAATGAAACCTAACATAATTGCATCAAATCGAAAGACATAACCATAAGAAAACATAAAGCAATCAAACTAACAAACATTAAAAGAATCTAAGCTAAAGAAAATGTAAAATTGAAATCTATCTAATGGAAGAGACAATTCATCAAACACATGGTATGCATGAAAGAAAGCATTAAGGAAACTAAGCATGGAACGAAACTTAATCTAACCTAATTTCTCTTAATTAAGAAAAGAACAAACATAACTAACTACCATTCAATAAGAAATGCATTGCAAGAATTTAAACTAGCCTAAGTGGAACACTTAAAGTAACAAAAATTGATTGGGAAATTTCATCAAACACCTAACATGCATCTACCAATCCAAGCCTAAAATATGGAATTTCAAACATGGAAGGTTAATGTCATTACAATTCAACAATAAACTCAACATTAAACTCAACATTAACAATCATCACTCAACATTACAAAGAAATCACCCAACACATTGGACAAATGAACCCAAGCTTCGGATGAATCTTTGGTTGCGGATGGGACTCGGAAGCGGGCTGCCGGATGATGGAAGAAGGAGCTATCCCCTTTACCCTATGGCATGAGGAAGTGAAGAAGAGTGAAGAAGAAGTGAAGGAGAAGGAGAAGATGGGAGAAGAAGATGGGAGAGGCCTCCCTTGCGTGAGTTCGGCCAAGCCCCCCCTCCTCCTTCCCTAGCTTGCGTGAGCCAATCCCCTCATCCCGAGAGTGGCATGAGGTGAATGTAGTGAGGGTTTCTTAATGGGTTTTGGGTTTTGGGTTTTGGGTTGAGGAGAGGAGTGGTTTAGACCCGAATCCAATAAGGATTGTAATTGGGCTTAAGGATTGGATGATGTTGATGGGCTTTTGGATGGGTTAGAGCCTTCCTCTTCTTGGATCCAATTTGGGTTGGATGAAAATAAACCATCTTCAATTGGATTGAACCATGCTTTCAAATTAGAACATGCTTCAATTGAACCAAGCCTTCAACACTAGCATTGGGTTCACTTTCTTTGATCCAAGCCTTGGTCTAAGCCCATCTTTAATTCCCTACAAAAATCATGAAATAATGCCAAAATTTAGAGGAAATTATAATGAGCTCCAAAAATAGATCCTAATCGTAAAATATGATATAAACATGATTTAAACGTACGAGAGGATAAACAAAATGCTAATTAAATGAGCAAATATAATGATATAAAATGCTAGTTATCACTAGACACCTGGCGAACGACTACTTGGTATCGAAGACCTGGCGAAGGGCTGCTAGGCACCTGGCGAAGGACTGCTGGGCAAAAGTCCAACCGGAGGAGCCAGATGGCCAAAGGAGAAGGGCAGCAGCTGGGCTAGGCGCCCGGGTGGTCCCTGGCGCCCAAGGTCAAAGCCAAACGAGCAGTTAAGCAAGAATCGCTTCGAAAGCTTATTGGGCCAGGCACCCTGATGGCCCCGGGCGCCCTGATGGTCCCGGGTACCATGGATGTCCCGGGCGCGATGGGTCAAAGCCAAAGTGTGATTGAAGCAAACTCAGCCATGAAGCCAGCGGACCAAGTCAATCGGGACGTCCCCAATGTCCCGGGCGCCCCCGTCAGCTCCAATGCCGATTCGAAGGGGATAAGCGCTGACCAAGCTTCGGATAAAGGTTTTCAAATCCGAAGGCAAGTGTCAGGTGCCCCCGACGTCCCAGGCTCCCCCAGGAGCAGTATAAAAGGGGCTCGACCCCTAAAGCTTCGACATCACTTTTTTCAACGCTTCCAAGCTCTTCGTTCAAGCGCTCTACTCCGACAAACTCCGTTCTCGACATTCTAGCGCCGACGATGACCCTCTGCTCCGAAGAATGATCCACACCGGGCGTCGGTAACGAAGAGTATACTTGTTTACTTACTGCACTAATATTGTAACAATTTCTGTAAACTTTTGCGCTACTATAGAATTGCCCACAGTAAATGGTCAAGGACCATGGGCCTTAGATTAGGAGCCGAACGCGACTCCGAACCAAGTAAAACTACTTGAGTTCTGTGTGTGTGTGTTTTTTGTTTAAATTTCGCTGCGTACTTTCTCTTTTTAATCGACTACTAATACTTGCTTGTCCTTAATAACATATCTACCTGTAGGAAGATCTTTGGCAAGCAGCTTTTCTAGTTGGAACTGAGGTTTTCATCTTTGTTTTGTCTATTGACTTACGCTTTAATATGTAAAAAGGCATGCGATTCATCATTTCTTTATGAGAGTTGTTGCATTTGATTTTGACAGTGGGACAACATGGATAAACTTCGTGAGATTAATTGGTGTTTTTCAAAATTAGAGGTGTGTCTTTGTCATTTCTCAATTCCTGAATGAATAAAGTGTATTGATGATACTGATCATTGTTGATCTTGGTGCATAGAGTGCCTTTGAGGGTGGGGAGCTTCACGGGAAGACGGTCTACATTTTTGGCAGCATGGAGGGTAAATGACTTGGATGTATATTTTTTTTGCTCAGCTCATCTATTCAAAGTATTTTAGTTGCTAGTTAATTGCCTATTTAGATACCATTTTAGATTATGTCAGTTAGTAGTTAGTTGAAGATTTAAATTCACCTTAACACTCCCACCATACATCTTTCACATCGTACACCATTACATAATTACTTATTCATCTTTAAATTGTACCTTGAGTTTCCTCTTTTCTATTTACATCTTATTTGTTTGCATACAATCACACACTTAAAAATATTTGGAGGCTTTGCCCTGTCTATTTGATTGATATGCTTCTGTTTTTCTTTCTGCAGCTCAAATGTTAAATGTGAATGGTCAAGAGAATGTTGTGCTTATTCCCATTGTGCTAGCTATAAGTTGCTTCATATAACAATTTTTAATCACCCTTGATCTTCTGATAGAGTGCAAGTACTTAGAATGTACAAATGGGCAGCGAAATTTATTTACTACTTTATATTTGAAAAAAGATTTGAAATCCTTACACATAGGCTTACTTCAGCATATTTCATTGTTTATTGACTTATCACAATCCTTTTTTTTATTAAATTAGCATGTCTAATGTTATCATTAATCAAAATCAATTATTAGCTATTCCCCTTGAATTGCTTATCACAAATATGGTAGCTAACAACTTATCGTGTCTATAGTTATTTGGTAGTGTTTCCCAACCACTAATGAGAAAGGGATAGCATTTAACACTTAATAACACACAAAGTGAGAGAGCATTGTGTGATTTCATAATAAAGAGAATTTGTTTTTTATTTGAATATTGTTTGTTTATCTTCTAAAATAAAATCATGTCCTCTAGGTGGATTCTCCAATTCCACCATCTGATAAGATTGGTATAAAATCTGTTCCAAGGGAGAAAGAGGAGTAATACCCATGAAGACAATGAAAATGGAGGATTGAATACTCACACAGATGACTCAAGCAAGCTGGAAGAGACTGTTGAGGCAATATGTGGTCCGGAGTGACCAAGTGTTTTGATGTTTGGGCAAAGGGTTTAAGTTGGGTTTACCCTTGTTATCTCATATGTGTATGTTGAGAGTGCAGGTTGTATAGGATACACATATGGACTTGACTGGACGGCCTCGGTACGAAGAAGGGTGGCATGGAGACAAGTTGGAGGCTTGTGTGCACCCGAAGGACCTTGGAGAGCAGGGACGATGAGCTGATGGGTGCGGACTTCAAGGCATGCGTGAAGGATGGCATGGAGGCAAGCTGGAGGCTTGCGTGCATCCGAGGGACGGGAGCCGAAGATGAAGAGGGCGCAAAGGCAACAGTCGACGCTGCTGTGGAGGAGTCAGTCGAGTCGTGAGAGTACGAGTGCAGTGTGATTGTACTCGGGAAATCCTAGGGGTTTGAGTGCGGAGTGGAATGTACTCAGGAAGGGTAACCTTAGGTGGGTGAGTAGACCAGTCGACTGGCCTGGGGGCAGTCGACTGATGGAACTCACAGAAGGGTCACAGCCTGGGACCAGTCGACTGCCCTGGGGACAGTCGACTGATAGGTGGTTGGTGGGCAGGCAAATTCGAACGTTGGGGGTGTCAACGGTCGAATTTGACTGGCACCAGCCGACTGCCCTGGGGGCAGTCGACTGGTAGCGAGAAATCAGCCCCGAGTCCTATTTAAAGAGGACTTCCTGGTGGCTGAGCTTCTTGACGAATCTTGTCTTGGTTAAAGGCAAGATAGTAGTCTTTGTGCTCAGAGCTTTGATTGTGATTGTGGCGAAGTTTCTCCACCTACAAGGCGTGACGAGGGCTAGCCGGAGGTTATCCTGGGATTGATCCACTGATGGATTCTTGGATTAGTCACCCGTCCGGGGTGGATACCAAGTAACTCGGTTTGTTAGCATTTGTTCTTTGTTGATTAGTTTTATTATCTTCTATTTCCACTGTGCAAACTAACAACGTAGGTTGAAAGAATCAAAGAAATGTTATTCACCCCCCCTCTAGCGGGCGTATTCGATCTTACAGTTGGTATCAGAGCGAAGGACCGCTCTTGATCGGACTAATCGCTGAGGGAGCAAGAACGCTAGAGGAAGAACGATGGAAGATAAATTTGGGGACGACATCTACATCCCACTGCCCTACGATCATGAAGAATTTGAATATTGGGGGGCAAGGATGGAGACTTGGCTTAGCATGGATTGGCCATGTAGGATAGTCATAGAAGAGCCCTTCGAAGTTCCAAAGGACAAGCACGGGAAGAAGCTTCGTCCTAGATATTGGGACAAAGAGCAACAAGAACAATTTCGGGCAAATAAGAAGGTAATTGATATCTTATTAAATATTTTGCCTAACGATATTTTGAATGATGTAGGTAAATATGAGAATGCCCATGAATTGTAGGATAAGTTGGAAAAGTGTCACAAGAACCCTACACAAATTCAAGAGCCCGAAGAAGTCAACTCATTGGATCAAGAAGTGGAAGAAGAAAGTGAGAGGTTATCCACCTCATCTAGAGAAGAGGAGGAGGTCACCACCTCAAGGATTGAGGGGGAGGAGAGACCCTCATCTACACAAGAACAAGAGGAAGCATCTTCCTCATCCAAGGTTGAAGAGGAAGTCAACCTAGTCTCCACCTCCACCAAAGCCAAGAGAAAGGAGCATATTATATGCTTTGGTTGCAACCAAAAGGGGCACTACAAGGATAAGTGCCCACAAGGTAGAAAGGAGGTAAAATCTACAGTCATTTCAAATTCCTTTAATTCTAACATGAAGTGTAGGAATGGAGAATCCCAAGAGAAGAAGAGGAGTATTCGATGCTTCACGTGTGGTGAACTGGGACACTACCACACCAAGTGTCCAAAGATGGAAGAGCTCAAGAAAATGGGACACTTGAGGAGATGGGAAAAAGAAGAAAGGAGGAAGCAAAGACCACAACGAGGAGGGACTACAAGGGTAAGGCATGTAATTCCTAACCCTAGGGTAAAATACAATTCAATTTCAAATTCCTCCTTGTATATTAAAAATAATGTTAAGAATCCATTCATACATGCTAGAGCTCATGAGAAATGTTTAATGGTACATAATTTTGGATTTAGATACAATGATAGGACTAGGGTTAACAAGGTAGAACACAACCCTAGGAAAAGCATGCATAATGATAGACCCAGGACCTCTAGAACTAAGGATCATGGCACTAATCCCAAGAAGGGAAGGAATGTGCCTAGAAAGGAGGTTAGGCCTAGGATTGTCCAAGGTGGACACATGGATCCAAAGGTTAGAAATTTGGAAAGGGAAAATCAAGACTTGAGGGCAAGGCTTGATACATTAGAAAAGGCCCTAGAAAGGTTCACGGTTGGATCAAAGGGCCTAGACATGGTGTTGGGTAGTTTGAAACCTAACTACGATAGATCGGGATTGGGATACCGGTCTAAGACCTCCAAGGTCAACATAAAAAAGTATGCTGGGGAGGCATACAATCATGGTAAGGAGGGTAAGTCCAAGGATGGCAAGTGGGTGCCATCCAAAGGTAGAAAGGGTGACTTAACTAAGGACAAGGTGTCCAAGGTTAAGAAGGTCCAATTTGTAGGCCAAGAATCACCGGTGGCACACCGGTGTGGTCTAGTATGGATTGAGTCACCTAGGGAGGTGGCTAGGGCTAAGAGCTCAAGGGGGAGCTCTAGGAGCCTTTGGGGTCCATCGTAAATGGATCTCAATAGATTCTCTCCTAGAAAATTAGGTGAAATGTACCAAAAATGGTTGGAAGACTTGGCTAAGTCTTAATCTTAGGTTTTGGAACACTAGATGGAGTTTTAGGGAGAAAATGGTGAAAATAAGGGTGTATAGGGTAAAATTAGATTTTGATGTGTGAACACCATATAACTCAATGATAGAAATGTATCATGGTCAGAAATGAGAAAATACATCAAGGAAAAGCCTAAGTTAGAACTTTTGGAAGAGTTAAAATGATACAATCTAGATAAATTAGAGTTTCATGACAAACTTGGGATCTGGAGTACATTTATTTGGAAACATATTTTTCCCAAGTAGACATTGGCCCCACAAATTTCCCCACGAAATTTCATAATTTTTGGAGATTTATGGAATTATTTAGGGATTACTGAAATTGGGCTGGAAAACCTGACATTCTGGTATCAGTCGACTGCCCTAGGGGCAGTCGACTAGTAAGAGCCCAGAAACATTCTGTGAGTTTTGGGAGTCGACTGCCACAGGGGCAGTTGACTGGTCTGTAGGCTGAAATAGGAAAATGGCTATTGGATGATAGAATATGATGTCTAAATTAAAATCCTTGATGATACTGGTTGAGTAAAGGTGTGTCTCATGGGTTAATGGTGATTATATGAAATGAGGCCATATGGAAAATTCAAGGAAGTTTGATAAGTTTCTCTTGTGTATCTAGGGTTTAGAGATAAAAAGGGGGAAACTTTCAGCATATTAAGGATATGGATAAGGAAATGAATTGAGGACAATTTCATGTGTCGAATTATGATGGTTAGCTTTGGCAAACTCATAGAATTAGAGATACATTTACAAATTAATACGAAATGACAATCTTTTGAGGAAATTAAAAATTCTACCAAAAGTCAAGCACACTTGATGTAACGCCCGAAAATTCTCGAAACTAATTTTAGAAATATCTTAGAATTTATTCCAAATTTATGGATATTTTTATAGAATTTTTCCGCAAACGAAAGTGGCAAAAAGGGGTAAAAAGAGAAAAACACGTAGGAGGGATTTGATCCCTAAACCTACGCTGTGAGAGGAAGAGGGGCGAACCAAGTGGGCTAGCTTGCTTTTGTTGAAATAGATTAGCGGAAACAATAGATAAGGTAGAATTAGTTAAATTTTTCCATAAGTATAAAAGGGAAACTTAGGGCTTTTTTTATTCATTCTTTCCCTCACATCCTCTCTCCGCCGACTCCCTCTCTCCCCTCTCGCGATTTTTTTCTTCCTCTCGCCCTC
>JAGFNQ010005601.1:0-19861 GCA_024364735.1 Boesenbergia rotunda | reverse complement strand
ATCAGTCAGGGAGAAGGTTGGAAGCAGCACCAGTTTCAACCAATGCCAGAGTCTTTTCCCTCACGAAGGAAGAAGCTGCCAGCGCCTCCACGGTCGTAACAAGTCAAATCGTTATTTTTCAGCATTTAGCTACTACACTGTTTGACACTGGGGTGACCCATTCTTTCGTATCAGTACCTTTTGCTAGTAAGTTACAGGTGCCTGCAGAGAGTTGGGAGTCCAGATTCCTGACAACTCTACCCTCAGGGGAAATCATGGAATCCACCTAGAGGTTCCGGGCTGTGTCAATCAAGATTTCAGACCGAGAGCTATATGTCGATCTAATAGTCCTTGCGATGCAAGACTTCGACGTCATACTAGGCATGGATTTCCTCAGTAAGTACAGCGCTTCAGTGGACTGTCGCCGGAGGAAGGTGGTTTTCAGTCCAAAAGGAGAACCACCGTTCGAATTTCAAGGAGCCCCAAGGAGGAAGACTCAGAAATTCCTCTCAGCCTTGGCAGCCCACCAGATGCTAGAACAAGGGTGTGCTGGTTTTCTTGCACGCATAGTGGACATAGAAGCAAGGGAGGAGCGCAAGCAGGAGGATGTACGGGTAGTCTGTGAGTATCCAGAAGTATTCCCAGAAGGACTACCTAGACTACCTCCCAACAGAGAAGTGGAATTCGAGATCGAGCTAGTACCAGGTACCGGTCCGGTCTCGAAGGCCCCATATCGTATGTCTCCAGCAGAGTTGAAGGAATTACAAGAGAAACTCCAGGAGCTACTAGACAAGGGCTTCATTCGCCCGAGTCATTCACCCTGGGGAGCTCCTGTACTTTTCGTCAAGAAGAAGGATGGGTCTATGCGTCTGTGCATAGACTACAGAGCTCTGAACAAGGTAACCATCAAGAACAAGTACCCCGTTCCTAGAATAGATGATTTATTTGATCAACTCAAAGGGGCTACAGTGTTCTCGAAGATAGACCTGCGTTCTGGGTATCATCAGCTAAAGGTTAAAGAAAGTGACATCCCCAGGACGGCCTTTAGGACAAGATACGACCACTACGAATTTTTAGTGATGCCTTTTGGAGTAACCAATGCTCCAGTAGTCTTCATGGAGCTGATGAACCACATCTTCAGGGAGTATCTCGATAAATTTGTCATTGTATTTATTGACGATATTCTCATATACTCACAGACTCCAGAGAATCATGCTACACACTTGAGGATAGTGCTGCAGATCCTTCAGCAGGAGAAGCTCTATGCAAAATTCTCAAAGTGTGAGTTTTGGCTAGATCAGGTGACATTCCTAGGTCACATTGTATCCAAAGAAGTCATTCAAGTTGATCCAGCCAAGATAGAAGCAGTCAGCAACTGGTGTAGACCTAAGAATGCCAGTGAAATCAGAAGCTTCTTAGGCCTGGCAGGATATTACAGAAAATTGTGGAGGACTTTTCCAGAATAGCCTCTCCACTCACAGCCCTGACCAGAAAGAATCAAAAGTTTGAGTGGTCAGATAAATGCAAGCAAAGCTTCCTAGAACTGAAGAAAAGATTGACTAGTGCTCCCATCCTGACTGTTCCACAGAGTGACAAGGCCTTTGACATCTACAGTGATGCATCCACGATGGGCCTCGGAGCTGTCCTCATGCAAGACGGTAAAGTAATAGCATATGCCTCCAGACAGCTCAAGGACTATGAGAAGAATTACCCTACTCATGACCTTGAGCTAGCAGCTGTGGTTTTTGCACTGAAGCTCTGGAGACACTACCTGTATGGAGTGCAGTGCAGAATCTTCACAGACCATCAGAGTTTGAAGTACTTCTTCACTCAGAAGGATCTGAATATGAGGCAGCGCAGGTGGCTAGAGTTGGTCAAAGATTATGACTGTGAAATCCTCTACCACCCAGGTAAAGCTAATAAAGTGGCAGCACTGAGCAGAAAATCCTGTGCAGCACTGGTGTCCCTATCATCACTGTCTCTACCACATCAGAAAGAAATAAAGGATTTTGGAGTCGAGGTAATAATTGGGCAACTTTCTGCATTGACTCTAGAGTCAACCCTGCTTGTGGATATACAAAGAAAGCAAAGTCAAGACCTAGGGATCCAGAAGATCAAGCAAGAGATCCAAGAGGCAGAAAATTCAGAGTTTCGAGTATCAGATAGTGGCATCCTCTACCTTGGAGACCGCCTTTTCGTCCCCAATGATGAGGAACTAAGAAAGAATATTTTAGAAGAAGCCCACAGTACCCCGTACTCTATGCATCCTGGTTCTACCAAGATGTACCAAGATTTAAAGCAAAGGTTCTGGTGGTCTGGACTCAAGCGAGACGTGGCCAGATATATCAGTACCTGCTTGACCTGCCAGAGAGTCAAAGCAGAGCACCAGAGACCAGGTGGAGTTCTGCAGCCTATTCAGATTCCAGAATGGAAATGGGAAGATATTTCCATGGATTTCATAGTGGGACTACCCAGAACAACGAATGGATATGATGCAATCTGGGTAATAGTAGACAGATTGACCAAGTCTGCCCACTTCCTAGCCATCAAGTTATCGCATTCGGTAGAGCAGTTAGCACAGCTGTACGTGAGAGAAGTGATCAGGCTTCACGGAGTTCCGAAGTCGATTGTTTCTGACAGAGATGGGCGGTTCATCTCCCATTTTTGGAGGTGTGTTCAGGACGCCCTAGGCACCAGACTTCAGTTCAGCACAGCTTTCCATCCCCAGACAGATGGACAAACAGAGAGAGTAAATCAGATTTTAGAAGACATGCTCAGGGCTTGTGCGTTGGACTTCAAGGGCAGTTGGTGCAGATATTTGTGCTTAGCGGAATTTGCTTACAACAATAGTTATCAGGCCACTATCGGCATGGCACCCTATGAGGCTTTATATGGACGGAGGTGTAGATCTCCTATCTGCTGGTACGAGGGTGGTGAGAGGCAAGAGTTAGGCTTACAGACAGATCTTATAGATGATACCATCGTAGCCATACAGCAGATCCGCCAGAGAATAGAAACGACTCAAAACCGCCAGAAGAGCTATGCTGATACACGGCGCAGACCATTAGAATTTGAAGTTGGGGATACAGTGTTCCTCAAAGTGGCTCCCATGAAGGGAGTAATGCGTTTTGGGAAGAAGGGCAAGCTAAGTCCCAGATATGTAGGACCATACCTCATCACTAGAAGAGTTGGCAAAGTAGCTTATGAGTTGGAGCTACCTCAGGAGATGTCAGCTATCCACAACGTATTTTATGTTTCTATGCTGAAGAAGCATATCCCAGATGCCACCCAGGTGATAGAGCCATAGACGGTACAAGTTCGCGAAGATCTCAGTTATGATAGTCGGCCTATTCAGATAATAGACTGAGCAGTTAAGAAATTGCGAAACAAGGAGGTACCATTAGTGAAAGTCATATGGCAAAATCACAGAGTAGAAGAGGCAACATGGGAACCAGAGGACAGCATGAGGCAGAAATACCCAGAGTTGTTTTAAGTTCGAGGATGAACTTTTTATAAGGTATGGGGGATTGTAACGCCCGAAAATTCTCGAAACTAATTTTAGAAATATCTTAGAATTTATTCCAAATTTATGGATATTTTTATAGAATTTTTCCGCAAACGAAAGTGGCAAAAAGGGGTAAAAAGAGAAAAACACATAGGAGGGATTTGATCCCTAAACCTAGGCTGTGAGAGGAGGAGGGGCGAACCAAGTGGGCTAGCTTGCTTTTGATGAAATAGATTAGCGGAAACAATAGATAAGGTAGAATTAGTTAAATTTTTTCATAAGTATAAAAGGGAAACTTAAGGCTTTTTTTATTCATTCTTTCCCTCACATCCTCTCTCTCGCCCAAGACAAAGGAGAAGCCAAGGGAAGGTCTCAAGAGGCCCTATTCTCTACGAAAACTCTCGTAGACGCGAGGAGAACGCCAAGGAGCAAGAAGAACGTCGAAATTCGACGTTTCCTCGGGAATTTCAGATTTTATTCGTAAGGAAAACCTAGCGCAGGAGGTAAGTACTGCTCACCTGTAGTAAGAGACGGTTTTCCGCAAGAATTTTCCCTTAAAAGTTTTAAAAGAGATATTTACTTTTAGTTTAAGATTTTGCATGTGATCTTAGTTCATTATATGCTTATATATGTTTGATAGAGTACCCTATGTGAGTTTAGGGTCTAAGAAATCTATAAGAAGAGAAAGGAAAGATAAAGAAAAAGAAAAGAGAAGGCCAAGGCCTTACGAAATCCCCAAAAGTCAAGACTTAGGGAGTTGGGCACACAAGGTGTTCGATAAAATGCCAAGGCATTTAAAGATAAGAAAGAAAAGAGAGAAAAGCTATTTTATTTTCTAAGGCCAGTACCCGGCGTCCAAGGGCGTCGTTAAAGAAATCCAGGTGTCCAATTACAAGGTCTTGGCCCTGGTAGACCAAGGTCTGCTCTATTAGGATTGGCGGCTCGCTACCCCAACCTTTTAGGGAACGCGCATAAGATGGTACTTACGTCTTAAGTGGATCCAAGTGATTATTATTTTCAAGTATATGCTTTAGCAAAGTTTTTCTAAAATTTAAGGAATTTTTCTAAAAGTTAAAGAAAGATTTAAAGTTAAAGAATTGCTAAAGTTTCAAGTTAAGCCAAGAAAAAGTGAATCAAGACTTATTAATGCTTGAGTATGCATGTTTTGAGTTATACATGTTTTAGTGTTTCTTTTAAGCATAAAAGTATCTCATGTAAATTCTATTGTTTAAAAAGCATGCTTGCACATTTCGAGATTTTGTGAGCTAGATAGTACTTGCTAAGCTTTATGCTTATTAGTTGCATTTCCTCTTACTGCAGATAAAGGTAAAGGCAAGCAATTCTGAAGGAAGGCGACGAGGCGGTGCTGAGTGACGTGTGTGTGGTGGCTGACCTTGGAGAGATTCTTGGGACGAGACAGTTTAGCTTATTTGAAATGCAATGTTTAAGGTTTCCAAATTCCAAGTTATTGTGTTATGGAGTTTATTAAACATTTATGCTTCGGATAGTTTTACATGCTCAATTTTGTAGAATGAAGATTCCATGTCATTTCAATTAGTATGCATACTTTTGTGAATACACTAGATAAGCAAGGGCATGAGTAGTTTAGCATGTGGATACATTGAATTTTAGACTTGTGCTTGAGCTTATTATTCCCTTTTGGACTAAGTTCTAATTGTGCTTAAAATGCTTGTAAATTCGGTAGAAAAGTAAGATTTACATTCTATCTATTTGATGCATGTGCCAAGATGTTGTTAGTCTCCTTTTGAATTAAGTTTTTATTGCTTTAAATATGCTTAGAAAAGTTGCATTCATATTCCCTGATGCTTTAGCAATATTATAGAGCCTTGTGTGATGAGTTTAGATGCATGACTATTAAAGTTAGAATATCATTTTTAGATAGATTTAAATACAAAAAAAAATAAGTAAGAAAGTTCCGCATATTTAGTCGTGCATTAGAGTCAAGAAGTAGACAAGTAACGGTCCGTCTAAGGTAGAGAAGGCGGGTCGCTACACTTGACATTTTCATGAAATCATATTTTTCTAGGATAGAGTATATCCTAGCAAGTTTGCTTGTAAACCCTTAGGAGTGTCTAAGTGTTGTTGAGTTCTTTATGGCACTAGGGGTAAGGTTGCTTGGGAGCAAGACTTTAATAGTGTCCAAGGGAAGAAGAACTCGGGTGTTAGGTTGGGAAGAACCTAACTTGGTGTTAGGAGGTTAAGTTGGGTAGAACTTAACCTAAGAAAAATGAACATTGGGAGAAGGCATAGGTTAAGGAGGAGGTTGCCTCCTTGTTTGCCTTAATTTTCATTGAAAATTTTGAGTTTTGTGTCCAACTTGGGAATGGTGATAGATATATGGTGAAATGTATTTTTTCCCAAGTAGGTATGGGTACCACAAAGTTCTTCACGAAATTTGGGAATTTTTGGAGATTTGTGGAATTTCTAGCGCGTTTCTGAAATTCAGCCAGAAAACTGATATTCAAAGTATCAGTCGACTGCCATGGAGTCAGCCGACTGGTCAGGGCTAGTGTGGGTATCCAGCAGCTGATTTGGGTTCAAATGATAAGAAATAAGTGTATGGGGGATTAGTACACGTTGTTTAGGATCATTGGGGATTTAAAGAACCAATAATTGGGATATTATTGGGGTCTTTTTGATGTATGCAAAGGGGGAGAAGTGTTGGATTTAAGTTGGGAAACCAAACACACCTTTGCTAGAAACCCTAGGTTTAGGGGGAGCTAAGATTAAGGGGGAGCATGATTGCTCCATTCTTGGCGTAAGGGGAACCATGGAGAGGTTCTTAAAAAGCCTTTGTAAGCCCAATGTAGGGGGAGCTTGGGAGAAGCTTTAAAAAGCCCGTTTTAGTGAAAAAGTCCTAACATGGAGGGTTAGGTGTGGGATGCCTTGGGATAGGATCCATTTTGCATTGCATATGCATTATTTTTGCTATCAACTACTATCTTGTTTCTCTAACTTAAACGTATTGCCAAACATCAAAAAGGGGGAGATTATTGAGGCAATCTGTGGTCCAGAGTGACCAAGTGTTTTGATGTTTGGGCAAAGGGTTTAAGTTAGGTTTACCCTTGTTATCTCATATGTGTATGTTGAGTGTGCAGGTTGTATAGGTTACACATATGGACTTGACTGGACGGCCTCGGTACGGTGAAGGTTGGCATGGAGACAAGCTGGAGGCTTGTGTGCACCCGAGGGATCTTGGAGAGCAGGGATGATGAGCTGATGGTCGCGGACTTCAAGGCATGCGTGAAGGATGGCATGGAGGCAAGCTGGAGGCTTGCGTGCATCCGAGGGATGGGAGCCGAAGATGAAGAGGGGGCGAAGGCAACAGTCGAGGCTGCTGTGGATGAGTCAGTCGAGTCGTGAGGGTACTAGTGCAGTGTGATTGTACTCGGGAAATCCTAGGGTTTGAGTGCGGAGTGGAATGTACTCAGGAAGGGTAACCTTAGGTGCGTGAGTAGACCAGTCGACTGGCCTGGGGCAGTCGACTGATGGAACTCACAAAAGGGTCACACCCTGGGACCAGTCGACTGCCCTGGGGGCAGTCGACTGATAGGTGGCTGGTGAGCTGGCAAATTCAAACGTTGGGGGTGTCAACGGTCAAATTTGGCTAGCACCAGTCGACTGCCCTGGGGGCAGTCGACTGGTAGCGAGAAATCAGCCCCGAGTCCTATTTAAAGAGGACTTCCTGGTGGCTGAGCTTCTTGACGAATCTTGTCTTGGTTAAAGGCAAGATAGTAGTCTTTGTGCTCAGAGCTTTGATTATGATTGTGGCGAGGTTTCTCCACCCACATGGAGCGACGAGAGCTAGCCGGAGGTTATCCGGCGATCGATCCACCGACGGATTCTTGGATTAGTCACTCGTCCGGGGTGGATACCAAGTAACTCGGTTTGTTAGCGTTTGTTCTTTTTTGATTAGTTTTATTATCTTGTATTTCCGCTGTGCAAACTAACAACGTAGGTTGAAAGAATCAAAGAAACGCTATTCACCCCCCCCCTCTAGCGGACGTATTCGATCTTACAGAGACAAACCCACTTAATTTGTCAGCAGTATATCAACTAATAGGGAATATTTTCGAGACCCCATGTTGTTTGTCATTGCTTTCAAATTGATATGTTTTCTGCTAAGTTAATGCTATTACTAAATGTAGTTACTGGAGGGATTGCAAAGCTCTCTTCTTGTATCCAAGATTCCTAGTTTGTCACATGATAAAGGCACCAAGAACTTGCATAAAGGCGGACCATCTTCTATAGGTAACTTTATTCATAAGAAAAAGATACATTTATCCTTATCCTATCAACTTGTGAGTATTTTAATTCTCCAATTTTTTTTTCAGGTCAGAGTCAGATAAATCGCAGATAGCTTCCTTACTGAAGGACCAAATAAAGGCTAGATTACTTCTCAACACAAATGAGGTTTGCCCAAGACATTTTGTTCTACATGCTAAATGTTTTCTTTTTTGCATCCATTAGTCTTTCTTCAGCTATGCATAAGCACAATTTTTGCATCCATTTTTTTTGTCTATTAATCTATTCCTCTTGTTTATTCATTATTCTGCATCATCGCCAGGTGATGGAGAAAGGAGGGCCAGCTTCATGGAGAGGAAGACAAGCACGGTGAAGAAAAGCAGGACACGTATAAAGTGTTTGGAAACATTGGATAAATAGAGCTGACTTTTAAAGTTCCTTTCTCAGATTTTTTTTCTCTTGGTTTTCAGAGCAATTGTATAAGAACTCAGATCGAGTTCGGTGGGGAAGATTTGATGGCGACACTGCTCAAGTTACAGATATGCAAGATTACAAGTAATCTATCTGTTTTGGCCTTTTTTCGGGGAACTTCAATGTGACTAGTGATTATAAATTTGGTTTTAGGATTTTTGTATAGACATGGAATGTAGGTGGAAAGTCCCCAACAAAAAAATTGAATCTTGAGGAATGGATCCAAATATGATATATGATATTTGATGATATTTTGATGTATGATAGTTTGAAGTGTGTTGGCTCAATATTGTTTAATTATTTAAATAATTTATATTTTAAATGGTATTTGTTGTAAATTGTTGGTTGTCTCAACCAAAAGACAACGATTCTTATTTGTTGTCAAACTATTGTTCAAATCACACACAAACAATGGTGAAAAACCATTGCTACACTATTGTTATTGACTATAAATGACAACGGTTTGTAACTGTTGATGTTGAGCACCCCTTTTAACAACATGGCCTTTAACAACAGTGTTTTTAACCTACGACAACGGTGAACGCCCGTGGTTAATAAGCATTTTTCTACTAGTGCATGTAGCTCTCATGGCCATTGAAGATGAGAAGAGCAGTGACGAATTTATGGGCGCCTCAACCGCGGCTTCATCATCTTCGGATGATGAAGAGGTAATTTCTCCTGAATTGGATAAATGCTATAGGACTATTGCATGCTTAACTAATTTATTAAAGAAGTCTAAAGAAAAAGTTAAGTCATTAAAAGTAGAAGTAGAACAACTAAGATCCTCTAAGGATGAGGATCTTGATGACTTGCATGTTGAAGTTCTAGAAGATGAAAACAAAGTTTTGAAGAGTGAGTTGAGAAACTCAAGAGTATTCTTGAGAAATTCTCAACTAGCTCCAAGACTTTGGACGTGATCTTAAACGCTCAAAGAGCGGTTTACAACAAGGTCGGTATATGTTACCGACCTAAAGAACCAACTTTTGTTTCATTGATGTCTAGGACCCATGATAGATCATCTAAAGTGTCTAGGGTTCAAAAGAAAGTGGTCAAGGCATGGGTGCCTAAGTCATGCATTGTAGGTGCTTTAGGTCCCAAGATTTGGGTACCTAAATCTTCTATTTTTCGTATTGTGTAGGCATTGATTGAGGGGGAGCATCTATCAACTTGGTTCGTTGATAGTGGGTGATCCAAACATATAACCGGGGATAGATCTTCGTTCACTACCCTACAAAGCAAAAGTAGAGGTAATGTATCTTTTGGTAACAATGGTAGCCTTAAGGTTGTAGGGATAGGAGACATTCAAATATCTGAATGTTTTAGAATTAAAAATATCCTTCTAGTCAAGGGGATGACTTTTAATCTCCTAAATGTCAGTCAATTGTGTGATGCGGGTTACACAATTGAATTTCATCCAAGTCAATGTCTAGTTAGACAAGATGACACACTTGACACGGTACTAGTAGGCACAAGGATAGACAATATTTATCAAGTTTCTTTTAAAAGTGCTATTAATGCTTCTATTAAGTGTTTCATGTCAAAAAAAGATGAGTCTATACTTTGGCACCGGAGATTGGCACATGTGAACATGAAGAACATCCAGAAATTGGCCAGCAAAGGACTTGTTCGTGGCTTACCAAGCATCAAATACGAAAAGGAAAAGCTTTGTGATGCATGTCAAATGGGTAAGCAAACGAAATCTTCTCACAAAGGTAAAAGCGCTGTAAGTACCTCTACTGCTTTAGATTTACTAGACATGGATTTATTTGATTGTAGTACAATTATCTCATTAAATGGTAGTAGGTATTGTTTTGTGATCATTGATGACTATACTAGATATACTTGGACTTATTTTCTAAAACATAAGGATCAAACTCTAGATGTTTTTATTTTTTTTGTAGAAGAGTTGAAAATGAGAAATCTATAACAATTAAAACAATTAAGAGTGCTCATGGAGAAGAATTTCAAAACCAAATACTTTTATAATTTTGTCAAGAGAGAGAATATAGACATGAGTTCTCCACTCCTAGAACACCACAGCAAAATGGTGTTGTAGAGAGGAAGAACCGAGTCTTACAAGAGGATGCACGAAGCTGTTGGGACCGGGTGCATGTCGACAAGGATACGAGTTCGTAAAATTTTATAAATTTTTACGTGCAGCGGAAGAGTTTGCATAAAATAATTTTCTAAATTATTTTAACTTCGTATCTAGCATGCAACCTTATAGTGTATTGACATAATCATAAAATAAAAGTTTGCAGAAAAGTAAACTAATTTACTTTTATACCTTGCGTAACTCGAAGAAAGGGACGAGATCCAACCGTAGCGTCCCTTGGAAGCTTCGCCTCTATTCGCGTCCACGCCGAGTTCTCTTCGGGATGACTTCACAAAGTCACGAGTTTTGTGCCGACGAGAACTACTAGATTCTCGGAAGGCACAACTAGAAGGTTAAGAGAAAAATTAGGAAAACTAACCAACGAAGTAACGGAATCGGATTCCGGGAAGAGAGGAGTCGCTATCCGCTTCTTCTTCTTCGTGTTCGGGTTCTCCTTCTTCTTGTTAGCTCACGCCAACCTTGCTTGGTGTTGATAGGGTGCGCCGGCCCTAGCAACCAAGAGAGAGCCGGCCCTAAATCAATGAAGGGCGTCGGCCCTAATGAAGAAGAAGGAAGAATAGAGGAGAGATTAAGAGAGAGAGAGGGAGAGCTCTATTATTAGTTAATTGGGAATAAGGGCTAGCCTTTAGTTCCTTTATATAGTAGCAACTCCTTTGCTAAGTCTCCCTCTGAACCAAATTAACGGAATTAGTTATAAGAAATTTATCTTATAAATTTTCTTATTGCTTATTCCTTTTAAGCCTAGTTTTATTATAACTAATTTATAATAAAACAAATTAGTTATCATAAGAAATTTATCCTATACATTCTCTTATGAATTTTATTATAACTAACTTTATAATAAAACTAACTAATTATCATAAGAAATTTATCCTATAAATTCTTATGAATTATTCCGTTTAAAAACAAGTTTTATTATAACTAATTTATAATAAAACAAATTCTTCTTCTCTTTAAATTATAGAATAAATTTTATAAGAAATTTATAAACTTTCTTATTATGGAAAAATCAATTCATAATTGATTTTATAAAATTAAAATAAACCAATTCATGGATTATTTTAATCTTCCATAAAAGAATAAATTTTTATAAATTTATTTATATAAATTTCTTTATACAAATTTATTTATCCATAATTTATAAAATAAATCGCGCTGGATTTATCTTATTAATTAAACCAAAATTAATTGGTTTTCTCCTCTTATTGTGGCCGGCCACCAAAGGGGGTTTTGGCACCCTCTTTGGCGGGCCAAACCAACCCGGACCGCCGCGAATTAAACTCATTTAATTCGCCCAAAAAGCCTTCAAAAGACTTAGCCATTTTTAGCTTCCATTGCGCCTCTGACTAACTCAGATTCGACTTATTTCTCTTGATCGGAAAATCCAATTTTCAACTCGTTTTAAATCCCTCGGATTACTCGTAGTGCATGTGACTAAATAGGCTTTCGATTTATGTTAGCCGTCTATAATTAACTAATTATAGAACGATCATGAGTGGCACCTAGTAGTACGTCATGATCCCCAATTAATCGAAAGATCAACGGTTTGACCTCAGAAGAAATTATTCTGAAACCCTTCAGCAGCTCTAATGAATCGTGCCCCATTCACTTCACCACCTTATACCCACTTGGTTCAGGACACGGTCAATGGTGTCAGTCCCCACTAGGCTGACTACGTCACACCTAGCCCAAGTAATGTCTTACTCGTCCTTTGGATTTCTAATTACTCTCATGTATTTTAGAGACTCTCACTGTAAACATGATATGCTCTGGCCAGAGGCTTTGAGTAACAATCCGACGATAGGCCTGGGTATACATCTCCTCGCAAGGAGTGGTGAATCCTTTGTAGGCTGTTCAAACATCTTCGGGCTCTTCGGCTTATACCCGATCATCCTGGGTCCACACCTCCTTGGAGATGCTTGCTTAAGATGTCAAAGTATAAGTCTCCATGACCAAGATGACTTGAACACCGCAAGTCAAAGGAACATCGCACTTAAGCCGCAGTATGATCTTCATTGACATATCTAGATGTAGATTCCCATATGAAGTCTTACAGCTAGTCACTCCAATGAACTAGTTCCCTTAACTAACATCCATGTTTATCTCTGGACATCCCAATGTCACCAGCCAGTGAGAATCAGCTGAATAGAGAATAACCCATCTTAGTCTCAACAGAATTGATAATGCCCGTATTTATCAATTCATCGACTAGGGATATTTCCAACACTTCACATTTGCACACTTAGAGATAATCACTAGTTGTGATCCCATCACAAATTCTCTTATGCTGTGAATTGTATGGCGGACATTCAGTAGATGAGTTTAAGATCCCAATCAAATACACAAACATGTATACTCAAATAGTGAATTATCATTTATTGAAATAAATGTTTACAATCATAAGGCGATTGCCTTAGGACACTTCTCTCATATCACTAACAAACTCCCACTTGGCCTAATGCCAATCGCTACGGTATCCAATACCACAGGCTCTAACATGACCCTCAAACTTGCTTTGAGGCAAGGCCTTAGTTAAAGGATCCGCTATATTCCTTTCAGTGGGAACTCTCTCAATTTGTTTGTCATTCCTACTTATAATCTCTCTGATCAGATGATAGCGGCGAAGCACGTGTTTGGGTCGCTGATGAGACCTTGGTTCCTTTGCCTGTGCAATAGCTCCATTGTTGTCGCAGTAAACCGGCACTGCATCATCAATGGTTGGAACCACACCAAGTTCGGAGACAAACTTCATGATCTAGACTGCTTCCTTTGCTGCTTCCGAAGATGCGATATATTCCGCTTCCGTGGTAGAATCCGCTACGGTGTCTTGTTTGGAACTCTTCTAACTTACTGCACCTCCATTCAAAGTAAATACGTATCCAGATTGCGATTTGGAGTCATCCTTATCTGTTTGGAAACTGGCATCTGTATACCCACGTATTACCATATCTCCTTCTCCATATATTAGGAACACATCCTTAGTTCTTCTTAAGTACTTAAGGATTGTTTTGACAGCCGCCTAGTGATCCATTCCTGGATCCGACTGGTATCTGCTTGTGACGCTCAAAGCATACGATACATCAGGCCTAGTACATAACATAGCATACATGATAGATCCTATCGCGGATGCATAGGGAATCTTATTCATGCAAATCCTCTCGTCTTCTGTGCGCTGACACATAAACTTTGAAAGGTTGATGCCATGCCTGATGGGAAGGTAACCTTTCTTGGATTCCGACATGCTAAACCTTTTTAGCACTTGGTCTATATATGTAGACTGCGAAAGACCAAGCAACCGTTTCGATCTATCTCTATATATTCTAATCCCAAGGATATAGGTTGCTTCTCCCAGGTCTTTCATGGAGAAAGTTTTGGACAACCAAATTTTAACTGTCTGTAAGACTGAAATATCGTTTCCTATAAGTAAGATGTCGTCGACATATAATACTAGGAATATGACTGCACTCCCACTAACCTTCTTGTACACACAGGGTTCGTCAGGATTTTGTGAGAAATCAAACTTTTTGATTGTCTCATCAAAACGGATGTTCCAGCTCCTAGATGCTTGCTTCAGTCCATATATGGATCGTCGAAGCTTGCATACCTTGGTTTTATCAACCGATGTGAAACCTTCAGGCTGTATCATGTATACGTCCTCAAGCAGGTTTCCGTTAAGGAAAGCTGTTTTCACATCCATTTGCCAAATCTCATAATCATAATGAGCTGCTATGGCTAGGAGCATCCGAATGGATTTAAGCATAGCTACTGGCGAATAGGTTTCGTCATAATCAATTCCTTGTTTTTGACGATATCCCTTTGCCACTAATCTAGCCTTAAGGGTAACAACATTACCTTCCATGTCGGTTTTCTTCTTGAAAACCCACATGCACCCTATGGGTTTAATCCCTTCAGGTGGGTTAACCAAGTCCCACACTTGATTTTCGTACATAGAATCCATTTCCGATTTCATGGCTTCAAGCCATTTGTCCCTTTCTGAACTTTTCAGAACATCTTCATAACTGATAGGTTCGTCATCGCCAATGAGCAACACGTCGTTCGATTCACTTACGAGAAATCCGTATCTCTCTGGAATGTTGCGTATCCTATTAGACATACGAAGAGGTGGTGTAGTTTTAGGTTCAACTGATAGCTCATCATTATGAATTATCGGTTGTGGGCCTAGACTCGGTGTCTCTGTAATGTCTATTGGAGTTTCTTGAACTTCATCAAGTTCAATGCCACTCCCACTGTTTTCTTGTAAAAGAAATTCTTTTTCTAGAAATACAGCATGCCTTGAAACAAACACCTTTTGTTCCAAGGGATGATAGAATTGGTAACCCTTCGTTTCCTTAGGGTATCCAATAAATAGACATTTATCAGACTTAGCATCCAATTTGTCTAATACAACCCGCTTCACATAAGCAGGACAACCCCATATCTTAAGGTGAGTTAAGTGAGGTTTCTTACTATTCCAAATCTCATATGGAGTAGTAGAGACTACCTTGGTCGGGACTCTGTTTAATAAATAAACAGCTGTCTTAAGTGCATAACCCCAAAAGGATTTTGGAAGAGTTGCATGATTCATCATCGACCTAACCATGTCCATCAAGGTTCGGTTGCGCCTCTCAGATACACCATTATGCTGTGGTGTATATGGCGGAGTCCATTGGGATAATATCCCATTGTCCCTTAGATAATCTTGAAACTCTTGACTTAAGTATTCACCACCCCGATCGGATCGAAGTATTTTAATACTTTTGCCAATTTGTTTCTCTACTTCATTTCTGAACTCTTTGAATTTATCAAAAGCTTCAGATTTGTGTTTCATCAAGAACACGTACCCGAATCGTGAGTGATCATCGATAAAGGTGATGAAGTAGCTATAGCCTCCTTGTGCAAGAGTTGACATTGGTCCACATACATCAGTATGTATTAGACCAAGCAATTCTCCCACTGGATTACCTTTTCCGGTAAAGGGTAATTTGGTCATCTTGCCTTTTAAGCACTATTCGCATGTATCAAATGAATCGGGTTCAAATGATTCTAAAATTCCACATCGGTGCAATTCGGTCATGCGTTTCTTACTTACATGGCCAAGATGGCAATGCCAAGTGTAGGAGTCTATTCGATTATCTATTCGAGCACGTTTGTTGCTAACTTCGATATTGAAAACGTCACTGGATAAATCTAACATGTAGATGCCATTGCACAAAGTTCCATTCCCATAAAGAACGCCATTTAAAGTTATGTAACAACAATTGTTACTAAAAGTCAAATGATAACCTTTTTCATTCAAACATGAAATAGATACAATGTTCTTTATTAACGAAGGAACGAAATAACAATTATCCAGTTCTAAGATACGTCCAGTCGGGAGCTTTAGCAAATATGTTCCGATGGCAACAGCAGCAATCCTTGCTCCATTTCCAACTCGCAAATCTGCTTCTCCCTTGACGAGTCTTCTTCTATTCCTTAGCCCCTGTATGTCATTACATATATGTGAGCTACACCCAGTATCAAGTACCCAGGTATTTGAGGAAATAAAGTGACATTCAATAACGAAGATACCTGAAGAGGACGGGGCATCGGATGCCTTCTTCTTCAAGGACTCAAGATAAACTTTGCAATTTCTTCGCCAGTGACCCTCCTTGCCACAATGATGGCAAGTGCCTTTTGGTTTCTTTTCAGTCTTTTTAGCCTTTTTCTTCTTTCCCTTATTCTGTTCTTTGGCCTTCCTCTTAGAACCTTTCTTCGAGGAACCAACTAACAGAACTGCCTTTTGTTCCTGCTTTACAGAAGGCTCTACAGTCCTCAGCAGGTTGACTAACTCAGGAATGGTAGTTTCCAGCTTGTTCATCCGATAGTTCATCACAAATTGTGAATAACTTTTGGGCAAACAACTCAGAATTAAGTCAATACTTAGTTCATGATCCATTGCAAAACCGAGTGTGTTCAGTCGCTCAATGTACCCCAACATCTTTAGCACAAACTGCGAGGCAGAAGTGCCTTCTTGCATCTTAGTTGTGAACAGGAGTCTGGAGACTTCGAACCTTTCAGATCTCGCCTGCTCTTCAAACAACTCATTAAGATGGAAGATGATGGTATAAGCATCCATATGCTCATGCTGCTTTTGCAGCTCAGGTACCATAGAGGCTAGCATGATGCAACTTACAAGTTCAGAATCGGTCACATGTTTCTGATAGGCCACCAATTGGTCTGGAGTTGCATCTGCTGGAGGATTTGAGGGAAGTAGAACTTCAAGGACATAAGCAATCTTCTCTGCCTTGAGGACTATCCTCAGGTTTCGAAGCCAGTCTATAAAGTTAGGCCCAGTTAATTTGTTGGTGTCCAAGATGGAACGTAAATTCAGAGAAGACATGATCGAGTGATTAACCTAGAAATACAAATTGAGATTATGTGAGAAGATTTATTAAAGAATGTATCAACATACATAAATTAAATCCTATTTATTTTACGAATTGATCACCCTTATTATCAATTCGGGAGATCGTAGGAACATCTCCAAATAGGTTGATATCCAACCATAGATAAGAACAACCATGGCTGTGGCCATCAAGTTCTTCTTAGCTATGAAGGTAGGTAATTATACCGATTACACATCACATATATGTAACTATCACATTATGCTATCAACTAATTGAATGTTTGCATAAAACATTGGGTTGTTAACTCATTAACAAGTATGTATCATTATACATAGCACCCAACTGCACCTCTCTTTACATCGACCTTGGCTGTGGCACAACAAATCGATGCTCCAAGCTTAAGGCTGACCCATTAATCAAGAAATAGTTTTAACATGGTTGGAGCTCATTCAACCGCTTAGTCAGGCTTGGATGTGTCCAACAACCAAAACTAATGATTGACCTCTGACTCGAACTATATTATTCATAAACTAATTCCATGGTTTGAACATGTTGAGGTTCAAGTCGGGCATGGATGTGTCCATCAACCCAAGCGAGAAACAAAACTCCGATTCTAACCATATTAATGGAAGGTGTTGGCCTTAATATTTTGTAAGGGGTTTTGGGTCTCATTCTTTTAAGCACATTCATGACATAAAATTATGTCATGACTAACGATTTCCTTAATAAAGTATGTATGTGACTTAATTTATCAAGTCTCATGAATTAAATTAGGAACCGGATTTCCTAATTATAATTTCATACTTTATTAAAGGAATTGTTTTGGGAAATAATTTCCTAAATTGTCATAATTAATTTCGGAAATAATATGTTCAAGACTTTGATTTCTCTAAATCAAATCTTATTAAATTAAGAGACAAATCCCTTAATTCAACCACATATTATTTTCATGAAAATCTCATTTAAGAAACTCTATAGGAAACCATTTTCCTAATTAATTTTGGAGACAACAATATGTAAGAGCATCACCTCTTCAAACATATTTTATTCATGGATTTAATTAATTACAACAAATTATTTTCTAAGGGTGGCTCCCCGAGGCTCAGATACCCAAAGAAAAGTAATGTGTTGTAAATCCAATTGGACGGCTCCCCGAGGCTCAATCCAATCAAACATGACAATTTCAATTAAAAATTGAGAAATTAAATTACAACAACTAACTTTAAATTGGACGACTCCCCGAGGCTCAATCCAAAATAAAGAATTTTGTTGTCAATTTAAAAACCAATTCAAATTTAATTGTCAATTAACTGTCCATGAATTTGTCTAGACTTTCTTAAAAGAAAGTGCCCAAAATTGCGAGATTTCGAAAATAGATTTTCAGAATAATTGTAAGTTTCTGGTACAAAGAAAACTTACATATTTCCAAAATTGGAAAATTTCTAAAATAGAAAAATTTCCAAAATTGGAAAGTTTCCAAAGATGGAAAGTTTCGAAATTATTATAAAATTTCAGAAAATAGAAAATTTCAAACGTTTGCGAAATTTCATGAGGATTTCCAAACTTTGAAATTCCTAAATCTAAAATTTATTATAATTTGAAAGTTTCCATAATTGAAAATTTTTTTTTCCGAAATTGAGATCATGACAAAGTTTTTCACAAAACAATTATTTGATTAAGTCGAACACTAACCGGCTCTGATACCACTGTTGGGACCGGGTGCATGTCGACAAGGATACGAGTTCGTAAAATTTAAAATTTTTACGTGCAGCGGAAGAGTTTGCATAAAATAATTTCCTAAATTATTTTAACTTCGTATCTAGCATGCAACCTTATAGTGTATCGACATAATCATAAAATAAAAGCTTGCGAAACGTAAACTAATTTACCAAGTACCTCGCGTAACGCGAAGTAAGGGACGAGATCCAACTGTAGCGTCTCTTGGAAGCTTCGCCTCTATTCGCGTCCACACCGAGTTCTCTTCGGGATGACTTCGCAAAGTCACGAGTTTTGTGCCGACGAGAACTACTAGATTCTCTATAGGTACAACTTGAAAGATCAAGAGAAGAGTTAGAAACTAACCAACAAAAAGTAACGGAATCGAATTCCGAGAGGAGAGGAGTCGCTATCCGCTTCTTCTTCTTCTTGTTCGGATTCTTCTTCTTCTAGTGGCTCACGGCAACACCTCCTTGGTGTTGTGATTGGGCGCCGGCCCTAGAGGAACTAGGGTGCGCCGGCCCTAGAGAGCTAGGGTGCGCCGGCCCTAAGGAAAGAAGAAGAGAAGGAGGAGATAAGAGAAGAGAGAGAGGGAGAGCTCCCATAATAATCACTTGATTGGAATTAGGGGCTAGCCTTTAGTTCCTTTATATAGTAGCAACTCCTTTGCTAAGTCTCCCTCTAAACCGAATTAACGGAATTAGTTATAAGAAATTTATCTTATAAATTTTCTTATTGCTTATTCCGTTTAAGCCTAGTCTTATTATAACCATTTATAATAAAACAAATTAGTTATCATAAGAAATTTATCCTATAAATTTTCTTATGAATTTTATTATAACGAACTTTATAATAAAACTAATTATTTATCATAAGAAATTTATCCTATAAATTCTTATGAATTAATTCCGTTTAAACCAAGTCTTTATTATAAACTAATTTATAATAAAAACTAATTCTTCTTCTCTTTAAATTATGGAATAAATTATATAAGAAATTTATAAACTTTCTTATTATGGATAAATCAATTCATAATTGATTTTATAAAATTAAAATGAACCAACTCATGGATTATTTTAATCTTCCATAAAAGAATAAATTTCTATAAATTTTATTTATATAAATTTCTTTATCCATAATTTATAAAATAAATCGCGCTAGATTTATTTTATTAATTAAACCAATTAAATTGGTTTTCTCCTTTTATTTGGCCGGCCACCAAAGAGGGGTTAACACCCTCTTTGGTCGGCCAAAACCAACCCGGACCGTCGCGAATTAAACTCATTTAATTCGCCCAAAAAGCCTTCAAAAGACTTAGCCATTTTTAGCTTCTAATGCGCCTCTGACTAACTCAGATTCGACTTATTTCTCTTGATCAGAAAATCTAATTTTCAACTCGTTTTAAATCCCTCAGATTACTCG
>JAGFNQ010005600.1:0-94780 GCA_024364735.1 Boesenbergia rotunda | reverse complement strand
GGGACGTAAGGGGCGCCCCACTACGTGGCAGCCGATCCGTTCGATCGCGTCAACGTCTGATCCCCTTTATCTTCGGGATCAGTTTTGACTGGGGCGCCCGCAGCGCTCGGGCGCCCGCATTGACCGGGTCAAAGGTTATCTGCTTGGCTTCGAGGGCTTCTTGGTTCGAGGTATGCGCCAGGGGGCGCTCGCAGCGCAGGGGGCGCTCGCAGCGCAGGGGGCGCCCGGGAGCACAGGGGCGCCCGTCCCAGTGTGTATTCGAACCAGTCTTCTTGTTACTTGTTTTGTATGGCCCTTGGGGGCGCCCGGGACGCTCCGGGCGCCCTTCTCAGCAACTGCCTCTCTCCTCTGAGGCTTTCTGAGCTGCAGACACACGTTCCTTCGGTCCTGCATCCAGGGTTAGTCCAAAACAAGATAACATAACAATTAATTAGATTTATACAACCTTAGCTATCTTGGTTCTGACTTTGGTCTCCAAAATGGAGCCCTAGGTCGAACCGACGCCTACTGTTCCCTCGACGGGGAACGCGTCCTCACCTACTCCTCTCAGGAGAATTTACCTGATGCCAACCGCTCCTTTGGTTGGACTTTTGCCTGACGGTCCTTTGTCAGGTCTTGGATGCTGGCAGTCCTTCGCCAGTTGCCTAGCAGTCCTTCGCTAGGGCTTTAATACTGGCAGTCCTTCGCCAGTTGCCTAGCAGTCCTTTGCTAGGGCTTTTAATACTGGTAGTCCTTCGCCAGTTGCCTAGCAGTCCTTTGCTAGGGCTTTTAATACTGGCAGTCCTTCGCCAGTTGCCTAGCAGTCCTTCGCTAGGGCTTGGATACTGCACACTTAAAATAACTTGTTAGAAAACAAGTAAGACTTAACTTTTGAGCTATGTTGCCATTATCAAAACACAGGTTAGACTTTGGTGCCTTCTGCACCAACAGAAATTGATACAAACTTGATACCACGGAAGAACTTATGTGCCAATGTGGATGCTAAATACCAAAACTGCAGCTACACTTTGGAAATAACACTAAATGCAACTCAACATGGAAATCAAGGCTACAAATGAAAAAAAAATTGCAGAAACTACAACTAACAGATTGCTACACCTAAGGAAATTGCAGATTTTCAGCTAACAAATTTCAGAATTCGATTTCTCCAAGCTAAACTAAAATCTACTTGATGCAAAATCAGAAACTGAGATGGAAACCTTGCAAACTGCAGCTAAGTGCTAGAAACTGAAATTGGTACTTAAGAACTGAAAACTGAAATGCAACAAAGCATGAGACAAGCTGAATACGCAGGTTTCAAGTAGGAAACAAACTAAATTTCGTAGTTACCAAGCTAAACAAGATTCAGAAATGAAACTAAAGTCTAAACACCCTTAGATCAACTAAATTAACACACTACATGTGAAACAAACTAAGAAATTCAGATGCAAGATGGAATTTCAGAAACTACAGCTGATACGCACTGAAGAAAAATCAGAAAAAAAACTGGCACGCAACAGGGGAAACTGATACGCAAGCAACAAACAAGAACTAAATTGAAATTTAACTCAATTGATCACTAAACAAGTTCCTAAGTTACTTAACTTGAAGATTTAAAACCTAATGAAGCTCAACAATTCAGAACACAAACTAAACAACTGCTAGAGGAAATTTCAGAACAGGAGAGAATTCAGAGTTTAAATTACAGCTAAACAATGAAAGTTAGCTAGCTAACTACTCCTCAACCCTTTCCCAGCTCAAGAGCTCCTTGTTCGTCACACAAGGGAGAACCTCGGACCCGCAAGCTCAGCAATTCAGTGGAAGAACTGTCTCTGCTACCGAATCAATTCAAACCCTGCTCAAACCGAAAACTGCTTCCAACTTCTTCAAACTAGCTGTGGTGGATTGCGATTGGGATTTGGGAATGATCCAAGCCTTCCAGGGAACCCCTCTGGATAGCTTGGATGAAGTGGAGAAGGTGCACAGCTGAGCTTCCTGAAATCGGATAACAAAACTGCTGAAACCTCACGCAGCCCTATTATTGAGCAAAATCCAAGCTAAAAACCTCACAGAGAACTCTCTCCGCTGACCTAGCCCTTGCTCTAGTGAAGGATTGAGTGATCACGCCTTCAAATGGATGAAAAACTTGAAGAACACGAAGAAGAACGAAGGAAACTACTGTTGCGGCAAAGTCGCGATGAAGGGAAGAGCTGCGCAGGTTTTTGATTAAATATTTAGCATTGGACGGTTCAGATTAATTTGAGGAAATCCAACGGCTGATCGTCATCAGATCTACCCCAAACTTTTCAGATGTTGATCAATGGTCAGGATCTGCCTCGTGGTAGCTCGGATCCTCCAGATGTACAATGGATGGTCCAGATCAACCTAATCTTTGCATGGACGATCTAGAGCCCTCCGAGCTTGATCCAATGGTTGATTGAGCTCTGATTGGAATGAAACTTTCAGATCTTGATCAGAGTGCTTGATCAACCCTAACCCTAGCTCGGATTGCTTCAGATGGTCCCGGATGTTCCAGATCTAGCCTCTTTTGAATCGGACGGCCCAGATTTAATCCTAATCTTGATAACTCGATCCGGGTCACTTCCGACTCAAGTTTGACCCAATATGCCCTAGGTCTATGAACCTTTCATGCCTACAAAAATATATCAAAAATTTAGTGGCCAAATAATCCAAATATGTACAAATTTGCAATTAAGTCCAAAATAAGAGTAAGTTCTAAAACCTAGGGCAATTTCACAATTATGCAATAAAAACATAGGTCAAACATGGATTTTAGCAACTCAAATAATCAATAAAATGGTACTTATCTCTCGGCTCCTTGTCCGGACGTGTGGCGACCCACGCCCTGGGATTTAGCCGATCGAGTGTCCAAACTCTTGCCTCTGAGCGAGTTATAAGTCGGCATGCTCCCACGAACC
This sequence comes from Boesenbergia rotunda, assembly GCA_024364735.1. Lineage (NCBI taxonomy): Eukaryota > Viridiplantae > Streptophyta > Magnoliopsida > Zingiberales > Zingiberaceae > Boesenbergia > Boesenbergia rotunda. Next base: position 91,862 of record JAGFNQ010005600.1, on the reverse strand, counting down.
CCTTGGCACGGCTCCCGGCCCGGACGCGTGGCGACCCACACTCCCTGGGATTTAGCCGACCGAGTGTCCAGACTCTCGCCTCTGAGTGAGTTATAAGTGGGCATGCTCCCACAAACCCCTCGGCTCGGGTCCCAGTCCGGACGCGTGGCGACCCACGCTCCCTGGGATTTAGCCGACCGAGTATCTAGACTCTCGCCGATGAGTGAGTTATAAGTGGGCATGCTCCCACAACCCCCCGACCCCCCCCCCCCCCCCCCCCGCTCAACTCCCGGTCCGGATGCGTAGTGACCCACTCTCCCTAGGATTTAGCTGACCAAGTGACCAAACTCTTGCCTCTGAGCGAGTTATAAGTGGGCATGCTCCCACGAACCCCTCGGCTCGGCTCTCGGTCCGGACGCGTGGCAACCCATGCTCCCTGGGATTTAGCCGACCGAGTGTCCAGAGTCTCGCCTCTGAGCGAGTTATAAGTGGGCATGTTCCCACGAACCCCTCGGCTCGGGTCCCGGTCCGGACGCGTGGCGACCTACGCTCCCTGGGATTTAGCCGACCGAGTATCTAGACTCTCGCCTCTGAGCGAGTTATAAGTGGGCATGCTCCCATGTGCCCCCTCCCCCCCCCCCCCCCCCCCCCGCTCAACTCCCTGTCCGGATGTGTGGCGACCCACTCTCCCTAGGATTTAGCTGACTGAGTGTCCAAACTCTTTCCTCTGAGCGAGTTATAAGTGGGCATGCTCCCACGAACCCCCTGGCTCGACTCCCGGTCTGGACGTGTGGCGACCCACGCTCCCTAGGATTTAGCCGACCGAGTGTCCAGACTCTCGCCTCTGAGCGAGTTATAAGTGGACATGCTCCCACGAACCCCTCGTCTCGCCTCCTGGTTCGAACACGTGGTGACCCATGCTCCCTAGGATTTAGCCGACCGAGTGTCCAGACTCTCGCCTCTGAGCGAGTTATAAGTGGGCATGCTCCCACGAACCCCTTGACTCGACTCCCAGTCTGAACGCGTAGTGACCCACTCTCCCTGTGATTTAGCCGACCGAGTGTCCAGACTCTTGCCTCTGAGCGAGTTATAAGTGGGCATGCTCCCATGAACCTCTCGGCTCGGCTCCCGGGTCGAACGCGTAGTGACCCACGCACCCTGGGATTTTGCCGACCGAGTGTCTAGACTCTCGCCTCTAAGTGAGTCATAAGTGGGGATGCCCCCACTGTTGGATCGTCTTGCCATACGCTAGAGGGGGGTGAATAGCGTATCGCCGAATTCTTGTTCCTACATGGTTAGTTTGCACAGTGGAAATAATAGTAGAACAATAATAAAATCACTAACCAATGCTAACACGGCGATTTTAGTTGGTATCCACCCCGGTCGGGTGACTAATCCAACAATCCGTCGGTGGATCAAACCGCGGATAACCTTTGGCTAGAACTCGTCTCTCCTTGTGGGTGGAGAAACCTCGCCACAACACCAAGGACACTTCCTGAGTATACAAGACTACTAACTTTCCCTATCCAAGAAAGTTTCGTCAAGAAACTCAGCCACCACGAAGTCCTCTTTAAATAGGACTCAGGGATGATTTCTCGCTACCAGTCGACTGCCCCCAGGGCAGTCGACTGGTGCCAGCCAAATTCGACCGTTGACACCCCTAACGTTCGAATTTGCCAGCTCACCAGCCACCTACCAGTCGACTGCCCCCAGGGTAGTCGACTGGTCCCAGGCTGAGACCCTTCTGTGAGTTCCATCAGTCGACTGCCTCCAGGCCAATCGACTGGTCTACTCACCCACCTAAGGTTACCCTTCCTGAGTACATTTCACTCCGCACTCAAACCCTAGGATTTCCTGAGTACAATCACACTGCACTCGTACCCTCACGACTCGACTGACTCCTTCTCCGCAGCCTCGACTGTTGCCTTCGCGCCCTCTCCATCTTCGGCTCCCGTCTCTCGGATGCACGCAAGCCTCCAGCTTGCCTCCATGCTATCCTTCACGCATGCCTCGAAGTCCGCGCCCCTCAGCTCATCGTCCCTGCACTCTAAGGTCCCTCGGGTGCACACAAGCCTCCAGCTTGTCTCCATGCCACCCTTCACCATACCGAGACCGTCCAGTCAAGTCCATATGTGTAACCTGTACAACCTGCACACTCAACATACACATATAAGAACACAAGGGTAAACCTAACATAAACCCTTTGCCCAAACATCAAAACTCATGATCACTCCGAATCACAGATTGCCTCAACAATCTCTCCCTTTTTTATGTTTGGCAATACGTTTAAGTTAGGGAAGCAAGATAGTAATAAATAGCAAAAACCATGCTAAATGAATGCATATGCAATGCATAACTGGATCCTATCCCTAACCCTCCAAGTTAGGAATTTTACACCTAGCCCTCCAAGCTAGGATTTTCACCACCTGACCCTCCAAGTTAGGATTTTCTCACACCTAGCCCTCCGAGCTAGGACTTTTACCACCTAACCCTCCAAGTTAGGATTTTCTACCAAACCGGACTTTTTAAAGCTTCTCCCAATCTTCCCCTTACACTGAACTTACAAAGGCTTTTTAAGAACTTCTCCAAGGTTCCCCTTACCCCAAGAAGGGAGCAGCCATGCTCCCCCCCAAACTTAGCTCCCCCTAAACCTAGGGTTTCTTTCTAGCATAGGTATTGATTTCCCACTTAAACACAATATTTCTCCCCCTTTGCCATTCATCAAAAAGAACCCAATAATTACCCAATTATTGATTCTTTAAATTCCCAATGACCCTAAACACCGTGTACTAGACCCCCATACACTTGTTCCTTGTCATTTGAACCTCAAACCAGCTGCTGATACCCAAATCAGCCTCTGGCAGTCGACTGCCCAAATTGGCAGTCGACTGATACTCTGATTTCAGTCTTTTCTGGCCATTTTCAGAAATGCGCCAGAAATTCCACAAATCTCCAAAAATTGCCAAATTTCGTGGAGAACTTTGTGGTACCATACCTATTTGGGAAAAATACATCTACCCATGTATCTATCACCATTTCTACGTTTGACACAAAACTCAAAAATTTCAAAATGAAAATCAAGGCAACTAGGAGGCAACCTCTCCCTTTACCCATGCCTTCTCCCAATTTTTATTTTTCCCAGGTCAAGTTCTACCCAACTTAACCTCCTAGACACCACGTTGAGTCATACACAACCCAACCCGAGTTCTTCCCCCTTTGACACTCTTATAGCATTGCCCAAGGTAATTTTTCCCTAAGTGTAAAAAAGAACTCAACAAAAGTCTAAAAACTCTATAGTTTGCAAGCACACTTGCTAGGATATACCCTATCCTAGAAAAATATGATATCATGGTAATATCAAGTGTGCTTGACTTTTGGTACACATCTAAGTTTCTTAAGGATTTTGCATTAAGTATCAATTTTGAACTCAATTCATAATTCCTTGTGTTTGTCAACTCTAACCATGATTAATCTACCTAAGGAATTGTCTTCAATTCTTTCCTTTTCCATATTCTTTCATTTATTAAGAGCTCATCATTCAAAATCACCCATTGAATCTTAATCACTCTCCTTGAATTCCATGATATCCATATGCCTAATTCCATATAATCACCAAGAAGCCATGAGACCATCCTTTATTCAAGGAATATAACTAAGGATCTTATTTTTAATACCATCTCCTATGATCCAAATTCATTTCTCTCTATCCTTACTGACCAGTCGACTGCCCCCAGTGCAGTCGACTGTGAAAACTCACAGAATGGTCTCGGGGCTGAAATTCACTCGGATCAGTCGACTGCCACCAGGGCAGTCGACTGATACCTGATTTTCAGGTTTTCAACCCAATTTCAGTAATGCCTAAATAATTCTAAAAATCTCCAAAAATTATGAAATTTCGTGGGGAGATTTGTGAGGCCAATGTCTACTTGGGAAAAATATGTTTCCAAATAAATATACTCCAAATCCCAAGATTGGTATGAAATCCAACTTTCTCTAAAATATGTCATTTAAACTCATCCCAAATGTTCTAATTTCTACTTCTCCTTAATGTATCCTCTTATCCTTGATCATAACTCATTTCTAGCACTGAATTGCATGACGTTCACTCATTAAAATCTAATTTTCTCAGATATATTCTATTTTCACCTTTTTCTCCCTAATTCTCCTTTTAATGTGCCATTTCTAGAATTAAGACTTACCCAAGTCTTCCAATCTTTTTGGCACACTTCAACCTAATTTTCTCGGAGAGAAACTCTTGAGATCCATTCACCATAGACCCCATAGGCTCCTAGAGCCCCCCTTGAGCTCTGAGCCCTAGCTACCTTCCTAGGTGACTCATTCCACACTAAGCCACACCGGTGTGCCCCCGGTGACTCTTGGCCTACAAAGTGAACCTTCTTAACCTTGGACACCTTGTCCTTGGCTAAGTCACCCTTTCTACCCTTAGATGACATTCCCTTGTCATCCTTGGACTTATCCTCCTTACCATGATTGTATGCCTCCCCAGCATACTTCTTTTTGTTGGTCTTGGAGGTCTTAGACCGGTATCCCAATCCCGATCTATCGTAGTTGGGTTTCAAACTACCCAACACCATATCTAGGCCCTTAGATCCAACCGTGAACCTTTCTAGAGCTTTTTCTAATGTATCAAGCCTTGCCTTCAAGGCTTGATTTTCCCTTTCTAGGCCTTGAACCCTAGAGTTCATATGTCCACCTTGGACATTCCTAGACCTATCCATTTTCTTAGGCATTTGTCTCCCCTTCTTGGGGGCAATGCCTTGATCCTTAGGTACCCAAGTCTTAGGTCTATCATGATGCATGCTTTTCTTAGAGTTATGATCTACCTTGTTACCCTTAGTCCTATCATTGTACTTAAATCCATGATTATGCTCAAATAAATAATTCTCATGAGTTCTAGCATACATGGGTGGGTAATTAACATGATTCTTGAAATATAAAGAAGAACTTGAAATCGAATTTCTTTTTAAACTAGGGTTAGAGGGTACTTCCCTTACCCTTGTAGTCCTTCCTTGTTGTGAGCTTCTTCTCTTCCTTCTTTCTTCTTTTTCCCATCTTCTTAGATTTTCCATCTTCTTTAGCTCACCTTTTCTAGGGCATTTAGTGTGATAATGCCCTAGTTCTCCACATGTGAAGCATCGAATCTTCTTCCTTTTAGCTTGAGCTTCACCAATTCTACAACCCACATTAGCTTTAAAGGAATTTACAAAGGGTTTAGGGTATACCTCCTTTTTCTTACCTAGTGGGCACTTATCCTTGTAGTGCCCCTTTTCATTGCACCCAAAGCATACAATGTGGTCTTTAGTCCTTGCTTTGGTGGAGGTTGAGGCTTGGTTGACTTCCTCTTCACCCTTGGATGAAGTGGAGACTTCCTCTTGATCATGTGTAGGTGAGGGTCTCTCCTCCCCCTCAATCCTTGAGGTGGTGACCTCCTCCTCTTCTCTAGATGAGGTGGATGACCTCTCACTTTCTTCTTCACTTGAGGATGTGGACACTTCTTCTTTCTCTTGAGCTATTGAGCTCACTTCCTCGGGTTCATCTACTCCTTGAGTTTGTGTAGGGTTCTTGTGATATTCCACCAACTTGGTCCATAATTCGTGTGCATTTTTATAATTCCCTACAATACTCAAAATATTGTTAGGCAAAACATCAATTAATACATCTATTACCTTCTTGTTTGCCCTAGAGTAGTCTTGTTGCTCTTGAGTCCAATATATAGGACGAAGTTTCTTTCCATGCTTGTCCTTTTGAACTTCGAAGGGCTCTTCTATCATGGCCATGCACTCCCACTCCATGCTGAGCCAATTCTTCATCCTCGCCCGCCAATAGTTGAAATCCTCATTGTCGTAGGGCGGTGGGGTGTAGATGTTGTCCCCCAACTTATCTTCCATTGTTTCCTCTCCTCTAGCGTGTGCTCCCTCGGCGGTTAGTCCGATCAAGAGCAGTCCTTGCTCTGATACCAATTGTTGGATCGTCTTGCCGTACGCTAGAGGGGGGTGAATAGCATATCGCCGAATTCTTGTTCCTACACGGTTAGTTTGCACAGCGGAAATAATAGTAGAACAATAATAAAATCACTAACCAATGCTAACACAGTGATTTTAGTTGGTATCCACCCCGGTCGGGTGACTAATCCAACAATCCGTCGATGGATCAAACCCCGGATAACCTTTGGGTAGAACTCGTCGCTCCTTGTGGGTGGAGAAACCTCGCCACAACACCAAGGACACTTCCTGAGTATACAAGACTACTAACTTGCCCTATCCAAGCAACTTTCGTCAAGAAACTCAGCCACCACGAAGTCCTCCTTAAATAGGACTTGGGGCTGATTTCTTGCTACCAGTCTACTGCCCTCAGTGCCAGCCAAATTCGACCGTTGACACCCCCAACGTTCGAATTTGCCAGCTCACCAGCCACCTACCAGTCGACTGCCCCCAGGGCAGTCGACTGGTCCCAGGCTGAGACCCTTCTGTGAGTTTCATCAGTCGACTGCTCCCAGACCAGTCGACTGGTCTACTCACCCACCTAAGGTTACCCTTCCTGAGTACATTTCACTCCACACTCAAACCCTATGATTTCCTGAGTACAATCACACTGCACTCGTACCCTCACAACTCGACTGACTCCTCCTCCGCAGCCTCGACTGTTGCCTTCGCGCCCTCTCCATCTTCGACTCCCTTCCCTCGGATGCACGCAAGCCTCAGCTTGCCTCCATGCTATCCTTCACGCATGCTTCGAAGTTCGCGCCCCTCAGCTCATCGTCCCTGCTCTCTAAGGTCCCTCGGGTGCACACAAGCCTCCAGCTTGTCTCCATGCACCCTTCACCATACCGAGGCTGTCCAGTCAAGTCCATATATGTAACCTGTACAACATACACACTCAACATACACATATAAGAACACAAGGGTAAACCTAACTTAAACCCTTTGCCCAAACATCAAAATTCATGATCACTCCAGATCACAGATTGCCTCAACACCCACGCCACCACTCAGCTCGGTTCCCTGATCGAACGCGTGGAGACCCACGCTCCCCGAGGTCAACCCGACCGAGTATGCAAACTCTCACCTTCCGATCAAACAACGTTATACTTGACTTGGTTCCTTCATCGAACATGTTGTGATCCACATTCCTTAGATGTGATCCGAACGAGTGTGCTTAGTCCCCCGAGTGGGTATACAACGTGAAGGCTAGTCTTGAGCCTTAACTTAAACAAGTTTTGCGTTCTTTGGCCGGGATAGTCGTTAAATTACCCGAGTCGCCCTCACGAAGAATGGAATAAGGTGGGGACTCGAGTATCTGTCTGGGCCACCGATACTTAGAAATAAAAATTATAACAAGCACACACGACAAAATGCAGAAAAGAAGTAGAATTGCATTAAGACTAAGTCCATTACAAAATTGAGACAAACCTCTACAAAAAAGAAGAGAAAAATAGAAACCTGACCCTCACTTGAAGGGTCGGAGAGTCTCCTCCGACATCTATTGGGTCAAGCCCGAGAGCTTGACCGTGTTGAGGGGTAGGTCGGGGGCGAGGTGTCTGCCCTGCTCGAGCTACTCAAAGGTGCTGAGCAGCTGCTACTTAAGCATTGGGTGCAACCTCTCTGACTGCTCGCGGCTGAACCCCAGAGAGTTGATGTACTCAACCCTCCGAGCGTCCCACCAAGCTACCTCCCCCGCCTTATACGCCCGGAGCTCTTCGAGCTTCAACTGAGCGACCTCCCAAGTAGACTGCTGACCCCGGAGTCGGGTCAGTTCTTCTGCCTCGGCATTCAGCTCTTCATCCCGATTAGTCAACTGGGTCGCCAAGGCTTCGGTCTTCTCGACTTGGGTCAATAGCTCCCACTCCTTGGCGGCCAGATCTAAGCGCAAAGATGAGGCCGACTACGACTCCTCGAGGAGCTCTGCCTTGGCTTTGGTGAGCTCATCCCGAACCTGAGCCTCAAGGGCCCAAGCCTTGCGCTCTGTATACTCCAAGTTGGAGACTCGGAGGTGTGCCTGAGCGGCCACCGTGTCAGCCGAGTCAACTTGTGCCTTGGTGACTTCCAGCTGCTCCTTCGAGTGAGCCAAGCGATCTTGCAAGGCTATAATCTCGGCCCGCAGATCGTTCCGGGTCTCCTCGTTGGAGACCAGCTGAGCGTACCAAAGTTGAGTCTCTAGCCTCTCCACCTGGCACTCCGCTCGGTGCCGAGCCCGAGAGTGGGCTATCAGGGAGACAACCAGTCTATAGGCAGAACCCCAAAGCTACAAGCAACAAAGCATATTTCACTTCTGAGTCGAGAAGAAACATAAGAAAAAATACAAATACGAAACAAATATACCTGAGTTACCTCCGACAGAAAGGTGATCGCTCGGCTAGTAGGGCCTCGGTAGTTAGTTTCCCAGAGGCCCTGAAGGAAGTGGTCGGCCAAGGGTCCATAAAGATGGATCTCCTGGGACCGCTCGGCCCGCTCGTCAGTCAGCCTCTCCAGGCCCATGGCGGGGTCAGCATGGAAGGGCATGAGCAAATGCAGTGGCTGGTTGCTCAGAACTTCAGCAGGCGGGGGGATGGAATCCCGCTGGATCGGTGGTACTGGCGCGCTGGAAGAACCCGCCTGAGCCAAAGTCAGGGGCGGGGATGAATGTCTGGCCGACATCTTCTTCTTCATCTTCGGCCGAGAGCTGGTGGAGGCCCCGACTGAAGTGGCAGTTGGAGGTGTCGGTTTCGAGTCAACGCCTTGGTCCCGTCGGCACCTCAGGACCAAGGGTTGGCCCTCTACTTCTATCTGTTGGGGGTCGACTGTCGTCGCTGTCTTCGGGCCCAAAGGAGACGACACGTTGATGGGGGTCAAGACGCGCAGAGTTGCCTCTCGCTGGGCCAGCTGCTCGACGACCCGAGATTCTAGCTCAGCATCGTCCAGGCCGAACCCTTCCTCTAGGGCCGCCGCTAGCATAATGGTTGCTGCAAAATAATAAAATTTTAGTTAGCTATAAACGTACAAGTGACAGAATAGGGATCTTACCAAGTGATCGGGGTCGGCAAAATAGCATTTAAATGAGCCCGAACACGTACAAAATGTCTTCGCTGAGTAAGTGAACCCTGTGGAAATGTCGGCCCCCGATTTTAGACAGGGCCGACTGGTAGGAGGGAAGGGATCGATAATTCTTGGGGAGAGGAGGAGAAGGAGGTAGGTTGGAGATCCAAGAGGTAGGGAAACTCGAGGCTGGGGTGGTGTTTATGAAAAAGAAGCGCTCCTTCCAACCCTTATTCGAGGTCGAAAGTTTCGATAAGAAAGAAGTTTTGGCTCGGGCTTGAAAGAAGAAGTCACCTGGCTCTTGAGAAATAATAAAAGATCTCGGGCTGGAGGGGGATCTTGTACAAGGAGATGATAACCACCGAGCCGCACATCAGGCGGATGACGTTCGGGGCCAGCTGGGAGAGAGGGATTTGAAAGAAGCGACAGATGGAGGAAATAAAAGGGTGGATCGGAAAGCGAAGCCCGACATAAAGATGGTCTCGGGAGATGGTTATGATGCTGAGAAGGGCACTCTTAGGTCGGTCGGTCGGGTCGGGTAGGCGAAGGCGGTGGTTGGAGGAGATGGGGTAGTCGGATTGGATTTGATCGAGGTCGTGGTGGTGGAGGTCGGACATCATGGTAGTGTACCATGGGTTCGAGGGGGAAGAAGGAGAATCCATAAGGTGTTGAAAAAGGAGGGGAACTAACCGAGTGAAAAGAAGGGTCGCCGGAGAAGAAGGACACGAGGCAATTATCGCCGGAGGTTGTCGGAACCCTAGTAGAGAGCACGAGAGCAGCAGGACGTCGCAAAAGTGAAAAAGCGATGGTAAAACACCGGGGGGAGAGGCTTATTTATAGGGCCGAGCAGACGATGTCGGTCGTCCGATGGTGATCTGGAGAAAAGGCGGGAAAGGATCTGGGTCGTTCGATCAAAACTTAGGTAATTCCCGACGCTCGGTGTCACTCGGGAGACTAATAGCCATCGGACGCGTGACCCCAGCAGTTAATATGGTAATTAATATGAGAGATTCGAATAGGCCCAGCGAGAGTCGGGGACAAGACAGATAAGACAGGCAGATGGGACGAGGTCGACACTCCGTTAGGCGGTCGGGAGATAGACGGCGCAGGTCGGTTGGGTAAACAACCCACTCGGTGGTGCTAGGCTCGTTCTAAACTAGTGGTCCAGTCAGTCGGACTCAACGCCTCCAACTAGACTCGAGGGGGATGCTTATGATCCCGGCCTAGCTCACGTGTAGCTCAGTCGGCCAGCCTGGCCCCACATAAGGATAGGTTAGGCCCACCTGGTGCAGGTAGACTGGTCCGCCTAGCGGGGTCATAAGCCCAGAGCCCGCTCGGCCCGGATCACCCGACTGAGCAACTAGTTAGATGTGCCCCGTCGACCCGATCCCCTTGAGAAAACGCCAAAGGCTCGATCCCGTCCGACACCCGAGGCGCATGCTACATCAGCCCTTAGCGGGAGGTATCGACTGCCGAGCCTAGGATCGTCTGGGTCACATCCAGTGGGCATCCAGTCGGCGTTCTCTCGGCGCCTTAATCATACGACTCGGGACTAGATGGATTGATCAAACTCGAATGCTCCCTGACTCGGGGAGTGCCTTGCATCACTTTGAGATATTAATTGCACGACCTGATTTCGCTCGGGTCGGCCGGTCGGTGATCCTGCTCGGGATTTGTCCCCTTCTTAGTAACATCCGCCCCCTAACATCATGCTGACAGACGTGGTACGAGGGTTGGCGCAGGCTTTACCTTGTTCGTGCCCACATCGTGGATATCCCACGAACTCTATACTTCTCTGACACGCCCTGGCCCTCCGCACCACGCCACCCCTTATCTGTGTCAGACTGGGTGACGTCGATCGGTGCCATTCTGCGAGCTGATAGCCCCCATACTCCTGTCTCCGCCAGATACAAAAGGACGGCAGGTGCGGGCAGTACTTGTCAGCTCCCTCGGCTATATAAGCCCCTCCGTCTTCCACTTCGTAGGTACGCGCATATGAGTATTTTGTTTACTGTTCTATTGCTTCCTGCTCTTCTACCGGAGACTGACTTGACCGTTGGAGGGCCTTGCCGGGGACTTTTCCCGATGGGTTACTAACGGTCATTTCCTTGTAGGTCGGAGCCAGCATCAACAGTATTCGGGTCTGCTTCACTCTTGAGAGTCCACCTCACTCTATAACAGAATCAGCATGTATGATTTTTTTCTATAGTTGCCCATACTGAGCCTACATTTGCTCCCCTTGCCTACATGGGTGTCATAGTTTGAAAATCGCGATCCTGGATCGTAGGATCGTACGATCATAAATCGATCCAGAATCACGCAGAATCGATTTTCGAGCAGGATTGTAGGATCGTAGGATCGGACAGAATCGGATAGGATCGGACAGGATCGTAGTAGAATCGGAACAGGATCGGTGAAAGCTTTAAAAGGTCATAACTTTTGATTCGGATTCAACCACGTGACGTATAATATATCAAATCGAAACTCATTCAAATATCTATAGTTAGTTTTAAGGTTGAATTCCAAAAATTATTATTTAAAACCATTTCAAAGGCCTAAAAGATTTTTAGTCTTTTTTATTATTATTATTTTTATCTTTTATAGAGTTAGTATTAGAGTTTTAAGATTATTTAAACATCTGTTTAATTATTTTTAGTTAGTTTTTTATCAATAATATTATATTATATCTTTTTCCTAAAATGATAAATTTTTAGATGTCTATTATCTAATAGGTTGACAATTAAATTGGATCATCTTGTAATCAATGGAATATTCTTGAAGTTGAACGTGATTATTATCATTATAATGTTAATAGAAATTGTATATTCTTTCATTTTAAGGGTTTTTGCTAGGATCGTACGATTTTACGATCCGATCCCGACCAATCTGATCCTGACCTCAAATTGATCCTGCATAGGATCGCGATTCTACGAACTATGATGGGTGTATGAGTATTTATTCTAATATAATAGGTTATCGAATAAATTTTTAATGGGTATAAAATATTTCGTTAATTATATGTTTAATCTCTTTTATATAAATCGAACTGTTGGAGAGGGAAAATATCACGTTTCTATTATTGAACAAAATATATATCTTTTTTAACGAATTCCCTTCAGTATAATATTTGTCTTGCAAATTACTATCATTAAAATATGTTAATGTAAGTATGAAAATTATAAATTAAATAAAGATTTTTATTTGACCAGATATTTGGTTGAACTAAATCAAAATGCTTTTGAAAATGAAAAATTAAATAGAAGGGAATTATTAATTAAAATGCGGGAGATTTTAATAGCTATATTAATTGCATTAAAGATAAATTTTACTGTATATTAAATTATAAAATAGGATTTAATATAAGGGTAAATTTTCCTAAACTCTCTACTTACCAAGTCAATTTTGTATGTAATCCTTACACAAATATTTCTTTGCATGCAGTCCCTGATGGGATGTTTGGTGAGTATTGTTTGAAGAAAAGTGAGTACAAAAGTTAGAAAATTGAGTATGGCAGGTTGCATTCACCATATCAATACCCATGTACTCAATTTTAACTCTTTTATACTCAAGTTTCACTCTTTTATACTCAGTTTTCACTGATGTATACTCAATTTTCACCTTTTTATACTCAGTTCCATCAGGGAGTAAAAATAAAGAAAAACTTATGTGGAAAGTGAATGCAAAGTTTGACTCCCCATTAGGGATTTAAAGCAACTTTACCGTTAATATAATCTGGGTGGTGTAGTTGGTTATCACTTCGGATCCTCTATTAAAAAAATCCTGTCTTGGTTGTCCCGCTCATCCGACGATGATCGACGAGTCATCCAATCGTCGATCGGACATTACCGATGGATTTTAATCGTCGTACCAAATCAAATGTTATCATAGAAGAACAGTGAACTGGTCGGAATCGTTGTAGTTGTAATCTCGTCGGATTCGACGGTGAATCCGACAAGATCCCAATTGTAACGATCTCGACGAATTCACTATACCCTCATGATATAGTTTTGTTCAGGGCGGCGGCTGGAGACCGTCGATGATATCCGATCGGTGATCAAACGACTCGACGACCGTCATCGGAGAATGAAACAGACGAAACAAGGGATTTTTTGGGACAAAGGATTTACTCTCAGTTAATTATTATGCTAGTCTCACCCACAAAAATACCCACGTCACGGGCACTGACAGATTCAATTTTTTCGACAACAATAAATTAAATAGAAGAGAATTATTAATTTAAACGTGAGAGATTTTAATAGGTATATAATTGCATTAAAGATAAATTTTACTGTATATAAAATTATAGAATATAATTTAAAATAGTTTGAGTGGTGTAATTGGTTATCATATTAGTCTCTGAAAAAGTCTCACGTGCAAACCCGGGCTCAGGTAAATTTATTTTTTCCCATCCCATCCAGAGCACACAGTAAATTAGAGATGGATTAGTAGCATATTTGATTAAACGGATAATTTTTTCATATTACGGATCCCATACTACTGCCCGTAAGCAAATCCATAATGCCAGCTCTTGTAATACTATTATCTATTTTTTTTCAATTTTATAGGTTAAAATTTGCATAAATAATTTTTAATTATGATAATAAGTTGATAATGAGAGTGAAAGATTAATTCTTCTACGTGTCTCAAACTTCTTTCTTACATGCGTGCCCCTCCAAAAACACACACAATAAGATAGTGATCGATTAATCGCATATTCGATCAAACTAGTAATTTTCTCAGTATTACGGTTCCATACTACTACCCATAAATAGTTGTTGGATATATAGTGTGAATGGAAAGAGATGTGGGACTTTCTAGTGAATAGAAAGTGAGGAGGAGAATAAAGAGACTCCATAGTGAATAAGACTTTAGTCCCACATTGGGAGTCTCAAGACATAAATATTGGTTTATACTGTTTCACAAGCATGATAATTGTGAACAAATACTAGGGGGAAGACTCTCTCTCACGCGTGGGTGCGCAGGGGGTATGCAAATCCATGGTCCGGATTTGTACTGAACCAAGTGAACTCGTGTGTGTGTACGACCTGCGCGCGTCGAATGTCTGACCGGTTGGGGCAAAATTTGTCCAAGCAGGTGAACCAACGTGATTTGGCCGGTTAAATGGCAGTAAATGACGTTAATTCGGTCATTGAATACTGCGGGGGTCTGAGCCTATATAAAGAGGTTGTGACCGAAAGCAAAAGGACAGAGAAAAAAGAAATTCTCTTCCACCTCGTTCCCGACCTCCTTTGATAGCGTTCAGGTACTTCCTCTGTTCGCCACGAGCAATGAGTGCTCCATTGTGCCCGTGGTTCGGCTGTTGTATCCTAAGAGACAGACGCCCATCTGAGCCTCGTAGCACCGCCGTAGGAGGACAAATTTGTTTCAAGGGCACTGCGTTGCGCAGGCCTCAGCAACTTCCGGTCGGGAGCTCGGAAAACTCAGCTCGAGAGCTCGGGAGATACTGCTTTGGAGATTCTAGTCGGGAGTCTCCGCTTGGGAATTCCAGCTCGGGAGCTCGTTCGGGAGCTCGGGAATTTTGCTCGGGAGACTACAGATTGCATAAAAGACAGCTCGGGAATTTTGCTCGGGAGACTACAGATTGCATAACAGTTAAGTTGAAATTAGTTTTTGTAATTTCAATTTATTGTAAACTATCTGAAAGGAGTCCATTTCCTTCAATAATCTTGAAACAGATTTCGGTTTTGTTGAGATGGCCACGCAAATTGTTGAGGTGAAACAGACTCATCACCAGGCCCCTCCGCCCTTATTGGGAATGCCCCAATCAACCATGGGGGAAAATCAAAGAAGTTCACTGGGCTGAACTTCAAGAGGTGGCAGCAGAAGATGCTCTTCTACCTGACCACGCTCAATTTGACTCGGTTCATGACCGAGGACATTCCCAACCAAGCTGAGGCTGCTGAGGTGGAGGCTTGTACTCATTCTGAGTACTAATGCTGAAACTACATCCTCAACTGTCTGGCCAACTCGCTATATCCTGTGCACAACATGAAGAGAATGGCAAAAGAGCTATGGGAGTCCTTGGACAAGAAATACAAGTCAGAGGATGCAGGGGCCAAGAAGTTCATCGTAGGCTGATTCTTGGACTACAAGATGGTTGACTCTAAGACAGTGATCAGCCAAGTCCAGAAGCTTCAGGTGATCCTACATGAGATCCATTCAGAAGGTATGGTTTTGAGTGAAACCTTCCAAGTAGCATCCATCATTGAGAAGCTGCCTCCCGGCTGGAAGGATTTCAAGAACTACCTGAAGCACAAGCGGAAGGAGATGAACGTGGAGGAACTCGTTGTTAGACTTCACATAGAAGAAGACAACAAGGGTTCAGAGAGAAATATGTTCTCTCAGGCTACTGTGAAAGCCAACGTGGTTGAGCACGGACAAAGCTCGAAATGGAAGAATTCCAAATCTTCCAAGATGGGACCCAGATGAGACATCACCAAGAAGTTCTCTGGGAAGTGCTACAACTGTCGCTGCCTCAAATCTTTGGAATGCAAGAAACCAAAGAAGAAGCAGGAGGCCAACCTAAATGAGGGACCAGAAATGGAAGACCTCTGTGTCGTGATCTCTGAATTGAACCTGGTGGGTTCAATCCAGCGGCAATGGTGGATCGATACTGGAGCCACCAGACATGTGTGATGTAATAAGGAACTGCTCCACAATTTTGAAGAAATTAGTGGAGAGAAGCTGTTCATGGGGAACTCGGCAACCTCGGACATCATGGGCCAAGGGAAGTGGTGCTAAAGATGACCTTGGGCAAGGACCTTACTCTAACAAATGTGTTGTATGTTCCGGAGATTCAAAAGAATCTAGTATCCAGATCATTATTAAGCAAGCATGACTTTCGTATTGTGTTTGAGTCAGACAGAGTTGTACTGTCGAAAAAGGGGATGTTTGTGGGAAAGGGCTATGTATCTGATGGGTTGTTTAAGCTCAGTGTAATGGTCATTAGGCCTAAGATAAATAAAATTGAGAGTTCTTCCACTTATATGCTTGAGTCTTCTTGTTTACGGCATGGTAAACAGGACATGTGAATTACGATATGATTCGAAGATTAATAAACATGCAAAGCATACCGACATTCCACTTTGACCCGAAACACAAGTGTGAGACTTATGTTGAAGCGAAGTTGACAAGGCCATCCTTTTAACACGTTGAAAGAAGCAACGAACCACTCGGCCTAATTCACACCGACGCATGTGACCTTAAAGGTACACCGACACGTGGTGGGAATAAATACTTCATTACTTTTGTAGATGATAACATAAAATATTGTTATGTGTATCTTCTCAAAAAGTAAGGATGAAGCTATTGAGAAATTCGTTCTCTATAAGAATGAGGTTGAAAACCAACTTAATAAGAAGATTAAGGTGGTTCGAAGTGACCGAGGTGGTGAATATGTATCACCATTTGCTGAGTTGTGTGCTGAACATGGGATCAGACACGAAACAATAGCTTCTTATACCCCTCAGCAGAATGGGATTGCTGAGCGAAAGAATCGAACTCTTAAGGAGATGATGAATGCTCTTGTATTGAGCTATGGACAGCCAGACTCCATGTGGGGGGAAGCTGTGTTAATAGTGAATTACCTTTTAAATAAGGTCCCTCGAAAGAAAATATATAAGAGCCTTTATGAGTTATGGAATGGAAGACGACCATCCTACAAATACTTGCGAGTGTGGGGGTGTCTTGCCAAAGTTTTGGTGCCTGATCCGAAAAGGGTTAAGATAGGACCAAAAACTGTTGATTGCATATTTATTGGATATACACATAACAGCAGTGCATATCGGTTTTGTGTTTATGAGTCACAATTACCGGATATATACAAGAACTCGATAATAGAATCGAGAAATGCTTCATTCTTCGAGCATGTGTTTCCATATAGGACTCAGGGACGCTAACTCCTCAAAACGGGTGGAGGAAATACTAGAGGAAGAAGAAGAGGATGATGAACCAGTTAAGGTTGCGCCTCGGCGGAGTAAGAGAGAGATTTTATCACTTTCATACTGGAAGGTGAGCCCCAAAGTTACTCTGAAGCTGTGAACTCTTCTGAGGGACCTCACTGGAAAGAGACAATTGCATCAGAGATAGAATCTATTTTACAAAACACTTGGGAACTTGTGGACCTTTATCCGGGGAGTAAACCATTAGGTTGCAAGTGGATCTTCAATAAGAAAAAAAATCAGATGACACAATTGACAAGTATGAGGCCAGGTTGGTAATTAAAGGTTACCGATAATGAGAAGACTTTGATTACTTTGATACATATTCTCCGGTGTCGAGAATAACTTCCATTAGACTTTGATTACTTGTTGGCGACTGACAAGTATGAGGCCTAAATGGAGATTTAGAAGAGGATATTTACATGGAGCAATCTGAGGGGTTTTCTGTGCCAAGACAGACTTACTAGGTTTGCAAATTAGTGAAGTCTTTATACGGCTTGAAACAAGCTCCAAAGCAGTGACATGAGAAATTTGATAATATCATGCGAGAAGGTGGATTGAAACTTAATAAATGTGATAAATATGTCTACTCGAAAGCTACAGAAGATGACTTTGTCATCTTGTGCTTATATATAGATGACATGCTTATCATTGGGAGTAATGATAAGATGATCAAATCCACTAAAGACATGCTGAACTCAAGATTTGACATGAAAGACATGGGCCTATCTGATGTGATTCTAGGAATCAAAATTCTTAGAACAGTTAAGGACTTGTTTTTAGTCAGTCCCATTATGTGGACAAGATTCTTGAGAAATTCACCAATGGTGATACTGCGTTGGCACGAACGCCGATAGATACGAGCTAACATCTATCGAAAAATCGAGGAGAAAGTATCTCTCAGGTAGAGTACGCTCGGGTGATTGAAAGTCTGATGTACTTGATGAATTGTACAAGACTAGACTTAGCCTACGCAGTAAGCAAACTGAGTAGATACACGAGTAATCCCGGTGTTGAGTACTGGAAAGGGATAACAAGAGTACTAAGGTACATGAGATATACTCGTGGAAATGGACTGCACTATATGAGATATCCTGCTGTTATCGAAGGATACAACGATGCGAGTTGGATATCTGACATAAAAGACTCGAAGTCTACGAGTGGTTATGTGATCACTCTGGGAAGTGTATCCATTTCATGGAAATCTTCTAAGCAAACCGTAATAACCAGATCCACGATGGAGTTTGAGTTTGTAGCTCTTGATAAATGTGTGACGGCCCGAATTCTCTATCCAATACTTAAGCCAGATCGTCGCTCTTTACTACCTTTACCTTTACTCACTTCACCTTAACCTTTGACTTCACCTTAGACCTTGGCCTTAGGTTACCACTACTTGACTTCAAGAACTGAAAAACCATTTCCAAAGATCCACAATTCATATACTTTCAAGACATACAAAGACATAACTCCATTTCTATACTCTATGCTAGTTTTATAAACATCCTAGCAACTCAAAACAAATCTAATGACTTGAAATTAGAATCTTTGTGGAATTTAACAAGACTACCAAACCATATGAAATCATGCTAAAGATTGTATCAACTTTTGACTCTATGCGGAGGTTAAACACAATGTTCACATTTTACCAAACAAAATATTAAATATTAAAGTTATACTAGAGTTTTGTACTCAACCTTGTCCCTATGCAAAGTTTACACAAAATCATTACGTTCTACCAATCCAAAACATCAACCATGAGTTTCTATAAATCAGAACGCCTCTAAGACTTATCCCAAAGATCTCTTCCACGGTTCCGCCGCCACTGAACATCAATGCAAGTCCCGTTCGCCTCCATAGCTTATGCTTTTTCTTTACCTTTATCTGTAATAGAAGAAAATGCAACTAATAAGCGAATTGCTTAGTAAGTAAATCCTAACTCACAAATCCATGTTATCGATAATAAATATGCTCATTTCAAAGAATGCTTGCTTCAAAATACATGCACTTGGAAATATTTGCACATGGGAACTTTCATAGACTTATCAATCTCAATCATGCTTGAAAACATTTACTAGCATCAAAACACTTGCAAACTTAACATGCTCATGATTTCTTTTGAAACTTACTAATGATACATTTCCATACTTTAAAACACTAACTTCTTTCCTCTTTCTCTTTAACATGCTTATAACATAACCATGTCAACATACATATCCAAAAATATGCACATAAGGAAATTGAAACACTTACATATACTCATATACTTCAAAATAGTAATCAACTTTCTCAGGCCTTGACAATGTACCATGATATCAATGTACCAATGCGCGCATCCCTAATAGGTTTCGGGGTAGCTAGCCACCGCACCCTATTAGAGCTTCTTTCTAACTTTCTGTGGGCCTCTCTTTTGCCCGGTACATGTCACTTTACAAAAGTAAAATACTTTCTTACTCATAAAGCTTATACTTCTCAAGCTATCTTTCTTTTTGCATAACTTTTTGCACTACAAAACTTTACCGCTCTTACTTGAAACTTTCATCGAGCACCTTGCGTGCCCTTAACCCAAAACTCATTTTTGGGACTTTTCAAGAACTTAGTCTTATCATGCTTAGGTCACACATACAAAACCTACTCAAATTCAAGTTCTATGATAAAAACATGTATTCTTTAGAAACTTAAATCACACAATAAAATAATATTCTCAAAGCATGCACTTAGATCACAAAATCATGGTTCTACAATGAGAAACTACATACGAAACTACTTCTATTGCAGGTGAGTGATTTACTTACCCCCTTTTCTTGAAGAAAACTCACTAAATATGCAGAAACTCCTAGCGTAGCGCTCCTCCTCTCTTCCCTTGCGAGAAAACTTCACTCCTTGGCCCTAGAGAAGAAGCCGTAAGTTCTCTACTTCAAGAGGAAGAAGAAGGAGGAAGAAAACTCCCCCTTTCTCCCTATGTTTTGCAGCCTCCTCACCTCTGCTCGCGCGACCTCCTGAAACCCTAAAAGGGGTCTTAACACAACTTAAGTGGAAGTTGAGACATCTCATCATGAAAAGGACTTACTTACCTATAACATTATTTCGCTTCATCCTTTTCTGTGCTTGATACCCTTGCCCTGCTGGTTACCCCAACTCCCTTAAGGGCTTGCTTTGCCCTGTGGTCACGAGATCAAACCCCGCCCGACCCCTCTTTTTTTCTTTTTATTTTAATTCCGAAAAATGCTAGAAAAATTCTGAAAAATCCCTAATAATATCAGAAAATTATTGGGTGTTATAATCCTCCCTACCTTATAAAAAGTTCGTCCTCGAACTTAGAACAGCTTTAGATACCTTTGCCTCATGCTATCTTCTGATTCCTAAGTTGCCTCTTCATACTTCTGATTTAGCCATAAGACTTTTACTAGTGGTATCACTTTGTTCCTCAGCTTCTTATCTGCTCGATCTATTATCTGAATAGGTCGACTTTCATAACTGAGATCTTCCTGAACTTGTACCCTCTGTGGCTCAATCACTTGGTTGGCATCTGGGATATGCTTCTTTAGCATTGAGACATGGAACACATTGTGTATTGCTGACATCTCTGGAGGTAGCTCTAACTCATAAGCTACTTTGCCAACTCTTTTCGTCACTAGGTAGGGTCCTATGTATCGAGGACTTAGCTTGCCTTTCTTGCTGAATCTTATTACACCGTTCATAGGAGCTACTTTGAGGAAAACTGTATCCCCAACTCTAAACTCTAACGATCTACGGTGTACATCGGCATAACTCTTCTGCCTACTCTGAGCAACTTCTATTCTCTGGCGGATGCTCTTTATAGCTTCTGTGGTCAGTCTGAGACCCCATTTCTTTCTTCTCACTACCTTCATACCAACAGAGGGGAGATCTACACTTCCTACCATAAAGAGCTTCATAGGGTGTCATACCAATAGTGGCTTGGTAACTGTTGTTGTAGGCAAACTTAGCTAAACATAAATATTTGCACCAACTGCCTTTGAAATCTAATGCACAAGCTCTGAGCATATCTTCTAGAATTTGATTCACTCTCTCTGTCTGTCCATCAGTCTGGGGATAGAAAGCTGTGCTAAACTTCAGTTTAGTGCCTAGCGCTGTCTGTACGCACTCCCAAAAGTGTGAAGTGAAACGACCATCTCTATCAGAGATAATGGTCTTCGGGACTCCGTGTAGTCGGATCACTTCCTGTACATATAGCTGGGCTAATCTTTCAATCGAATAAGAAACTCTGATTGCCAAGAAGTGGGCAGACTTGGTCAATCTGTCTACTATCACCCAAATAGCGTCATAGCCATTAGTTGTCTTTGGTAGACCAACTATGAACTCCATGGCTATGTCTTCCCATTTCCACTCTGGAATCTGAATGGGTTGTAGGACACCTCCTGGTCTCTGATGTTCTGCTTTAACTCTCTGACATGTCAGGCAGGTGCTGACATACTTAGCTATGTCTCTTTACATTCTGGACCACCAAAATCTTCTTTTCAAGTCCTGATACATCTTAGTGAAACCAGGGTGCATTGAGTAGGGAGTTCTATGGGCTTCTTCAAGAATCTTCTTTCTCAGCTCTTCACTATTGGGGACACATAAACGGTCACCATAATAGAGTATCCCACTGTCAGATACTCTAAACTCTTTACTTTCTCCTTCTTGTATCTCTTGCTTGATCCTTTGGATATCAGAATCCTCAGCTTGCTCTTTCTGTATATCTTCAAGCAAGGTTGACTCTAGTGTTAATAGAGCTAACTGCCCATAAATGATCTCAACTCCATAATCTACTATTTTCTTCTGTAATGATGGTGATAATGATGACAAGGACATCAAAGTGGCACACGTCTTTCTACTTAGTGCATCTGCTACTTTATTTGCCTTACCAGGGTGGTAAAGGATCTCACAGTCATAATCCTTCACTGACTCAAGCCACCTTCGCTGTCTCATATTGAGTTCTTTCTGAGTGAAGAAATATTTCATACTCTGGTGACCTGTATAAATCTTGCACTGCACTCCATACAGGTAATGTCTCCATATTTTTAGAGCGAAGACTACAGCTGCCAACTCCAGATCATAAGTGGGGTAATTCTTTTCATAATCCTTGAGTTGCCTGGAAGCATAAGCTATGACTTTGCCTTCTTGCATAAGTACGGCTCCAAGTCCTAGCTTTGATGCATCACTGTATATATCAAAGCTCTTATCACCTTCGGGTACTGTAAGAATAGGAGCGCTTGTCAGTCTCTTCTTCAACTCAAGGAAACTCTGTTCACAGTCTTCAGTCCACTCATACTTCTTATTCTTTCTGGTAAGGGCTGTAAGTGGAGAAGCTATCTTCGAAAAGTCTCCTACAAACCTTCTGTAGTACCCTGCTAAACCCAAAAAACTTCTGATCTCACTAGCATTTGTTAGTCAACTCCAGTTACTAACTGCCTCAATCTTGGCTAGGTCTACCATAATGCCTTCTTTGGAGATGATATGGCCTAAAAAGGCCCACCTTGTCAAGCCAAAACTCACACTTTGAGAATTTGGCGTACAACTCCCTCTGATGTAAGGTCTGCAACACTATCTTCAGGTGTTCGTCATGTTCTTCCTGAGTCTTTGAATACACAAGGATATCATCAATGAAGACAATGACGAACTTGTCAAGAAAATCCTTGAACACTCGATTCATTAGATCCATAAACGTCGTAGGGGCATTTGTCACTCCAAAGGGCATGACCACAAACTCGTAGTACCCATATCTTGTACTGAAAGCAGTCTTTGGCACATCACTCTCCTTCACTTTGAGTTGATGGTAACCTGATCGCAGATCTATTTTGGAGAACACCGTGGCTCCCTTCAACTGATCGAATAAATCATCTATCCTTGGCAAGAGATATCTGTTCTTGATGGTTATCTTATTCAAGGCTCGATAATCTATGCACATTCGCATGGATCCATCTTTCTTCTTGACGAACAACACAGGAGCTCCCCAAGATGAATGACTAGGGTGGATGAAACCCTTGTCGAGCAGCTCTTGTAACTGTTCTTGCAGCTCTTTCAGTTCTGCTGGTGCCATGCGATAAGGTGCCTTTGAAATTGGGTTGGTTCCTGGAACCAACTCAATTTCAAATTCAATTTCTCGATTGGGAGGGAGTCCTGGTAACTCTTCAGGAAACACCTCTGGATAGTCACAGACTACCCTCACTTCCTCTTTCTTTAATCCTTCTCTTTGACTTGCATCTACTATATGAGCAAGAAAACCAGAACACTCCTTCTCTAACATTCTCTGAGCTTGTAAGGTAGATAAGAACCTTTTTGTCTTTCTCTTTGGGTCTCCAATAAACTCGAATGGAGGTTCTGCTTCTGATGTGAACTTTACTCTTCTTTTGCGGCATTCAATAGAGGCACTTACTTGCTCAAGAAATCCATCCCTAAAATGATATCGTAATCCTTCATCTCAAGGACTACTAAATCACCATAGCGTTCTCGGTTGGAAATCCGAATTGGCACAGCTCTCAGCCACTGAGTAGATGCCATGACCTCTCTCGAAGGTAATGTTGTTAAGAACTTCATGTTCAACCTTTCTGGTGGCCTTTATACTGTTTAAGTAGTGCTCAGTGATCAAAGCACTATTATCAGTTCTTCGAGGTTTGCGGCCTCTTAACACTGCTGGCCACAATTAACGCTATCTCAGGCCTTAACATCTTGAGCCTTAGCCCGACTCCTTCTTTTCTGTGCTAACTAGCTCTAGGCATAGACGAGCTAACGATAAAACTTCTTCACCGCTTCATCCACGGATAGTCCCCTTGTCTAAACTCCGTGAATTCATTATAATGGCTTGTTGGTTACTCGCATGTGAAATTATTCTTCGAAGAATCAGTCTCGAAGTCGACCCATGTCATTTGGCTGACATTTCTCTTGGCCTTGACTCTCTCCCACCACACTCTAGAATCTCCGGTAAGGCAAAAGGAGGCACATTATCTTCTCTACCTCAAGCCAGTCTAGTAGCTCTATTATGCTTTCCCAGTTTTTTGAACCATGCTTGCGTCCCAAGGTTCGCTCGTGCTTGGGAAGTTCTCTGGCTTCAGTTTCTGCCACTGGATGAGGTATGCTTCATTCCTTACCCCCCCCCCCTTGCTGGGGACTACAGAAGTAACGATGGGTCTCGGTCACAACTGGTTGCCACTACATTCGCCGCCACACAGGGGGTAACAGGAGTGGCCTACTGGTTAGTATCATGGTGGCAATAACTTGCTTGTTATTCTGCTAACTGTCTTCCCATAACTGCCTACCACCTCTAAGAGATTTGGTGGTGGTACTGACTCTGCTCTTGCCCTTTAGGAGCTCGCTCCTCTCTTTTTGGGCCTTTCTAGGACGTCCCTTGACATTCTCTTACTCTATATCATAAAGAGACTTATGCCAATACCTCTGCCCTCTAGGAGCTGCTCCTCAGTTTGGGTTCCTTCTAGGGCGTCCTCTTGACATTCTCTTACTCTATAGTGTAAAGAAAATAAAAGCTCATTATCTCTTACTAACTTACTTCATTATCTCCATGCACATATTAGCATATAATAATACTAACATACTCTTTATCATCATGCACTTACTGATACTAGNACTATGAAGCTCACTTACCGACTCATTCTCCTTCATGGAGAGATTTTGAAGTTGGTTGAGGAACAAATCCCTCTTTGCGATTCTAGAGTCCCGGGTGCCTTCGTGAAGCTCAATGAGTTTGTTCCACAGGTCCTTGGCACTTGTGAAAGGACCAACTTTGATGAGTTAATCTTTGTTCATGCCACATTGTAGAGTGACAACCGCCTTCGCGTCGGCTTCACTCTTTCTTGTTTGTTCGGCAGTCCACCGTGAAGACTCGAGTTCTTTGCCTTCGTCATCCTTAGGAGGAATGAATCCCTTCTTCACCGCGAACCAAGTATGGATATCCATCTTCAAATAGTATTCCATCTTTGATCTCCAATACTGAAAGTCGGCGCCATCAAAGAATGGAGGCCGGGTGGTGGAGAAGCCTTCTCTCAAAGCCATCTTGTTGATAACTCTTGGATGTTAAGCCGTAAATAGAGCCCCAAGCTCTGATACCACTTGTTGGTGACGAGATGGCTAGAGAGGGGGGTGAATATAAGCAATCACTTTTTCTTCGAGACGTTAGCAAGTTTCTGCACTCGAAGTTGTTAGTAGCACAGCGGAAGTATGGAAACAGAATGTGCAGAAACTAAAACAGAAAACTAACTACCAAGATTAGCAAGATCGCTAACAAGGAGATTTTACAAGGTTCAGGGATAACTTGCCCCTACTCCTTGGCGTGCCCTTAAGGTGGGCGATCCCTTGATCGTCGGCAGATCAAGCCCCGGTAACACCGGATAAATCAGCAACCTCCTTCTCGGTAGAGAAACCTCCTCACAGTGTGTTTCAAACAAGGATATAGTTTAAGCACAAAGAAACAACAAGAAGGATCTTACTCAAACACTTAGCAAGGACAAAAACACAGCAAGCTTCCCTGAGGTCCACCCAGTGGCGATCTCACGCAAGAACCCTTCTTCGTGTCTTCCCACTGTCGGACTCCAAGCTTCTTGTTTTCTCCTTCAAGCGCTCAAGTAATGGATGATTGCTTTTCGATCGCTTGCTCAGAATGATGGAAACTTCAAGAACACAGCAAGCCTGATGTGGAGAACTCAAGGCACAGGAACTCAAGAACACAAGCTGTAAGCTTTCGAATTTTTGAACACTTCTTCACCGAAGTTGTCTCCCGTTCCTTTTGTTTCTCCACTAAGCATCAAGTGACCTCATCTCCAGCAGCCTCACTGCCAACGCCAGCTACACTGAACCCTTACTGAACTTCCTGAGCTCCCTCAGCCAAGCTTCAGTCAGCGGCTTCAGTCCTGCAGCTCCAGCCGTTGCAACTTGAGATGAGAAATGGACAAACCTGCTCCAAGGAAAGCCTCCATTGACTTCTCCTTGAGTGTTTGAATCCTCCCCTGTCACCTGCAGCTTAATCAGACTGTTAGAGCAGTATATCACACAGTAAATCAAGTATCAGAGGCAAACATCAGCGAATCGGATACGGTCAGACACGATCAGAGCGTCTGACAGTGCAATTTGAATTAAAGTGATCGGTCACCCGACCGATCAGAGAGACTCCTGATCGGTCACCAGACCGATCAGACTAGGTCCAGACCGATCAGGCTCTGTTCTGATCGGTCCCCAACGCTCAATCAGAAATCGCGATTTCTTTGTGACTTCTCCTGGATCGATCACCGGACCGATCCCAGGTTGTGGATCGATCACCCAAACGATCCACCCCTTTCTTGGGCGATTTCTGAGCTTCACAGTCCAGACCTCCTGATTGGTCATCAGATCGATCAGGCAGCCTCCTGATCGGTCACCAGACCGATTAGATCATGACCAGACCGATCAGGCTAGAGCTTGATCGATCATAGTGAGGAACCTGCGATGCTGGATCGTTCTCCGGAACGATCTGTACAGTGATCCTGATCGGTCTCCGGATCGATCAGGTTCAGATCAGCAAGGGAACTCAACCTCAACTGTTCGCTCCCTGATCGGTCACCCGACCGATCAGGAGCCAAGCAGTAGGTGAAACACACACTCCCTAATCGGTCACCGGATCGATCAGGAGCAGTACAGTAGGTTCCCAACCTCACTGTGTGCTCCCTGATCGGTCACCAGACCGATCCACGAAGGAGCAGCGTGCCAGAATCCCTGACCGATCACCAGACCGATCACCAGACCGATCCAGGGACGTAAACTTAGCCCTCCAAGCTAAATTCTCTTCCACCTTAGCCCTCCAAGCCAAGGATTTTTCATCTAACTCTCCAAGTTGGGAATTTGCACCTAACCCTCCAAGTTAGGACTTTTCACCTAGCCCTCCAAGTTAGGACTTTTCACCTAGCCCTCCAAGCTAGGACTTTTCACCCAACCCTTCCGAGTTAGAACTTCATCTAACCTAGCCCTCCAAGCTAGGCACCTGACCCTCCAAGCCAGGACTTTTTCACCTAATTCTCCAGGATGGGAATTTGCACCTAACCCTCCAAGTTAGGATTTTTCACCTAGCCCTCCAAGTTAGGATTTTTCACCTAGCCCTCCAAGCTAGGACTTTTCTATTGTAACGACCCGGAAAATTCTCTTAATATTTTCTTAAAATATTGAGCATGTCTAGATAATTTTCCGAGGGGCCCAGAAATAATTATGTAAAATTGGGCCTAGAAATCCATGTTTTCTCATTTAAATTGAGAAAAACTAGGTGCTAATGGGCTTTAAATGGGCTCCAAAAATAGGTATTAATTAGGTAAAATTAATATAAATTAGGTAAAATTAATATAAATATAAAAAAATTTTATTTAGGAATATTGGCATAATTATGGATGATTTTAGGGGAATTTTCGGAATTATAAAAAAAATAATAAAATAAATGAAATAAAAATAAAAATAAATATGCATGAGCCAAGGATTGAACCTTGGACCTCTTGTACAACCATGTAAGCCTTAACCAACTCACCTAGCAAGGAATTCTTGTGAGGAAAGGAAGTGAATGGTGGTTAAATGGTAGAAGAAGATGAAGGGTCATGGAAAACTCTTCATTCACCACTTTAATGGTTGATTAATAAGGGGGTTTGGGAGTTTCATTCTTCATGCCATCAATTGCATTTGCTTTTCTCTTCCTTCTCCTTTCTTGCCGAGCACTCAAGGAGGACTTCTCCCTTGAGAAAACTTCACAAAAAGTCTCATCCTCCAAGATCTAAGGTTTTCTCAAGTTTCCAAGGGCTAGGTGTGGTCAAGTCTTCTTCCTTCTTTCCATCCAAGGTCTAAAAATCAAGAAATCTAAGGTAAGACTCCCTCACCTGTGGTATAATAGTTACCTATGATTTCCATGATTTTTGGCATGATATATGAGTTGGTTTCGGATTTAATGTTGAAGGGAAACAAAATCAAGGTTCCTATGTTCAAAGGGTTTCGGCCAGAATGTTTTAAAGGTCTAAAAATATGTTAAAAATCATGATAATATTATTTTATGTTCCCCTATGATGTTTAGAAGTTAAGTGTAATTTTTGGGGATTTTTAGAGTACACTAGGACACCCTAGAGTTTCTGCCAACATGAAGGAAACAAAACCCAGAACTTTAAGTTCAAGGGTTTCAGCCAGAATGTTTTAAAGGTCTAAAAATATGTTAAAAATCATGATAATATTATTTTATGTTCCCCTATGATGTTTAGAAGTTAAGTGTAATTTTTGGGTATTTTTAGAGTACTCTAGGACACCCTAGAGTTTCGGCCAACATGAAGGAAGCAAAACCCAGAACTTTAAGTTCAAGGGTTTCGGCCAGCATGTTTTAAAGGTCTAAAAATATGTTAAAAATCATGATAATGTTATTTAGTGTTCCTTTATGATGTTTAGAAGTTAAGTGAAATTTTTGAGAATTGTTGGAGTACCCTAGGACACTCTAGGGTTTTGGCCAATATGGAAGGGACAAAACCAAGGTCCCTATGTTTATGGGTTTCGGCCACCATGATTTAAATGTCTATAAATATGTTAAAAATCATGATAATGTTATTTAATGTTCCCTGATGATGTTTAGAAGTTATGTATAAATTTTGGGAATTTTTGGAACACCCTATAGGCCTCATATGGTTCGGCCAACCCAAGGACCCAAGGGTTAGGGTTGAGTCTTTGACTTCAACTTATGTTTATGTGTTGCCATGATATAAGGATGATGGATGGTGATTGTGTGAATTTTCACATGGCCATGGGACTTCATAAGTTTCGGCCAATAAGGGTTAATAGGATAAGAGTTAAGATTTATTCCAAGTAAGGGTCCCTATGGCCCTATGGTAAGATGTGATTTATGTTTATGAATGATATGCCATGGTTATACATGATATGCTATGCTTATGAATGATATGTTATGTTATGAATGATATGCCATGCTTACGAATGATATGCCATGTTTATGAATGATTTGCCATGGTTATACATGATATGCTATGCTTATGAATGATATGCCATGTTATGAATGATATGCCATGTTTACGAATGATATGACATGTTTATGAATGATATGCCATGGTTATGCATGATAAGAATGATGTTACGACAAGTTTGTTATGATCATGTTCATGATAAGAATGATGCCATGTTATGTATGCTATGAATGTCTTATGAATGATGAAGCATGCAAAGTATTTTACTTTATGAATGGGCTTGTACCGGACCGAAGTATGGGTCCAAGGGATGGGCACCTTAAGAACGCCCCGGTTATGGACTACCGAAGCTGTCCACGGTTCTGGCACTACCGGAGCTGTGCAACAGGGATGGGCTCCTTAAGAAGCGCCTCGGTTCGGGGACTACCGATTATGCTGTCCTTACCCTAGTAGGTCGGGGCTAGCTACCTCGGATTTACTAGGGATGCGCGCTATGATGTATGTATGTGGTACAAGCCGGGGACCCCAAATGATGTTATGATGATTATGTTTAAGAAATGAAAAGTATGTTTTTAAAGATTAAGCATCCTTATGATATATATGCATTGCCCATGCATTCATTATGAAAAAGTATGTTTATGAAAAGTATGTTCATGAAAAGTATGATTTTAAACTAAGCATCCATATATGTATATGCATTCCACCCATGCATTCATACATGTTATGCATTATGTTATGATAATGACGTATTATGCTTATGCTCCATGTTAAAAGATATGTATGAGAATGAATGATCCATGTTATGATTATGGTAAGAAGATGCTCTTATGATATCCTAGAATGTATGCCTATGCTCATGCCATATAGGTTGGTTTATATCTTATGTTTATATTCATGCCATGAAAGATGCCATGCTACTAAGTTTATGTTTTATGCCATGAAAGATGCCATGCTACTATGTTTATGATTTATGCTATGAAAGATGTCATGCTACTATGTTTATGATTTATGCCATGAAAGATGCCATGCTACTATGTTTATGATTTATGCCATGAAAGATGCCATGCTACCATGTTTATGATGTATGCCATGAATTATGCCATGCTTAGAAGGTTTACCATGTTTATGTGCATGTCATGCTAAAGTGATTTAAGATGTTATGTTTTAAGTAGAGCACCAAGTATGTTAAAGTTCATGTGCTCATTATGAGATGATGAACGATGAATGTTTTAGTGAGTAGGAAAGAGTCTTACTAAGCCTGTGTGCTTATAGTCTTCTTTCCTATACCGCAGATCATGCAAGGGGATAACGAGGAAGCAGCAGGAGGGCCTGAAATATGTGTGTGATGGTGACTTGGCCCATGAAATCGAATGTGTTAACCGTTTATGCTAAGAACTTTATTTTTGCTACCCATATGCTCGACTAGTGACTTATGGAACTTTACGATAAGATGTCAAGTATGATATGATATGAACCTTATGGTATGATGTTAAGCATGTTATGATATGATGTTAAGTATGACGTTCATATGTTAAGTTCCATGTCATTGTATGAGGGATGGTAGTAGGGGCATGTATATGTAAGGTTTAAGTTATTCCGCTGCAGTATGATGTTACATGCCTTAAGTATGTCAGCGTAACGCCGCTTTAGGAAAAAAAAAAGCGGGCGTTACAGGTTGGTATCAGAGCAGTAACCATCTCACTACACACACATCAAGCCCTCTTCCTGCAGCTTCCAAGTAAGTACCTTTAAGTGTATTTTATGTTCTATTATGGTTCTAGAATGATGATACTTATGACTATAGAATATGCAAGTATGAACGGTATTGATGATGAAAAGTACGTTACGATAAGTAACGACGAATGATGCTTTATCTTCTTTTAGGAATTAAATGTTCAGAATAATATAGGGGTAGGAATAGCAATCACTTATAGTAGCCTTACTTGTATTTTATATGTGAGTGATAGAGAGCGAGGGTGATCCGTAGAGATTTAACTTAAGTAGCTACCGTCAGGTAGAATGGATATAGGAAATGATTGAGTGGTGGCAAAATGGAGTAAATCGGAAAAGGAGAGCAAGTAGATGTGAGAGGAGGAATGTGTAAAGTAATGAGGACATTATCTGTATGAGTGTCATGACTGGTTGGAATTAAGAAAAGTGGTGGACCAAAGCAAGTTGTACTGCTGATAAAAGGTGTATGTTAATATTTAGTGATGAGCATAGAAGTAAAGAAAGGATGGTGCTTTATTAAGGGAGACTTATTAACTATAGTATTAAGGGAGTAGAGTATTTGGTATGGGTATTCTAAGAGATTGTAGTGGTTATGAAATGCAGACATAGTGATGTATATCTATTAGGAATAGATTAATGTGTTAAGTTATTTGAATTCTCAAGCAGATATATGTATAGTAGTAGCCATAGGGTAATATTTTTGATACAGGAAAGAAAGAGAGTAAGAACTAGATGTGCAGAAGGAGGCGTGATAGAGATCAGCGAATAGGACCTTAGCTATAACTCTGTATGAAGGAACTAGAGGTTAGTGTTATCAGAGGCAAGAAGGTAGTAAGAGCTTCTTTTCAAGCAAACTTACTAGGTGAAACGATCTAATAAGGTATAGATTTTGGAAAAGATAGATATAGGAATATTTTATAAATTCTTGATAGAGAAGTGAGATACGGAGATCATAAGAATGTGATTTTTGCGATTAGGGTGGAGAAAGCATGGCTGATAAATGAGAAAAGGTATTTGGATACATGAAAGGAGACTATGGAAAGATAGAACAGAAAGTTAGAAGTTTAGTATAAGATGTGGTTAAATTAAGATAGTAACAGTGTTAAATCCGACACTTTTGACTAGGTCCCGATAATTTCCGGAGGATTACCAGATAGGTACTGGGGCTTCTGAGTCCTTGGACACAAATTAGGGATTAAATTGTATTTAAACAAGGGGTTTCAAAGGGGCTAATGGGCTGGAAATTAAGACCTTAGGGGTGGTTTTGTGATTAGAAGGAAATTGGTTGGACTAAACTGCAAAAAGACCAATATAAAGCCGGTTAGGGCTCGGTTCCGCCGCGCCCCTCTCCTTCCCTACCCGATCGAACTCCACAGCCGCCACACTTCCTTCCTTCCATCGTCTTCTCCGCGAGCCCTAGCCGGAGTTAAGCCTCACCAAGCGCGTGATCGAAGCAAAGCTCCCAGTTCCCGTCTTCTCCTCCGTTTCCTTCACCGTGACCTCACGGCAAGCCCTAGCTCTCTTCCTTTGCGTCTTCGTTGCAACCAGGAGGGTGGCAGCGCGATAGCTTGGGGCTGAGGTTCCATCACTGAGTGGTAGAGCCATTTCCTCTGTTGGGTTCGGCTATTGCTGACTTTGGGTGATTCTGCCGTGAGAAGAGGGATTTGGAGTAGCTAGCTCAGATCAAGAGCTACTCGTGATCGCCTGGCGGATCTATAGATTGAGCAGAGGAAGGTGAGTTTGGTGTATTGCTATGGATTGATTGATCGATTTCCCTGCCCTGATTTCATCCTGGCGTGTTTGTCTTCAGATCACTTGGAGGCGGCAGTGGGTTAGCATCTGGGGATTGAGCACCGTTGATACTCCTCTATTGATTGGGTTGATCTCAGCATAATCGGAGCTGGGGTTGTGCCAGTGCCAATCGCAGGTAAAAACTGAAATTGTTTGGTGTCCATTGTGGATGAATTGGAATTCTATTCTGCCTTGGTTGATATAGAACTAGGTAGTAGATTTGCTGAGTCTGTTTGCCCTATTATTGATCAGAGTATAAGCTAAACGTGAGCTGTTGATTGGGGTTGAATCTTACCGTGTACTGCTGATTTGGTGTTGTTTTATTGCTATTAGTTTTCTTGGTGCTTGTCGTGAGCCTTATGATGATTCTTTTAATCATCAAACCATGATATGAGGTGTTGTATAGATCGTGATAATGGATTGATTTGAGTATGTTCATGTGAGGGTTATGCTTGGTATGAAGTTGGGAATGGTCTGGTTGAATCGAGATGTGGGTGTTTTGTTGCCAAGGGTTTTGTTTGATTAGAGATTGTTATAAATTTCCTTTGGTTTGCCCTGTTATGTGTAGGTGTATTGTCGTGGGGGATTCGTAACGATTTGGTTGTGGAGTTGAGTTGAGATGAATTTTCTCTTTTAAATTGCTCTGCTTTATGTAGGATATGTTGATGCTGTGAGCTCCTTTGTGTGCTTTATTTCGTGTAGGTCACTGCTGTGTGTGGTGGGGTTGGGTTGTGTTGATGAAATGTTGTGTGTCTCTATAGGAGATGTTGTAGGTGGAGTTAAGTGTATCAACGTATGGTTGGTTTAACATTTCATTGAGATTAATGCGGGAATTGATACTAAGATCTTCGGTTTCGATTTTGGATTGATGTTCTTGCCGTGAGTTGGATTAGGTGTGGAGCACAATTGTGGTGACCATATGGGTTAAATGTAGGCTGACCCTAAACTTAAACCTAATCCTAACAATTCGACTTAATTGGGAGCTAAGGATTAATTAAATGAATAAGAAAATTAGCAATAGCCCAAATTAGTTTAGATAGCTCGTTTAGCTATATAATACTTGTTATTATAGCTAAACACTATGCCTTTGCTACAGGGCACTGACTTGCTTTCGGACTTCTGGACGGGAGGTTCTTATTTGATACGGACTCCTTCTACTCTCTGGAGGCGGGTACCCTTTGACTTATTTCTTTTGATATTGTCATGTGATTATGCATAGACTGTTATAGATAGCAGTAAGATTATACGCTATCCCTGTTTATTGTGCCTGTTCTGGATACATGTAGTTTATCCCTGAGTTATGATGCTGTTTGTTCCATACAGTCTCGGATATTGTCATATCTATATATATGCTTAGAGATAGTGGTGTATCTCCTGCCTTTGACCTTGAGGGATTGGTAGTTTTCCGGTCAGTATACCTTGTAAGTTACCTGTATTTCCTGTTATAGGATTTCAGACTGAGACTTAGTATACTGATGACTTGGGAGGGAGGTATGTGTATCTATCATACACCATCTCTGCATTATTGCATGCTGACCCACGCGGACATTGTGGACGATGTCCTGACTGGGTACAGGTTGTCACAGCTCTACCCACGCGGACGTTATGGACAATCCTGACTGGGACTAGGGGTGACACATGTCATTGCATCAGGGTGCTTTATATGTTTGGGGCATGCACCATCCTTGCATTGTTGCATGCTCACCCACGCGGACGTTGTGGACCATGTCCTGACTGGGTACAGTTTGTCACAGCTCTACCCACGCGGACGTCGTGGACGATATCCTG
The DNA here is from genome assembly GCA_024364735.1 of Boesenbergia rotunda. NCBI lineage: Eukaryota > Viridiplantae > Streptophyta > Magnoliopsida > Zingiberales > Zingiberaceae > Boesenbergia > Boesenbergia rotunda. The sequence continues at coordinate 57,644 of JAGFNQ010005600.1, read as the reverse complement.
ACTGGGACTAGGGGGTGACACATGTCATTGCACCATGTGCATACTTTGCATCGTGCATTGTTTGCTGCACTTGATTCTTGCACTTGTTTGACATCGCAAATACTGGAGACTTGTTATCTGTGTTTATATGCCTATTGGTTTTCCTTTGGTATTTATTACCCTCTTTCCCAGGTTAGATGGATTCAGGTATGTTTCTACCCAGTATCTTCAGTTCCAGTCTTTCCCTCTTGTTGATATGAGACTGTATTAGCGGAACTCTTGTTGTTAGTATAACTTTCTATGCATATCTGTTGGGTATTCGCTGAGCTATGGACTCACCCCATTGCCATATATGTTTATTTCAGGTTGATATCTGCGAGGAGATCCCGAGCCGCCAGTCCCCAGCTCCAGAGGAGCTCGGTTTAGTTTTACCTTACGTTGTTTCGGTTTTGGACCCTGTAGTATTTACTATGCTTCCGCTATTTTGTTTTGAACATGTATGTACGTTTATTTGATGGTATTGTACTTTTGAGTCCTATGTTGGACTTCGTTTGATTTTGGTTTTGTTCCTGCCCCCTGGCAGCTCAGGTGAGTTCGGAATTGGTTTTTCGATAGTTATAATCATATAACTGTTGTCTTTGCATATATCTGAGGCCTGAGGCCCTTTAGACTGCGTGGTTGTGTTATATTATCTGTGTGTATGTGTAAATTGTCCGCTGGACAGGGGAGATGCTGTCCGATTTTCTATTGGATCAGCGGCTCCTAGGTCTCGGGGCGTGACAAACAGTTCATGCGAACAGTAAAGAATGGACAGTAAAGTAATTTGGATGGAGCGAAAATAATGAAATGAATACTCCAAATCATTTTTCTTACAAATGTAAGTGGTATTTTCTTTTAGATTATGATGGGTAGAGTTAGGCAATGAATATTTAATATAATTTATTAATAAGTAAAATATAATCGGAATTCTTGTCGTGTCTTAATAAAAGATAGTATATACAATAGTTGTAGTTTGTTAGTAGAAACTTTGAGATAAAAAAATAACCATTATAGAAGTAGGTTAAGTTAAAAGCAATGTCAATGTGTTATTTCAGTGAAAGGTAAGTTGAAAGCCTCGATGAGAATTTGCCATTAATTTTACAAGATGAATTATGAGTACCGGAATTAGTATGTAATGATAATATAATGTAACAGAGAGGATATATCAGAAACGATATATGTGAGTAAAATGGACCAGCATAAAAGATAATAGGCTAAGATGAATAACGCAAATTCACTATGACGAATAGGCATTATAGCTAAGATAATAAGCTAATTTTATGAATTTAATTGAGAAATTTTAGTATAATTAACAGGGACGGTATGCATTAGAGGTTAGGTAGTCGAAACAGAGTAAGTAGCTCAAATAACGAGAATAGGAAGTAATAGGACAAGCGATACATGAGTTTATGTACTATGAGAAGTTATGTTACATAGAAACAAATATAGAATAGACAATAATAAGGTAAGAGTAATCCTCGGAAAAAAAAAAGGGAAAAGAAGGAGATGGGGCTCGCAACGGATGTTATTGACAGCGTCACTCGAGCTATTCAAAATATTCGACAACGGATAGAAACTGTTCAGATCCGGCAGAAGAGTTATGTCGAAGTCCGGCGCAGACCATTGGAATTTAATGTTGGAGATCTGGTATTTCTTAAAGTGGCTCCTATGAAAGGGGTGACAAGATTTGGGAAGAAAGGAAAGCTGAGTCCGAGATATGTGGGGCCATACTTAATTCTGAAAAGAGTTGGTAAGGTGGCATATGAGTTGGAGCTGCCTCCAGAGATGTCAGCTATCCATAACGTATTCCACGTATCCCTGCTTAAAAAGTGTATCCCGAATATGGACCAAGTGATCGAGCCGCAGATAGTACAAGTACAAGAGGACCTAAGTTATGAGAGCAGACCCATCCAGATTTTGGATAGGGAAGTCAAGAAGCTGAGGAATAAGGAGGTACCTCTAGTCAAGATCTTATGGCGAAGCCAGCGGTTCGAGGAAGCTACCTGGGAACGTGAGGACGAAATGAGGCGCAAGTACCCGGAGTTATTCTAAGTTCGAGGACGAACTTTCACGAGGTATGGGGGATTATAACGACCCGGAAAATTCTCTTAATATTTTCTTAAAATATTGAGCATGTCTAGATAATTTTCCGAGGGGCCCAGAAATAATTATGTAAAATTGGGCCTAGAAATCCATGTTTTCTCATTTAAATTGAGAAAAACTAGGTGCTAATGGGCTTTAAATGGGCTCCAAAAATAGGTATTAATTAGGTAAAATTAATATAAATTAGGTAAAATTAATATAAATATAAAAGAATTTTATTTAGGAATATTGGCATAATTATGGATGATTTTAGGGGAATTTTCGGAATTATAAAAAAAAATAATAAAATAAATGAAATAAAAATAAAAATAAAAATAAATGTGCATGAGCCAAGGATTGAACCTTGGACCTCTTGTACAACCATGTAAGCCTTAACCAACTCACCTAGCAAGGAATTCTTGTGAGGAAAGGAAGTGAATGGTGGTTAAATGGTAGAAGAAGATGAAGGGTCATGGAAAACTCTTCATTCACCACTTTAATGGTTGATTAATAAGGGGGTTTGGGAGTTTCATTCTTCATGCCATCAATTGCATTTGCTTTTCTCTTCCTTCTCCATTCTTGCCGAGCACTCAAGGAGGACTTCTCCCTTGAGAAAACTTCACAAAAAGTCTCATCCTCCAAGATCTAAGGTCTTCTCAAGTTTCCAAGGGCTAGGTGTGGTCAAGTCTTCTTCCTTCTTTCCATCCAAGGTCTAAAAATCAAGAAATCTAAGGTAAGACTCCCTCACCTGTGGTATAATAGTTACCTATGATTTCCATGATTTTTGGCATGATATATGAGTTGGTTTCGGATTTAATGTTGAAGGGAAACAAAATCAAGGTTCCTATGTTCAAAGGGTTTCGGCCAGAATGTTTTAAAGGTCTAAAAATATGTTAAATATCATGATAATATTATTTTATGTTCCCCTATGATGTTTAGAAGTTAAGTGTAATTTTTGGGGATTTTTAGAGTACTCTAGGACACCCTAGAGTTTCTGCCAACATGAAGGAAACAAAACCCAGAACTTTAAGTTCAAGGGTTTCGGCCAGAATGTTTTAAAGGTCTAAAAATATGTTAAAAATCATGATAATATTATTTTATGTTCCCCAATGATGTTTAGAAGTTAAGTGTAATTTTTGGGGATTTTTAGAGTACTCTAGGACACCCTAGAGTTTCGGCCAACATGAAGGAAGCAAAACCCAGAACTTTAAGTTCAAGGGTTTCGGCCAGCATGTTTTAAAGGTCTAAAAATATGTTAAAAATCATGATAATGTTATTTAGTGTTCTTTTATGATTTTTAGAAGTTAATTTAAATTTTTGGGAATTGATGGAGTACCCTAGGACACTCTAGGGTTTTGGCCAATATGGAAGGGACAAAACCAAGGTCCCTATGTTTATGGGTTTCGGCCACCATGATTTAAATGTCTATAAATATGTTAAAAATCATGATAATGTTATTTAATGTTCCCTGATGATGTTTAGAAGTTAAGTATAAATTTTAGGAATTTTTGGAACACCCTATAGGCCTCATATGGTTCGGACAACCCCAAGGACCCAAGGGTTAAGATTGAGTCTTTAACTTCAACTTATGTTTATGTGTTGCCATGATATAAGGATGATGGATGGTGATTGTGTGAATTTTCACATGGCCATGGGACTTCATAAGTTTCGGCCAATAAGGGTTAATAGGATAAGAGTTAAGATTTATTCCAAGTAAGGGTCCCAATGGCCCTATGGTAAGATGTGATTTATGTTTATGAATGATATGCCATGGTTATACATGATATGCTATGCTTATGAATGATATGCTATGTTATGAATGATATGCCATGCTTACGAATGATATGCCATGTTTATGAATGATATGCCATGGTTATACATGACATGCTATACTTATGAATGATATGTCATGTTATGAATGATATGCCATGTTTACGAATGATATGTCATGTTTATGAATGATATGCCATGGTTATGCATGATAAGAATGATGTTACGACAAGTTTGTTATGATCATGTTCATGATAAGAATGATGCCATGTTATGTATGCTATGAATGTCTTATGAATGATGAAGCATGCAAAGTATTTTACTTTATGAATGGGCTTGTACCGGACCGAAGTATGGGTCCAAGGGATGGGCACCTTAAGAACGCCCCGGTTATGGACTACCGAAGTTGTCCACGGTTCTGACACTACCGGAGCTGTGCAACAGGGATGGGCTCCTTAAGAAGCGCCTCGGTTCGGGGACTACCGATTATACTGTCCTTACCCTAGTAGGTCGGGGCTAGCTACCTCGGATTTACTAGGGATGCGCGCTATGATGTATGTATGTGGTACAAGCCGGGGACCCCAAATGATGTTATGATGATTATGTTTAAGAAATGAAAAGTATGTTTTTAAAGATTAAGCATCCTTATGATATATATGCATTGCCCATGCATTCATTATGAAAAAGTATGTTTATGAAAAGTATGTTCATGAAAAGTATGATTTTAAACTAAGCATCCATATATGTATATGCATTCCACCCATGCATTCATACATGTTATGCATTATGTTATGATAATGACGTATTATGCTTATGCTCCATGTTAAAAGATATGTATGAGAATGAATGATCCATGTTATGATTATGGTAAGAAGATGCTCTTATGATATCCTAGAATGTATGCCTATGCTCATGCCATATAGGTTGGTTTATATCTTATGTTTATATTCATGCCATGAAAGATGCCATGCTACTAAGTTTATGTTTTATGCCATGAAAGATGTCATGCTACTATGTTTATGATTTATGCCATGAAAGATGTCATGCTACTATGTTTATGATTTATGCCATGAAAGATGTCATGCTACTATGTTTATGATTTATGCCATGAAAGATGCCATGCTACCATGTTTATGATGTATGCCATGAATTATGCCATGCTTAGAAGGTTTACCATGTTTATGTGCATGCCATGCTAAAGTGATTTAAGATGTTATGTTTTAAGTAGAGCACCAAGTATGTTAAAGTTCATGTGCTCATTATGAGATGATGAACGATGAATGTTTTAGTGAGTAGGAAAGAGTCTTACTAAGCCTGTGTGCTTATAGTCTTCTTTCCTTATACCGCAGATCATGCAAGGGGATAACGAGGAAGCAGCAGGAGGGCCTGAAATATGTGTGTGATGGTGACTTGGCCCATGAAATCGAATGTGTTAACCGTTTATGCTAAGAACTTTATTTTTGCTACCCATATGCTCGACTAGTGACTTATGGAACTTTACGATAAGATGTCAAGTATGATATGATATGAACCTTATGGTATGATGTTAAGCATGTTATGATATGATGTTAAGTATGACGTTCATATGTTAAGTTCCATGTCATTGTATGAGGGATGGTAGTAGGGGCATGTATATGTAAGGTTTAAGTTATTCCGCTGCAGTATGATGTTACATGCCTTAAGTATGTCAGCGTAACGCCGCTTTAGGAAAAAAAAAAAAAAGCGGGCGTTACATCTATAACGACCCGGAAAATTCCCGTAATATTTTCTTAAAATATTAAGCATGTCTAGAAAATTTTCCGAAGGATCTAGAAATATTAGTACGAACCTTAGCCTAGAAACCCATGGTTCTCTCATTTAAATTGAGAAACTAAGTACTGAGGGGCCTTATAGGGGCTTTCTAGTGCTATTATTATGGGTGGTTTTTAGGTAGAATTTAAAAGTATGATTTCAAAACTAAGCATCCTTATGTAGTAAATGCATTCGACTCATTCATACATCCATGTTATGCATCGCGCCAAGGTAAGTATATTTTATGCTTGTGTTTATGCTCATATTTCATGTTATGTATAAGTATGTCTTATGTTCATGTATGCTAAGAATTATGTTATGATAAGTATGCCTTATGTTCATATATGCTAAGAATTATGTTATGATAAGTATGCCTTATGTTCATGTATGCTAAGAATTATGTTATGATAAGTATGCCTTATGTTCATGTATGTTAGGAATTATGCCAAGTATAAGTATGTTTCATGTCATGTATGTATGTTTTATGCTCATGTATGTAAGATTTATGTCATGCTAAGTAGGTTGTAGATCTATGGTGATGTTAAGAATCATGCTATGTTAGTTATTCATATGCTTATGACTTATGCCATGACTATGCTTACGTTTATGTCTGAAGTTGTGTTACATCAGATACTTGATATGTTTATGTTTAAGCGACGTATGATTTTAGTGAGTAGGAAAGGGTTTTACTAAGCCTATGTGCTTATAGATTTATTTTCCTCGTACCGCAGATCAAGCAAGAGGCTATTAAGGGAAGCCGCAGGAGAGGCAGAAGCATGTGTGTGTGTAGCAGTGACTTGGCAAAGGATTCTTACGTTCACACATAATGCATGTCTTGGGTGTGAAAATATTTTCTTAAATTTTATGCTACGTTTTATGGATTATGATTAATGGGTGACTTAAGACTTATGATGCTACGTTTATGGATAAGTACATACTGCTTATGATGATTCTGAATAAGTCATGGAATGGTTAAGTTATGATATGATGTCATGTATAAATGTTCCATGTGTTTAGTTGCATGATTAAAAGTATGTTTAGAAAAAAATGTTTCCGCTGCATTAAGATGTTTTTTTTATGCACATGTATGTTTAGCGTAACGACGCCTATCTCGCCACACCACGAGGTGTGGGAGAGAGGCGGGCGTTACAGGTTGGTATCAGAGCCATTGCCATCTCACTACACACACATCAAGCCTCCTTCCTGCTTCTTCCAAGTAAGTACTTTTCGGTATATTTTATGATAGTAAGCACTCTTATGATATATTATGTTTCTAGAATATGCAAGTATGGATGGTGTCTTATGATAGATAATGACAAGTACTTGTAAAATATGTGACTACGAATGATCTTTTCTATTGTTTTATTGATGAAAAAAAAAGAAAAAAAATTTAAATAATTTAGAATGTGGAGTAGGAAGGTGGTTACATATTTTAATCACTAGGGTAGACGAAACCGATTGTGTGTGTTTTTCTCTGCATATATTTGCGAATTGAAAAGGAAATGATTTTGTACTGGCTTGGTCGGTTTGGTACTAACTAATATTTTTTTTTCAATTCCAGATGTTGCATGAGAACTACACTGAGAGGTGCCGCGAGCTGATGGAGCGGATAGAGGAAGTTGAGTACAGTCCGACCCGGGGAATTCAGGGCAACATGGGGTTTTTGGACCGGCTATTCTGGAAACTCGAGCAGGAAGGGTTTCCAGTGATGGATGATCATAGGATTGGAGCTCTGCTTCGTTCATTGCCCAATCGGGCGAGTGAGGTTGCTCATCAGATCTGGGGACAGCACGGATGCCGTCTATCCTACACGGAGTTATGTAAGCAACTTCTCCGCCATGAGTTTCCGGAAGTCCTGGGGGACTCGGAGGAGGATCCCGAGCCGTTAGAGGAGGGTCCCGAGATGTACGAGGAGGATCCCGAGCCGTTAGAGGAGGATCCCGAGATGTACGAGGAGGATCCCGAGCCATTCGAGGAGGATCCCGAGATGCTCAAGATATTTGAGGAGGACCCCGAGCTATTCGAGGAGGATCCCGAGGAGTATGAGGAGGATCCCGAGCCATTCGAGGAGGATCTCGAGATGCTCGAGATGTTTGAGGAGGGCCCCGAGATGTTCGAGGCAGACCTTGAAGTGGTCGAGGAGGTTCTCAAGATTGAAGAAGAAGACCCGATGGAAACGGTAGAAGATCCTGAGGCGGGCCGAGGGGAGATGAGCGAGGGGGTGGTAGTCATCGCTATGATGTTCTTTATTTTGGGCATAACGGCAGCCCATCTTGCTCACTGAGTTGGACTAGTTTTGTATATAGACTTATGAGACGGGATAAAATAAATTTTGGTGATATAATAAATAAGATCTCATTTACCCTATATTAATCATGCGACAAATAAGGACGAATATTTCGGAAGCATAATATGAGTTGGGTTACCCATAATCACGATAAGTATACAATTACGATGTATGTATGTAATTATATCAGGAAGTCATTTATGACACTATCACCGACACTGTTCGAGGACATGTTGGACAAACAAGATGGTGATCCTAGCCTTCAGAGAATCAAACAGGAGATCCTAGAAGGAAAGGGCGATGGTTTTCGTATCGCCAACGGGGGAGTACTGTATCTTAGGGATCGTCTATGTATTCCTAGTGATCCAGAGCTACGGAGAGCGATATTAGTCGAAGCTCATGAAACCCCTTATTCAATGCATCCAGGATCCACCAAGATGTATCAAGATCTAAAAGAGAAATTCTGGTGGTCCGGTATGAAGAGAGATGTGGCTCAGCATGTTGGCACTTGCCTGACCTGCCAACGGGTGAAGGCAGAGCACCAGCGACCCGGAGGAGTTCTGCAGCCACTACCGATTCCGGAATGGAAATGGGAAGATATCTCTATGGATTTTATTTCTGGACTTCCCAAGACTACAAATGGATATGATGCGATATGGGTAATTGTGGACAGGTTGACGAAGTCTGCTCACTTTTTAGCTATCAAGATGACTTATTCAATTGAGCAACTGGCTCAATTATATGCTAAGGAGATAATCCGACTTCATGGAATTCCCAAGACCATCATCTCAGATAGGGATGGTCGTTTCACTTCACATTTCTGGGAATGTGTCCAGAAATCCCTCGGCACCAAATTACGGTTCAGCACAGCTTTTCATCCTCAGACTGACGGACAAACTGAACGGGTGAATCAAGTGCTGGAAGACATGTTACGGGCTTGTGTTCTGGATTTCAAAGGGAGCTGGTGCCGATACCTATGTTTGGCAGAATTCGCCTACAATAATAGCTACCAAGCTACCATCGGCATGGCACCTTATGAAGCTCTGTACGGTAGGAGATGTAGGTCTCCAATCTGTTGGTACGAAGGTGGTGAGAAGAAGGTGATGGGGCTTACGACAGATCTCATCAACGACACCACCCAAGCTATACAGACCATTCGATGACGAATAGAAGCTGCACAGAGTCGACAGAAAAGTTATGCAGATGTCAGGCGTAGACCACTGGAATTCAATATTGGGTATCTAGTATTCCTTAAAGTGGCCCCGATGAAAGGGATAACGAGATTCGGGAAGAAAGGGAAATTGAGTCCGCGATATGTGGGACCGTATCTGGTACTGAAAAGAGTCGGCAAGGTGGCGTATGAACTGGAACTGCCTCAGGAAATGTCAGCTATTCATAATGTGTTCCATGTGTCAATGCTTAAGAAGTGTCTTCCAAACATGGACCAAGTGATTGAGCCACAGGCGGTACCAGTTCAGGAGGACCTAAGTTATGAAAGCCAACCTATCTAGATCTTGGATCGGGAGGTCAAGAAGCTAAGGAACAAGGAGGTGCCCTTAGTCAAGGTCCTATGGCAAAGTCAACAGTTCGAGGAGGCTACCTGGGAACGCGAGGACGAGATGAGACGCAAGTACCTATTCTAAGTTCGAGGACGAACTTTCAAGAGGTATGGGGGATTGTAACGACCCGGAAAATTCTCGTAATATTTTCTTAAAATATTAAGCATGTCTAGATAATTTTTCGAAGGATCTAGAAATATTAGTACTAACCTTAGCCTAGAAACCCATGGTTCTCTCATTTAAATTGAGAAACTAAGTACTGAGGGGCCTTATAGGGGCTTTCTAGTGCCATTATTATGGGTGAGTTTTAGGTAGAATTTAATATAAAAATAGATGGATTTTAATGAAAAATATTAACATAATTATGGGGGAATTTTTAAGGAATTTTCGAAAATAATAGGAAATAAATTAAAAATAAAATAGAAAATTAGTACATGCACCAAGGATTGAACCTTGAACCTCTTGTACAACCAAGCATGCACTAACCAATTCACCTAGCAAGGGAGTGCTATGAGGGAATGAAGTGGATATTAGTTAAGGCGTAGGAAATGAAGAGTCATCAAGGGAAGAGGCACCATGACTCTTCATTTACCCCTTTTAAAATGATATAAATATGGAAAGGAAGTTACAACTTCCCTTCTCCTCTTCATTTCTTCTTCTTCCTTGCTTTGGCCGAAAACTCATGGTGTCCCCCCCCCCCTTAAGAAAAGTTCCACCAAGGACTCTATTTGGAAGATCTAGGCTCTCTTCCAAGGTTACAAGGGCAAGAAGGGTTCAAGTGGCAAAGGGATTCCCATTCTCCTTCTCTTTTAAGGTCTAAAAATCAAAGACAACCCAAGGTAAAACCCCCTCACCTGTGGTATGATGGTTTTACAAGATATTTATCATGATCTAAGTTTTGTTGGCATGATATGTTGGAAAAATCCATGGTTAGGGCTTATGGAAGTTTCGGCCAAGGCTATTGCTTGGGCTTAGGGATGATGTAAATTTTCCTTTGTGCTCTTAAATGTTTCATGATGTTATGTAAGGCATAGATTATGATCTAGGGAAATTTTTGATGCCCTAATAACCCCCTAGGGTTTCGGCCACATCAAAGTCAAGGGGCTAGGGGAAAACTCCAACCTCTCCAAGCATGATTAATATGTTTCTTATGATACCTTATGGGTAAAAATGGTGTTAAATGAACTTTTCCATGGGCTTGTTACCCTTCTAGGGTTTCGGCCAACCCTTACCTTAGGTCTAGGGCTTGGGGTAAGTCCAATCAAGGGTTTAAATGATTTTTCTATGGCATGATATGTAAGTAAGGGATGTTAATCATGATCTAGGCAAATTTTCCATGGACCCATGGTCCTTTAGGACTTTCGGCCAAGACCCAAACCTAGGGTTTGGTTTGGGATAAGGTCTCAAGAATGCATGTTATAAGTTACCATGATGCTAGTACATTTTTAAGCATGATGTAAGGGCCTCCATGTGACTAAAATCCTAGTTTATGTGTTATATAACATGACTTTGTATGGTTGATGTTAGGTTATGTTTTAATCATGAATATTTAGATTATATGCCATGAATACATGTAATTGATGTAGGAGTAGGTTATGATAAATATAATGATGCCTGAATATTGATAAATGCTTATAATGGATTTATGATCCATGAAGATATATACATGTTTTATGATGAATGCTATGAACCCTAGTAGTATGTGTTAGGTTTATATGTAGCTTATCATCCATGTCTTATGATGAATACTAGGATTATGTATGTTAGATGAAATGTATCATGTATGAGGTGTATGTTTATTATGTATCATGATCATGCAAGCTTGATGAACCCGGATAAGGTTATGACTAGAACCATGATTATGCATGTATGTCCTATGTTATGAATAAAGAATGATAAGTATGAATGAAGATGATGGTTATGCCTTAAGTATGAATGATAAGTATGAATGATGAAGGCATAACGATGATATGAAATAAGTATGAATGATAAGTATGAATGATAAGTATGAATGATGAAGCATGCATAGTTATTTTCTTTTATGAATGGGGCTTGTACCGGACCGAAGTAAGGGTCCAAGGGATGGGTACCTTAAGAACGCCCCGGTTCTGGACTACCGAAGCTGTCCACGGTTCTGGCACTACCGAAGCTGTGCAACAGGGATGGGCACCTTAAGAACGCCCCGGTTCTAGGACTACCGACTATGCTGTCCTTACCCTAGTAGGTCGAGGCTAGCTACCTCGTATTTACTTAGGGATGCGCGCTATGATGTATGTATGTGGTACAAGCCGGGGACCCCAATGATGTTATGTTTATGCTAAGCATTTAAAAGTATGATTTCAAAACTAAGCATCCTTATGTAGTAAATGCATTCGACTCATTCATACATCCATGTTATGCATCGCGCCAAGGTAAGTATATTTTATGCTTGTGTTTATGCTCATATTTCATGTCATGTATAAGTATGCCTTATGTTCATGTATGCTAAGAATTATGTTATGATAAGTATGCCTTATGTTCATGTATGCTAAGAATTATGTTATGATAAGTATGTCTTATGTTCATGTATGCTAAGAATTATGTTATGATAAGTATGCCTTATGTTCATGTATGCTAAGAATTATGTTATGATAAGTATGCCTTATGTTCATATATGTTAGGAATTATGCCAAGTATAAGTATGTTTCATGTCATGTATGTATGTTTTATGCTCATGTATGTAAGATTTATGCCATGCTAAGTAGGTTGTAGATCTATGGTGATGTTAAGAATCATGCTATGTTAGTTGTTCATATGCTTATGACTTATGTCATGACTATGCTTACGTTTATGTCTGAAGTTATGTTACGTCAGATACTTGATATGTTTATGTTTAAGCGACGTATGATTTTAGTGAGTAGGAAAGGGTTTTACTAAGCCTATGTGCTTATAGATTTATTTTCCTCGTACCGCAGATCAAGCAAGAGGCTATTAAGGGAAGCCGCAGGAGAGGCAGAAGTATGTGTGTGTGTAGCAGTGACTTGGCAAAGGATTCTTACGTTCACACATAATGCATGTCTTGGGTGTGAAAATGTTTTCTTAAATTTTATGCTACGTTTTATGGATTATGATTAATGGGTGACTTAAGACTTATGATGCTACGTTTATGGATAAGTACATACTGCTTATGATGGTTATGAATAAGTCATGGAATGGTTAAGTTATGATATGATGTCATGTATAAATGTTTCATGTGTTTAGTTGCATGATTAAAAGTATGTTTAGAAAAAAATGTTTCCGCTGCATTAAGATGTTTTTTTATGCACATGTATGTTTAGCGTAACGACGCCTATCTCGCCACACCACGAGGTGTGGGAGAGAGGCGGGCGTTACATTTTTACCCAACCTTTCCGAATTAGGACTTTTCCAACACCTAGCCCTCCAAGCTAGGACTTTTCAACACCTAACCCTCCAGGTTAGGATTTTCCAGCACCTAGCCTCCCAGACTAGGATTTTCAACACCTAACCCTCCAGGTTAGGATTTTCCAACACCTAGCCCTCCAGACTAGGATTTTCCATACCATGCCTGATCCCCGATCAGGACTTAATCATAATCGATAATCATCCACCTAAACTTAAATCGGTGTCAACACCAAAACAACAATCAGGGCCAGACTGCATCAACAGATCTTCTATAAATGTTTTCCTTGTATAAAGGCTTGTACAACCAAGTATTGTTAGCTTTCCTGTAATTCTTAGAATGCTAATAAACAAGATAGTTCCTGAGTTAGTAAACAAGAACCTTTACAAGAGGTTTTATCTATACATTGACATTTTATCATCTTTAAATTCTATATTACCTCCTTTTGATTTTGTATTTTTTTCTTCTCATTTGATTGTAGAGGAAGAATAGTTGGCTCTTGTGGAATATACAGGAACATTTGTTAGTCCTCCTTTTCCTATTCTTTTTTCCTTTTCTCCACTTGTAAAGTAAAACTCATTTTCTATAAATATCACATCTTTCAATGTGTATACTTATTAGTAACAAGATCAAGGCATATATATATATATATATATATATATATAATATATATATATATATATATATATATATATATATGCTTTCTGAGAGATGTTTGATTTAATGTTGGTGAGTAGCTCCAATGGAGAATTTTCTTCGAGTACTTTGGAGAATAAGTGGTTAATAAGAGAGTAGTAGTATTAACTACATCACTCTAGTAACTTTTTAAAATGTTTGCATGAAACATAATGGTTCTAGATATTTTTAATAGATGTCGATTCTTCTTTTTGCTATGCCATTTTTGGTGTGGGGTGTATGGACAAGATGTTTGATGAATAATCCCCCGTTCGTCTAGATAATTTTTAAATTCATGTTCTAAGTATTTTGATGTTAGCATTATATTGCTTAGAAGTGTAGTTAAAAAAAGTGTTTGAATGCCTAAAGGCATTCAAACACTTGTCCTTTAAATGTAAACATGTATATCCAACGGTATCTAGTTACATGATCAATAAAAGATGTGAAATATTTAAAACCTATTTTAGACATAATCGGGTCGGGATGGTCCATGTATCAAAGTGAAAAAGATTAAAGACCTTTTTCTATCTTGTTTCAAAAATATGATAGTATATTCTAGTCTCCTTTCTAAAAAAAATAAGCTTCACAATATCTTTCTTCATAATTTTTAAATGGGAACAGTCTGTGTAAGGCTTGTTTGTGTTGGTGACCTAATCTGACATGCCATAAGAAGTAACTATCTCTTTGATATATTGTGAGCACATGAATATTTTGGTCCAAAACAATAAAGTTTATTTCTTCTAAATCCTCTACCAATCACCTTGTTTGTTTTGAGATCCTAAAAGGTAACTAAGTTAGATCATAAACAACCTTGCAATTATGACACAAAAAAAAATAGTCTTTAGCAACAAATGAAATCCGTCGACCGTCGCTAAACCCAAATAGCGACAGATTAGCGACGGAAGATGTGTTGTCAACTCTAACACCGTCGGTGCCTAGAGCTATCAATTTGGGTTGGGCCCATCGGGTTAGCCCACCCTATCAACCAATTTATGCGGGTTGGGTTAGAATTTTAACAACCCAAACCTGCTGTAGGCCGACCCGCCTAGGCCCGTGACACACATGGGTTAGCCCGCGACAGGCTTGGGTTGACCCGCGGGTTGACAATCACATGTTAGTCAAATTTTATACCAATTTATTATCATTCTTTGTTATAATTTTGAAATAAAAATAATATTTTTTATCAAACACAAGTACTAGTTTGTATTCATTTATATTTAAAATACATATTTCTTGATACATTAGATTGATAATACCTTTCCGAAGTAAAATGTTGAATATATGATTTTTCTTAAATTTTTGATGGGTTCGTGGGTTGGCCTGCCTAACCCGTGACCCACCATGGATTGGGTTAAGTTGGGGATTTTTTAACCCGCCAAGATGACAAGTCAACCCACCCCACCCCGCCAAATGGTCGGCCCGCTACGGGTTGACCTGCCCCACCACGAGTTAGCCCATCTGACAGCTCTATCGGTGTCGTGGATGGCGGCGGGACATTTAATATCCATCGCTAATAGAGACAGATATTAAATGTCCCGTCGTAAAATATAGTGACAGAGCACAAAATTCTATCGCTAGATAATGGACATAAGTTTGGCAAATTAGCGAGGGAACCTCATTTTTTCGTCGCTATATTATCGTAAATAGTGACGGATAATTGATTATTCCGCCATTGGAACACTACAAATGTGACGACCCAACTTTTTTATCTACTACTATGCTTTAAGTTACTACTACTTGGCTTCCCTTAACTTGCTCTAAATTTTTTTTTTTCTTCCTTCACTTTTTTTTTTCAAAAAAAACAAAACAACTTTTATTATATATGCTTTGCCAGGATTTGACCCCTAGACCTCTTAGTTGTAACACTAAAGCACTAATCAGCTGCTCTACACAACTTCTCTACAATGGTACCAGTCGACTGCTATATAGCCAGTCGACTGGTATCGGCCACAGAAGTTTCTGGGCGCGGCACCAGTCGACTGGCCTCTTGGCAGTCAACTGGTGCATCGAACAGAAGCTACTGTTCGATAGGGCAGTCGACTGGTTCTGAACCAGTCGACTGGCACGCCTGAAAACCTGCATTTCAGACCTGAAAACTTGTTTCAAAAGTCCACAAAACATATAGTTTCAAGCCATACAAAGACATAACACCATTTCTATACTCCATACTAGTTTTCTAAACATTTTAGCCAATCAAAACAACTTCATAAACTTGAAATTAGGACTTTTGCGGAAGTAAATAAGCTATCAAAGTCTATATGAACTTTAAACTAGAGTTTGTACCAAATTTTGTATCTATGCAAGGTTTAAACAAAGTCATTCATTCTACCACTTCGAAACACCAAAACATATGTTCTACAAGACTTAGCCCAATGATCTCTTCCACGGTTCCGCCGCCACTGAACATCAATGCAAGTCCCTTCGCCTCCTTAACTTATGCTTTTTCTTTACCTTTGTCTACAATAGAAGGAAATGCAACTAATAAGCAAAATGCTTAGTAAGTAAATCCTAACTCACAAATCCAACGATAAGGTATAAACATGCTCTTTTCAAATAATGCTTGCTTCAAAACACATGCACTTGGAAATAATTACACATGAGAACTTTCATATACTTATCATGCTCAATCATGCTTAAAAACATTTACTAGCATCAAAACACTTGCAAACTTAACATACTCATGATTTCTTTTGCAAACTTACTAATGATACATTTCCACACTTTCAAACACTAACTTCTTTGCTCTTTCTCTTTAACATGCTTGTAACATAACCATGTTATCATACACAACAAAACATACACTTACGAAAATTGAAACACTTACATATACTTATATGCTTCAAAATAATAATCAACTTTCTCAGGCCTTGACAATGTACCTGGTATCAATGTACCAATGCGCGCATCCCTAATAGGTTTCGGGGTAGCTAGCCACCGCACCCTATTAGAGCTTCTTTCTAACTTTCTGTGGGCCTATCTTTTGCCCGGTACATGTCCTTTTACAAAAGTAAAATACTTTCTTACTCATAATGCTTGTATTTATCAAGCTAACTTTCTTTTTTCATAAACTTTCCACTATAAACCTTTACCTTTTCTTACTTGGAACTTCCATCGAGCACCTTGCGTGCCCTTAACCCAAAACTCAATTTTGGGACTTTTCAAGAACTTGGTCTCCCATACTTAGATCACATATATAAAAATCTACTACAATTCAAGTTCTATGATTAAAAACATGTATTCTTGAGAAACTTAATCACACAATAAACAATATTCTCCAAGCATGCATATAAATCACAAAATCAAGGTTCTACAACGAGAAAACTACATGCGAAGCTACTCCTATTGCAGGTGAGTGATTTACTTACTCTTTTCTTGAAGAAAACTCACTAAGTATCTCGAAATTCCTAGTGTAGGGCTCTTTTCCTCTTCCTTTGCAAGAAATCTCCACTCCTTAGCCCTAGGGAAGAAGCCCTAGGCTCTCCACTCAAGAGGAGGAAGAAGGAGGAAGAAAACCCCTTGTTTTCTCCCTGTTTTCACAGCTCCCAACCCCTGCTCGCGCAGCCTCCCGAAACCCTAATGGGGTCTTAACCCAACTTAAGTGGAAGTTTTAATACCTCTTCATGAAACGAGCTAAATCAACTATAATATTATTTCGTTTCATCCTTTTCTGTGCTTGATACCCTAGTCCAGCAGGTTTCTGCTTTAGCCATGAACTGGAGAGGTCGCGGGATCAAATCTCGCCCGACCTCTTATATATTTTTTTTTCTTATTTTGATCCGAAAAAATGCTATAATATTCCAAAAAATGCTAGAAAAATTCCTAAAAATCCCTAATAATACTAGGAAATTATTGGGTGTTACAATCCTCCCTACCTTATAAAAAGTTCGTCCTCGAACTTAGAACAGCTCTGGATACCTTTGCCTCATGCTATCTTCTGATTCCCAAGTTGCCTCTTCATACTTCTGATTCAGCCATAAGACTTTCACTAATGGTACCACTTTGTTCCTCAGCTTCTTATCTGCTCGATCTATTATCTGAATAGGTCGACTTTCATAACTGAGATCTTCTTGCACTTGTACCATCTGTGGCTCAATCACTTGGTTGGCATCTGGGATATGCTTCTTTAGCATTGAGACATGGAACACATTGTGTATTGCTGACATCTCTGAGGGTAGCTCCAACTCATAAGCTACTTTGCCAACTCTTTTCGTCACTGGGTAGGGCCCTACGTATCGAGGACTTAGCTTGCCTTTCTTGCCAAATCTCATCACACCCTTCATAGGAGCTACTTTGAGGAAAACTGTATCCCCAACTTCAAACTCTAACGGCCTACGCCGTACATCGGCGTAGCTCTTCTGCCTACTCTGAGCAGTTTCTATTCTCTGGCGGATACTCCTTATAGCTTCTGTGGTATCATCTATGAGATCAGTCTGTGACCCCATTTCTTTCTTCTCACTACCTTCATACCAACAGAGGGGAGATCTACACTTCCTACCATAAAGAGCTTCATAGGGTGCCATACCAATAGTGGCTTGGTAACTGTTGTTGTAGGCAAACTCAGCTAAACATAAATACTTGCACCAACTGCCCTTGAAGTCCAATGCACAAGCTCTGAGCATATCTTCTAGAACCTGATTCACTCTCTCTGTCTGTCCATCAGTCTGGGGATGGAAAGCTGTGCTGAATTTCAGTTTGGTGCCTAACGCTGTCTGTACACACTCCCAAAAGTGTGAAGTGAAACGACCATCCCTATCAGAGATAATGGTCTTCGGGACTCCGTGTAGTCGGATCACTTCCTGCACATATAATTGGGCTAACTTTTCAATTGAGTAAGACACTCTGATTGCCAAAAAGTGGGCAGACTTGGTCAATCTGTCTACTATCACCCAAATAGCATCATAGCCATTAGTTGTCTTTGGTAGACCAACTATGAAATCCATGGCTATGTCTTCCCATTTCCACTCTGGAATCTGAATGGGCTGTAGGACACCTCCTGGTCTCTGGTGTTCTGCTTTAACTCTCTGACATGTCAGGCAGGTGCTGACATACTTAGCTATGTCTCTCTTCATCCCTGACCACCAAAATCTTCTTTCAAATCCTGGTACATCTTAGTGGAACCAGGATGCATTGAGTAGGGAGTTCCATGGGCTTCTTCAAGAATCTTCTTTCTCAGCTCTTCATGATTGGGGACACATAAACGGTCACCATAGTAGAGTATCCCACTGTCAGATACTCTAAACTCTTTACTCTCTCCTTCTTGCATCTCCTGCTTGATCCTTTGGAGATCAGAATCCTCAGCTTGCTCTTTCTGTATCTCTTCAAGCAAAGTCGACTCTAGTGTCAATAGAGCTAGCTGCCCATCAATAATCTCCACTCCATAATCTACTATCTCCTTCTGTAATGGTGGTGCCAATGATGATAAGGACATCAAAGTGGCACAAGTCTTTCTACTCAGTGCATCTGCTACTCTATTTGCCTTACCAGGGTGGTAAAGAATCTCACAGTCATAGTCCTTCACTAACTCGAGCCACCTTCGCTGTCTCATATTGAGGTCTTTCTGAGTGAAGAAATATTTCAAACTCTGGTGATCTGTATAAATCTTACACTGCACTCCATACAAGTAATGCCTCCATATCTTTAGAGCAAAGACTACAGCTGCCAACTCCAGATCATGAGTGGGGTAATTCTTTTCATAGTCCTTGAGTTGCCTGGAAGCATAAGCTATGACTTTGCCTTCTTGCATAAGGACTGCTCCAAGTCCTAGCTTTGATGCATCACTGTATATATCAAAGCTCTTATCACCTTCGGGTACTGTAAGGATAGGAGCGCTGGTCAGTCTCTTCTTCAACTCAAGGAAACTCTGCTCACAGTCTTTAGTCCACTCATACTTCTTATTCCTTCTGGTAAGGGCTGTAAGTGGTGAAGCTATCTTTGAAAAGTCCTCTACAAACCTTCTGTAATACCCTGCCAAGCCCAGAAAACTTCTGATCTCACTAGCATTCTTTGGTTGACTCCAGTTACTAACTGCTTCAATCTTGGCTGGGTCTACCATAATACCTTCCTTGGAAATAATGTGGCCTAGGAAGGCCACCTGATCAAGCCAAAACTCACACTTTGAGAATTTGACGTACAACTCCTTCTGGTGTAAGGTTTGCAACACTATCTTCAGGTGTTCTTCATGTTCTTTCTGAGTCTTTGAATACACTAGGATATCATCAATGAAGACAATGACGAACTTGTCCAGAAAATCCTTGAACACTCTATTCATTAGATCCATAAACGTCGCAGGGGCGTTTGTCACTCCAAAGGGCATGACCACAAACTCATAGTGCCCATATCTTGTACTGAAAGCAGTCCTTGGCACATCACTCTCCTTCACTCTGAGCTGATGGTAACCTGATCGCAGATCTATCTTGGAGAACACTGTGGCTCCCTTCAGCTGATCAAATAAATCATCTATCCTTGGCAAAGGATATCTGTTCTTGATGGTTACTTTATTCAAAGCTCGATAATCTATGCACATTCGCATAGATCCATCTTTCTTCTTGACGAACAGTACAGGAGCTCCCCAAGGTGAATGACTAGGGCGGATGAAACCCTTGTCAAGCAGCTCTTGCAATTGTTCTTGCAATTCTTTCAGTTCTGCTGGCGCCATGCGATAAGGTGCCTTCGAAATTGGGTTGGTTCCTGGGGCCAACTCAATTTCAAACTCAATTTCCCGATTGGGAGGGAGTCCTGGTAACTCTTCAGGAAACACTTCAGGATAGTCACAGACTACCCTCACTTCTTCTCTCTTCAATCCTTCTCCTTGACTTGCATCCACTATATGAGCTAGAAAACCAGAGCACCCCTTCTCTAACATTCTCTGAGCTTGCAAGGTAGATAGGAACCTCTTTGCCTTTCTCCTTGGGTCTCCAATAAACTCAAATGAAGGTTCTGCTTCTGGTGTGAACTTGACTTTTCTCTTGCGGCAGTCTATAGAAGCATTGTACTTGCTCAAGAAGTCCATCCCTAAAATGACATCGTAATCCTTCATCTCAAGGACTACCAAGTCACTGTAGAGCTCTCAGTTGGAAATCCAGATTGGTACTGCCCTTAGCCTCTGGGTAGAGGCCATTACTTCCCCTGACGGTAAGGTTGTCAAAAATTTCTGACCCAAACTTTCTGGTGGGATCCCTAGCTTTTTAGAGAAAAGCATGGATACAAAAGAATGGGTTGCCCCAGTATCGAATAACACAATAGCATATTGAGATGAGGTGAGTATTCGACCTGTGACCATGTTAGGAGCATTTGCCACCTCTTCCTTGGTGATGGCGAAAACCCTGGCGTTGGTCATGACTGGTGGGGCTTCCATCCTCGCCTGACTGTAATAAGATCCCTCCATAACTGGCTGCATCTGGTGCAGCTGAGCAGGTCTACCCCCGTACTGAAGAAGCTGTGGTGGAGGCGGCTTTGCTTTAGGGCACGCCTTGGCCATGTGCCCTACCACTCCACATATATAACACCCGCCAACCCTCGACCGGTTAGGGCAAGTCTTCATCATATGCCCTTCTGCTCCGCAAATATGGCATCCGCTCATGCCCTGACGACATACTCCAGGATGTGCTTTCCCACACTTTGGGCAAGGGGGATACTTGAGCTGCTTGCTTGACGTGCCCCCTTTGTTGCCCTCAGAAGACTTCTGATCCCACTGCTTCCTCTTGCCTGAATTTCCTTTCCAATTTTGTTGGTTTTGAGGATTTCCTTGAGACTTCTGGGCTGATGCCTGTTGTTGTTGCACACGTGTGGCCTTTATACTGTTTAAGTAGTGTTCAGTGATCAGAGCACTACTTACTAGTTCTTCTGAAGTTTGCGGTCTATTACCACCGCCAGCCACATTCAGAGCTATCTGAGGCCTCAGCATCTTGAGCATTAACCTGACCCTTTCCTTTTCAGTACTGACTAACTCCGGGCACAAGCGAGCTAATCGATTGAACTTCTTCACTGCTTCATCCACAGTTAGATCTCCTTGACGGAACTCAGTAAATTCATCATAGTGCTTGTTTGTCACTTTCATGTGAAAGTATTCTTCCAGAAATTCTGCTTCAAGGTCAGCCCAGGTCATCTGATTCACATTCCTCTTAGCTTTCACTCTTTCCCACCACATCCTAGCATCTCCAGTAAGGCAGAAAGATGTGCACTTTATCTTCTCCACCTCGGGCCAGTCCAGTAACTCCATTATACTCTCCACTGTTTTGAACCATGCCTGAGCATCCCATGGTTCACCTGTGCCAGAAAAATTCTCAGGCTTCAGTCTCTGCCACTGAATCAGATATGCCTCTTGCCTTACTTCTCTTGTCGGAGGTACTGGGGGAACCTCTGTCGCTACTGGTGCTGCTACTTGCGCCACTGGCGCCACTGGAGGGGTAGCAGAAGTGGCCTGCTGATTAGTGGCCTGCTGGTTAGCCATCAAGGTGGCAATGACTTGTTGCTGTTCAGCAAGTTGCCTCTGAAGCTGGGCCACCACTCCTTGAAGGTCTGGTGGTGGTACTGACTCTGTTGACTCCTGTTCTCTAGGAGCTTGCTCCTCATTCCGGACAATTCTAGGACGTCCTCTTGGCATCCTCTTACTCTATAGCACACAAAAATAAGAGCTCATTATCTCTTACTATCTTACTTCATTATCTCCATGCACATATTAGCATGCAATAATACTAACATACTTCCTTACTAACTTACTTCATTATCTCCATGCACATATTAGTATGCAATAATACTAACATACTTTCTTATCATCATGCATTACTGATACTAACAATCAATAATTAAAAGCATGCAAAAACTACAAAATATGAACTTCTTCATCATACACTTACTGATACTAGCAGTCAATAATGAAAGCATGCAAAACTATAACATATGAACTTCTTACTTGGAAGCGGCAGGATTGATGCTTGATGTCAGTGTGGCGGAAGGGTGGAACCTCTTGCTCTGATACCACTCTGTGACGACCCAACTTTTTATCTACTACTATGCTTTAAGTTACTACTACTTGGCTTCCCTTAACTTGCTCTAAATTTTTTTTTCTTCCTTCTCTTTTTTTTTCAAAAAAAACAAAACAACTTTCATTTTATTTGCTTTGCCAGGATTTGACCCCTAGACCTCTTAGTTGTAACACTAAAGCACTAACCAGCTGCTCTACACAACTTCTCTGCAATGGTACCAGTCGACTGCTATATAGCCAGTCGACTGGTATCGGCCACAGCAAGTTTCTGGGCGCGGCACCAGTCGACTGGCCTCTTGGCAGTCAACTGGTGCATCGAACAGAAGCTACTGTTCGATAGGGCAGTCGACTGGTTCTGAACCAGTCGACTGGCACGCCTGAAAACCTGCATTTCAGACCTGAAAACTTGTTTCAAAAGTCCACAAAACATATAGTTTCAAGCCATACAAAGACATAACACCATTTCTATACTCCATACTAGTTTTCTAAACATTTTAGCCAATCAAAACAACTTCATAAACTTGAAATTAGGACTTTTGCGGAAGTAAATAAGCTATCAAAGTCTATATGAACTTTAAACTAGAGTTTGTACCAAATTTTGTATCTATGCAAGGTTTAAACAAAGTCATTCATTCTACCACTTCGAAACACCAAAACATATGTTCTACAAGACTTAGCCCAATGATCTCTTCCACGGTTCCGCCGCCACTGAACATCAATGCAAGTCCCTTCGCCTCCTTAACTTATGCTTTTTCTTTACCTTTGTCTGCAATAGAAGGAAATGCAACTAATAAGCAAAATGCTTAGTAAGTAAATCCTAACTCACAAATCCAACGATAAGGGATAAACATGCTCTTTTCAAATAATGCTTGCTTCAAAACACATGCACTTGGAAATAATTACACATGAGAACTTTCATACACTTATCATGCTCAATCATGCTTAAAAACATTTACTAGCATCAAAACACTTGCAAACTTAACATGCTCATGATTTCTTTTGCAAACTTACTAATGATACATTTCCACACTTTCAAACACTAACTTCTTTGCTCTTTCTCTTTAACATGCTTGTAACATAACCATGTTATCATACACAACAAAACATACACTTACGGAAATTGAAACACTTACATATACTTATATACTTCAAAATAATAATCAACTTTCTCAGGCCTTGACAATGTACCTGGTATCAGTGTACCAATGCGCGCATCCCTAATAGGTTTCGGGGTAGCTAGCCACCGCACCCTATTAGAGCTTCTTTCTAACTTTCTGTGGGCCTCTCTTTTGCCCGGTACATGTCCTTTTACAAAAGTAAAATACTTTCTTACTCATAATGCTTGTATTTATCAAGCTAACTTTCTTTTTTCATAAACTTTCCACTATAAACCTTTACCTTTTCTTACTTGGAACTTCCATCGAGCACCTTGCGTGCCCTTAACCCAAAACTCAATTTTGGGACTTTTCAAGAACTTGGTCTCCCATACTTAGATCACATATATAAAAATCTACTACAATTCAAGTTCTATGATTAAAAACATGTATTCTTGAGAAACTTAATCACACAATAAACAATATTCTCCAAGCATGCATATAAATCACAAAATCAAGGTTCTACAACGAGAAAACTACATGCGAAGCTACTCCTATTGCAGGTGAGTGATTTACTTACCCTTTTCTTGAAGAAAACTCACTAAGTATCTCGAAATTCCTAGTGTAGGGCTCTTTTCCTCTTCCTTTGCAAGAAATCTCCACTCCTTAGCCCTAGGGAAGAAGCCCTAGGCTCTCCACTCAAGAGGAGGAAGAAGGAGGAAGAAAACCCCTTGTTTTCTCCCTGTTTTCGCAGCCCCTTTCCTCTGCTCGCGCGGCCTCCCGAAACCCTAATGGGGTCTTAACCCAACTTAAGTGGAAGTTTTAATACCTCTTCATGAAACGGGCTAAATCAACTATAATATTATTTCGTTTCATCTTTTTTTGTGCTTGATACCCTAGCCCAGCTGGTTTCTGCTTTAGCCATGAAATGGAAAGGTTCCGGGATCAAATCTCGCCCGACCTCTTATATATTTTTTTTTCTTATTTTGATCCGAAAAAATGCTATAATATTCCGAAAAATGCTAGAAAAATTCCTAAAAATCCCTAATAATACCAGGAAATTATTGGGTGTTACAACAAAAAACCCTAATTCTACTTGGCAATAGCGACGGATATTATATTCCATCTCTAGTGACAGATAGATCAATTTTCCATCACTAATAGCGATGGAAACGTCAAAAATCGGTCACTATTATCAACGAATAGGTCAAATATTCATCGTTATTAGCGACGGAATTATAAATATCAATCGCTATTTGCGATACAAATTTTTCCAGCCCCTCCACTCTTTTACCATTTCCCATGAATACAGTCATAACAATCATACACATCAATAGATATCACAATCCAATCCACACACATCATAACATTCATATCAATACACATCAACATCCAATCCACACACATCATAAGTCAATACTGACAAACAAAATCAAATGATATCCAAATACAAATACATCATAACTCAACATAAACTATATTTGATATCCAAATACATAGGTCAATACTTACATGAAGAAAGAGTCAAATACAAGACATCATAATCAAAAACATGGTCAAAAAGAACATCAATCCTACATGAAATATTATTTGATTAATAGACAATACAAATAAAAGTATAATACAACTACAAGCATTTATAACAAAAACATAACTAGTTAACGTAACTTATAAACAATATCTAGATAACAAAAATATATACCTTTCAACCAAAAGAATGTCTGGATTTGACTCTCAGAAAAGGAAAATTTGTAAATGATAATGAAAAAGTATAATACATTTAGCGATGCATATAATAAAACAACAGATAATAATAGTTCAATTTAATAAATGTAGAGAAAAAGTTAAAGCTAAGAAAAAGGACAACATACCACTAAAACATCTTGTCACGCCCCTAGAGGCACATGCTTACTCAAAAATCGGGCAGCATCTCCCCTATACGATGGACAAAATGAGGCAAATATACATAATATCTCACCAATACATATAACTCAGCCACACACGGCTGGCATCAACATAATAAATAATCACAACCACGCAGTTTTATATCGACAGAAAAATAACGGGTGGCTCAGCCACCTTAAACATAAAAGAACTACAATCCAAAGAGAACACAAAAGTCTCTGATAACGACAAAATCCGATAATGAATAAAATGCAACTTCAAGTACTGAAAACAAACAACTAAACCAAATACGGAAAAATAACTCAACTCAACACTGGGGACTGGCAACTGGATCCTCTCCTAGCTCTAAGAAATACGTCTACTTGCTATCTAAAACAAAAAGAGAAAGCAGGGGTGGTGAGTCCGGGCGGACTCTGCGGGTATATGAGTAGACAATAAGCATGGCATAATAAAAAGATATAACAAGTAGAGAATCCAACAGGGTACAGTCCATAAGAAATATAAGAATACCTAATCAGGAATAACATAAGCAAAACGACATGGTATAAAATCCGAATGACAACTAAACATGTATAAAACAACACAACAATAGTAAAACCAACATATACATGCATGTCAATCAAGTGCAACAACCATAGCTCATATAAATGCAGCAATCATAGGAAAAATACATAAACGAAATACGTATGCATATGATGCAATGACATGTGTCACCCCTGACGTCAGTCAAGCCGCCAACACATCCCATCTGTGTGATCGAGTGGGTAGGGTTGTGACAACTGTACGCACTCCAACAACAAATACCACAGAAGGTGTGGTTGAGTGGACAGGATGCTGGGGAGCCAACTACTCCAAAAACCCCGATACATTGGGGGAGACACCAACAGCTCTAATATCCCTCGAAAAACAATGGTGAGGGTGTCACTGTTTGCCTACAGCTACAACATGTATGGCATAACAGGACGGTTGCTCGCACTCTAGCAACTACCATGACAACAAGTGGTTGAGTGAATCGAGCAACAAAATGACTAACGACGGCTTAACCATATGAAAGCCCAACAGTCGTTAGTATGCAACGTGCAGATATGGTGCATGCTACAAGATGCACGAACAACCGGAGAAACAACGATGCAACAAAATCCAACAAGTAAATGATGCATCAATACATCCAATCGGAAATTGAAAACCAATGATTATGCACCTACACTACTAGGTAGGGTATTTCTAATGCCAAATAAACCTATCTGTGTTTAATGGACTTCTAAGTACTCGCGTACAAGCGACACTTTACAGAACAGAAAACCAACAGAGGACTGTACAGATACGAATTTGGAATACTTGAAGATCAACGAAGAATAAGTATCAACGGCGATGTTAAAATATCAAACAACAAGGAATAAGGTCAGGCAACCTATAAGACATAAAATAGTCATGCTTTAAGGTAAAAAAAACTACTCGAGTACAAAGGAGAAGTACCCGCCTTTATTGAAGAATTTCGTAAACGAGGACCTTCCGCGATCAACCAAACGAGTCCAAATTCAAAGTCCTGAATTAATACATAAGTTTAACTAATTATAAAAATTAAATAAATTAGTTAAACCATATATAAACAAAATTAAGGCCAACCATAATTACAACAGCTTTTTATTCAATTGTATCTATCTTTCACAATTGATTAAACTACCCCACAAAATACCAGATACAATTAGGATAAGTCTTAATTAATATACATCGATTAGTCCCCTATTTAACCCATCACGTAATCCTAACAAATCAACAACACATATTTAACCTTCAAGAATCCCAATTGATTTCTTACCCTAATTATTACCCTTCACAGTGGCCTCCATAAACTAACTATCAATCCTTACTCATTAGAACACCATGTTGTATGCACAATTGATCAAAACAACTAATTCATACCATTCAAGCTCACAACCAATACAAGGAAAATAGAACACAGTTCCCATAATATTGAATCACCCTTACTGACTTCGAATCCATGTAATAAGACCACCATGATTAAAGTAGGGTTTTCATTCATTCATTCACTAATGGAGGCAGCACGATAAAATTAAGGACAAAGTAAAAGGAAGATTGCAGGTTTACAGCAGAAAGAAATAGAAATTGATTAATTTACTTATTTCTTTGTGCTATTCCAAATTAGCAAGGATGAGTTGCAGAAGCAAACAAGTCCTCTGACCACTAAAAAAAATCCAACCCTTACCTTGATTTCGGCCGGAGAGACAAGCCAAGGACGGAAAAACAAAATCAAACAGCGCTTCATCGACTCACGGCAGCGACGTTGGCTAGTCGAGGCAGAGGCGACGGCTAGGGCTCGGCTCGGCGTCGAAACCAGCGAAGAAGAAGAAGAAGAAGAAGAAGAAGGGAAGGAGAAGAAATGGAAGGAAAGGTGACGCTCGCTCGCTAGGAACGAAGGGCGGCGGCGTCGCTGGTCGCAGCGCGTGCGGGCTTCGGCGACAGGGTCGACGGCGTTGGGCGAAAACCAAAAGGGGGCGGTGTCAGGGAGGAATCAGGGAGAACTTAGGGAAGTTAGGGCTTTTTAGGGAATTTATATAATGATTTGCCTTTTATAATAAAGCCCTCTAAGTTTGATTAATCCAAACAAGGCCCCTATGTTTCAAATTTTACTTTTTAAACCCTTTAATTTCAGTATTTAACACATCTACTCAGCAGGGGAATCCTTAGGCTCCTGCATCTCTTGAGACTCTAAACGATGAGGGGTGGCCATTTGGGAAAGTGGAGATAATGTTGCTACAAAGACTTACATTTGATGCAGTATTTCCTCAGTATTAGCCTGGCAGTTCCATAACTCCTGCATCTCTGCGTCCCTCTCAACCATCGTCATCTCCATTGACGTGAGTCGTGTCCGCAGATCATTATTTTTCTCTCACAATTGACGTACCTCACTAGATGAGGAGGAGGAACTTGGACACCCCCTAACCCCTAGAGCTCTCATCCGGTCATAGACAACTTTGGTCTGAGAACCAAGGTTGTATAGGGCGGTCTTCCTCCTTCTACCGACGACATCATAATAAATGTCATTTACCTGGTCAGTGTAAAGAGGCCATGAACCCTCCCCCTCTACAGCAGGCTGAGACACCTTTGCAACTCTAGTGATCATTTGTTCCGGTGAAAAAAAAGAATTAAATTAATCTCTATAATAGGTCTAAAAATATATATACACTAAAGTTAATATACTTACATTAATTGTCGAGGAGCGTCGATCACCAGATGACCCATCTTTCTTTTTATGGGTCTTGTTGAATACCTCCCAACTAGTTGGAGGTCTCTGCAATTCACCAACTTGTATATAGAAAATGAAACACTTAAAACTATCCAAAAGAATTGTAAGAATTTTTATTATAAGTTAATTAAAAACTTACCAAGTTAGTGGCATACTGAACAATGAAACGGGATCCAGCGATACGCTTTATCGATCTGGTGATGGGCCAACAAGCTCTGAGTTACGATTGGCTCGAGCAATCGTAACATTATCTTTCCAATGTTAGGCATCCCAAATGGCTCTCCATGCCAACCAAATTACCTTAGGGATCTCAGAAGGCCTAATTTCCTTCTTCCTCCACTTGTATAACATGCCCCTGTATAGTTTGGATGTAGTCTTTCCATGTTTTCTTAAACTCCTCCTCATGACCCTCCTACTAAACATATCTTCTACAAATAAAAAAAACCAAGATTTAGTATCATGTTGTTTTTTTACTAGAAATATATTTTATATTTAAAATACTTACAAAAAAATCTCCATAGTAAAAAGTCTTCATATCTTGTTCCATATGTCCCCATGTAATAGCAGTCGAGGACAATCGTTCTCTAAATTTTTTTATAATGTATACAGAGACGTGGTGACTATCTGGGAGAAAGCTATAGGGAAAATATCATATATTAGATATGCGTGATTTAAAAAAATATAAATTAAGAACTGGAATACATTAAAAAATACATATTTACTTACTAGTCATCAACTACTCTTAGAATAACCTGGTCACCACGTGGACTCTGTCCTGGCTACATGACTATATAAATCCAAAATCATAATATTAGATATACACATTTGCAATAATAATACATTATAACAAGGAAAGAGAAATAAAAATAACTAGTAATGCATTTATCATGACAATATTATTATGCAATATTTAATCACTTGATCTCATTTTGAATGAACTAAATTAACATGTTATAAGTTCTCATTACTAGACTCTATTGATACATCAACCTCCTCACTGCTAGATATTTTTCTATCATCTATTTTCTCATAAATGACATTAACATCTACAAGTAATTATGATGTAGATTGTATTTCTGAATCAATTGAGTGTATTATGACTTCTTCATCCACAGAATCTATTGACATAAAAGAGCATATGATTCTTGTAGCGACATAAGAAGGTCAAATATTTTATCTTTCTCTTTATGATGTTGTAAAACTTTGAGGTTGGTTATAATCAGCCTTAAGGTATTATATTCATTCGATAGATCTTTGTAGTCACCAAATAGCTAGGAAATAATCTTTTCTTCTGTTTTAATATATGTAATTTTTCTTTTGATCTCTATGATCCTTTCTAAATTTGATTCATATCTATACATTACCCATCTGCTCCCAAAGGGTCTTCAACACTGGAGTGTAGGTTACTATTGTTGTATGGGTTTTATCAAAAGAATTTAACAAAAGAATAAACAACCTTTTACCAAACGACGCACATGAGAATTAGTAATTACCAAAACGCGTACTGAAGTTTCGTTTTTACTAAAGGGCGCATCAAATTTAGTGTTCTTCCTCTTATACCCCTCCCGCCAACAAATCTCTTTCTCAATTAGAATTCCAAAACATCTGAACCACTTTTTCAGACTTTTCAATTTAAAATAACATATTGTGGTTCAGATGCCCCAGGGAGTCAACTTTTTCTCACCCTACATATATATTTCTACCTTGCACAACTCGACTTATAACGAAGGTACATATATATTTCTACCTTGCTTCAGAGAGTGGACTTATTCTAGAGGTGACTTCAAAGAGTCAACTTAAAATAATCGTTGAGGAAGATAGGTGTTGAAGGAGAAACTTCAAGCAACAGTTTGTTTGATAGAAGGAAGAAAAAGATTTAGTAATATACGTATGATTGACTACTTAAAATTTGTGTATACGGTAAAAAAATAGTATAAGGGTTCTTATAGGGTTTATTTCAGCTAGACTTTGTTATGCTCTGATATGGTATCAGTCCTAGTTTTATACATGATCAACTCTTTCTATTAATTTTTTGTTTGGAGAAGGACTCTAACGGTGTCATGCATTACATAAATAGGGTTCTCAGAATTTGTTTAAACTTACGACAAATTCATGCTTGAATACGACCTAGGGCCTGATATCCTTTGATATCAGGCTCTCCTAGGGCCTGAAATCCTTTGATTTCAGGCCCGAGGAGGGTCTGATATCCTTGTTTGTTTTTTTAAATTACTGAAACACTTGATTATGATTTTGAAAGTTTGCCAAATTTAAATATAATTTATTTTTCAGGGATGATAATGTTGTTGACAAAATTTTCTCTGAGATATGGAATACTCTTGATGATAATGTTGTCATAGGGAATGGAGTAGAAATAGTTAGTAATAATATTCCATTATCTTCCGAGTGGTAATAGAATTACAAGGAATTTGACATTTGATCTAAATGAAGAAGCAAGTAATCTAGAAGATGAGTGTATGAATTCTTCTACAAGACTTGTTGAATACTTTAAGCCAACCTGGAGTGAGGAGGAAGAACATGAAATCCGAAATGTAGATCAATTACAAGCTAGTATAAGTGTACTAGAATTCCAAGCTGATGGTATGCAAATTGAGCAATATGAATTTCCCCCAGATCAGTGCAGTGACTTAGAGGAGAAGTTTCCAATAGCTGATGATCCTTATATTTTGAATTCTTGATTGCTAGCTGGGCCAATTGGAGAGGCAGAGGCAAGAGATAAGCATGAATTTTTTGTGGGGCAGATTTTTCGATCTAGACAAGAATTCAAGAATGCACTTGTGAAATATGTCATGGTTAAGCATATGAGATATAACCCAGTTGACAACCGAAAAAATAGAGGTAAAGCAGTGTACTTCAACCATCCATGTACATGGACAGTAGTTGCCCGGGGGGAAGTAGAGTTCACTGTTACAAAATATGCAAAGGAACACCAATGTGGAACTGTTAGGGAAAGTGTTGATCATCATGCATGCTCTTCATCAATTATTGCATCTTTTGTTGAAGAGCAATTTCTTCATCTGAACAATACAAATCAAGTATGATTATATCAGATATTAAAGCTAGATTTGGAGTGACCATATCATATAGAAAAGCATACATAGCTAGGGAGAAAGCATTGAAAAAGGTCGTCAGAGATTACGATGAGGCATATAGAGATCTTTTACAATATCTGCGTGAGTTAAGAGCTAGAGATCCTGAAACTTATGTGGCACTATACAGGAATGGTAACAATGAGTTCCAGCGGCGTTTTTGGGGTTTTGGTGCTTGTCAAAGGGTGTTCAGATCTTATTTGCATAAACTTATCGGAATTGATGGCACATATCTAAGAGAAAAGTATTCGGGTGTATTGTTGATTGCTACAGCGATTGATGGTAATGATAATGTTCTCCCAGTTACCTTTGGAATAGCTGAAGTTGAATGTGAGTTTGCATGGGAGTGATTTTTGGAGCATACAAAGTGATTCTTTGCTGTCGATGAACAGTCAATGACTATAGTATCAGATAGACATTGTGACATTATATCAGCAGTTAGAAAAGTATACACAAACGTGCATCATGCTTTTTGTTGCCACCACATGTCTTGTAATATGTTAACCGATACTGGAAGTAGAGTAACTTTAGGTTTGTTTTGGGATGCAGCACGAGCAAACACAACACTCCAATATGATCTCATAATGCAATCAATGCTTGAAAAACATCCAGATGCCCATAAGTGGCTTCAGAACATTGGCCCTAAAAGGTGGGTTAATGCACACTTTACTAGGGGAAGGTACAGAATGCTAACCAGTAATTGTGTGAGAGAGTTTAAATGCTTTGTTCACGACTACACGTGAACTTCCCATAAACAAGTTAATTGATAATACAAGAAAGTTAGCTCAATGGTTCTTTAACCGTAGAAAGGAAGTCTTAAAATGGTATGTTGCTTTGACACCTCATGCTACAAAAGAAATGGATTCAAGGAGAAGAAAGCTAGAGCATATAGGTTCACCCGTACTCTCAATTAGAAATGGAAGTAGAGACATGGGGCACTTCATACATTGTTGATTTGGAAAAAAAATATTGTCAATGTGGGGAGTTTCAAAATTCAGGGCTTCCTTGCTCACATGCTATTGCCATCATCATTCACCGGAACATGGATACACTTTCATATTGTAAGCATTATTTTTATTCACAAAATTGGAATATCATTTACATGGATCATATTTACCCTTGTCGAAGCAAGAGTTTTGGCCTAGGGGCGTAAACAACATTATAGTTCTATGTCCCCATAGCCTTGTGCAACCCGGTAGACGAAAGAAGGCACGGATTGAGTCGAGACATAATGGGAAGGTAAAACTCAAATGCAGCCGCTGCAAACAAGTTGGCCATAATCGAAGGGCTTAGAATGCCGCCAGCCCCAGCATCTTGAGTTACTGGTATATGTATTGCAAGAATATTCTGATAAAGTATATATTTTGTAAGCAGGAGAAATGAATATATATATATTTTGTATATTGTACAACGATAGTATTGTAAAAAAAACTAGTTGTTGTTAATGTTGTGACTTGAAGAGGTATTCCAATACTATGATACATTTCACCTTGTCTAATTCAATGTAAGCAGAATAGATCAGTCCTAAAGTCCTCTGATTTTAGACTCACATTGGGCATGAAATAATTAGATTTCAGGTCCTGAAGTCCTCTGATTTTAGGCCCTCTGATTTCTGCATTATTGCTGCATTGTTCTGTGCTAACTAATACGGTATGAGAACATAATTGATATTCATTAGGACTAAGTTTGGACACCACAAATACCATCTCGTAGCTCAACTCTACCCCCGGGGCTATGGTGTAGCAGTAGGGCAACTAGTCGTTAACCTAGGCATCCGCTATTCGATCCCCGGCTACGGTGCATTTTGCAAGAATTTTTCTTCCAAATGGGGTGCGAACCCTGGGACGCTGGGCTTCTAGACTGCCCACCGCGAGCGCTTCCCGATTTACCCTGGTGACCGGTGGGAAACTTCCGTGGGGTCGGGTCAGTCACCCCAGGTTCAATTTGTCTGCTGCCTGGTTCATTAAAAATTGTCAAAGTGTCTTAGCCCAAGTGGTAAGCATAGAGACATATGTTGCCTGAGGTTCCGAGTTCGAGTCCTCTTAGCGACTAATATTTATTGACTGAGATATTATTGCCAATAATATGCGAGATATTATTTACAATAATATGCTCGATATTATTTTAATAATTATGCTCTTATCAATCAGTGGTACTATGCCTTCAGAAATCCCGGAAGGGGGTTTCTGATAAAGGGGACCATTTCAGTGGTAGGGCTAGTCACTATAAAAAGTTTACCCTTTCTAATTTTTTATGTTTAGCCACCGGGGCTATGGTGCAGCGGTAGGGCGACTAGTCGCTATCCCAGGCATCCGCGGTTCGATCCCCAGCTACGGCGCATTTTCAGGAATTTTTCCTCCAAATGGGGCGCGAACCCTGGGACGCTGGGCTTCTAGACCGCCCACTGCGAGCGCTTCCCGATTTACCCTGGCGGCCGGTGGGAAACTTCCGTGTGGCCGGGCCGGTCGCCCGAGGTTGGTTGAAAAAACCTCGTTAATCATTTTTTTTCATAGCTCAACTCTAACTAGTGATATCGAGTTTTATGAAATCCAAATATAATAGGTCTATCAGTGAGTTTCCACTGAAACCCACTGATGGACCTACAATACTCCTATTGCAACAAATTCTAAAAATATGAGTTCATGGTCTGCAAGGAATCCAATTTTGATATGCATTGTGTATTTACGTAGTATCCAGATGAAACCTTCTTATTTCAAGTTTAACAAATTTAAGCATATTTTGATCATAATTGTGTATTTCAATAAATGAGAGGACTTTGTCACAACTTGTAGAGTTTTATAAAAGATTATCCTATAAATATTTAATTTAATAAATCATTATTAAATATTATAAAAATTATTTTTAAAATGAAAAAAATTTGAGTCCACGTTGGACCTGAAGTCATTTGATTTCAGGCCCACGTTGGACCTGAAATAAGAGGATTTCAGACCCAACATAGGCTTGAAATAAGAGGATTTCGGGCCCAACGTGGGCCTGAATCAGATGATTTCAAGCGCAACATGGGTCTGAAATCAGATTATTTCAAGCCCAATGTGGGGCTGAATAGCTCTGATTTCATACCCTTTGATAACCCACTGATCTCTACAAAATAAGAATATTATTTTCCAAATTATGAATAAATATGTATAATATAAACATATAGAAATAAAAATTAGTTGTTATGGATGTTATATCTAAGAAAAAAAATAAAAGATATTACAATAAAATTATAAATGTGGAAAAAAATTAATATAGATAATAAGATATGAAGATAGCTAATAAATAATTAAGATAGATAATAAAATAAATAGATGAGGAAAATTAAAGGGATAAGGATGATTTACTAAAATAAGCTCTGATTCTGCATTGTTTGTGCTAAGTGATACGGTATGAGAATGTAATTGATATTCATTAGGGCTAAGTTTGGACACCATAAATAACATCTTCTAGCTCAACTCTAACGAGTGATATCGAGTTTTGAGAAATCCAAATATCCTAGATCCATCAGTGGGTCTCCATCGAAACCCACTGATGGACCTACAAAACTCCTTCTGTGCCAAATTCTGAAAATATGAGTTCATGGTCTGCAAGGAATCCAATTTTGGTATGCATTGTGTATTTAGGTAGTCTCCAGATGGAACCTTCTTATTTCAAGTTTAAACAAATGTAAGCATGTTTTGATCATACCTGATTATTTCAATAAAATGAGAGGATTTTGTCACAACTTGTAGAATTATATAAAAGATTACTCTATAAATATTTAATTTAATAAATCATGATAAATTATTATAAAAATTATTTTGAAAATATAAAAAAATTTGAGTCCATGTTGAGCCTGAAGTCATCTAATTTCAGGCCCAACATGGGCCTGAAATCAAATTATTTCAGGCCCAACGTGGGCCTGAAATCAGATTATTTCAGGCCCTCTGATATCGAAAAGTAAGGTTCCATATTACTGATCATATAGACAACAATTACAGATTACTGATTCCATATTACTTATTTCTATAATATAAACATATAGAAATAAAAAAATAGTAGTTATGGATGTTATATCTAAGAAAAACTAATAAAAGATATTACAATAAAATTATAAATGTGGAAAACAAACTAATATAGATAATAAGTTATGAAGATAGATAACAAATAATTAAGATAGTCCAAATAAAATATAAAGATGAGCAAAATTAAAGAGGGCCCACGCTTTTGGTTATCAGTAATATAGATTTCAGGTCCATCAGTAATATGGAAACTTGCTTTTGGTTATTAGAGAGCCTAAAATAATCTAATTTCAGGCCCACGCGGGGCCTGAAATTAGAGATATTCAGACCCAAGTTGGGCTTAAAATCCAAATATCCTTGGTCCATTAGTGGGTTTCCACCGAAACCCACTGATGGACCTATAAAACTCCTTCTGTGCCAAATTCTGAAAATATGAGTTCGTGGTCTGGCAGGAATCCGATTTTGGTATGCATTGTGTACTTAGGTAGTCTCCAGATGGAACCTTCTAGTTTCAAGTTTAAACAAATGTAAGCCTGTTTTGGTCATACCTGAGTATTTCAATAAAATGAGAGTATTTTGTCACAACGTGTAGAATTATATAAAAGATTATCCTATAAATAATTAATTTAATAAATCATGATTAATTATTATAAAATATATTTTTAAAATGGAAAAAATTGAGTCCACATTAGGCCTGAAGTCATCTAATTTCAAGCTTAACTTGTGCCTCAATATCTCTTATTTCAACCCACGGTGGGCCTGAAATCATCTAATTTTAGGCTGGGTTTCAGTGGAAACCCACTTATGGACCTAGAATATTTGGATTTCTCAATACTCAATATCACTAGTTAGAGTTGTGCTAGGAGATGGTATTTTTGGTGTCCAAACTTAGTCCTAATGAATATCAATTATGTTCTTATACCGCATCCCTTGACACAGAACAATACAACAACAATGCAGAATTAGAGCTTATTTTAGTAAATCATCCCTATCTCTTTAATTTTGCTTATCTTTATATTTTATTTGAACTATCTTAATTATTTATTATCTATCTTCATATCTTATTATCTATATTAGTTTTTTTCTACATTTATAATTTTATTGTAATATTTTTTATTAGTTTTTCTTAGCTATACCATCCATAACCACTATTTTTTTATTTCTATATGTTTATATTATAGAAATCAGTAATATGGAATCAGTAATATGTAATTATTGTCTATACAATCAGTAATATGGAACCTTACTTTTGGTTATTAGAGGGCTTGAAATAATCTGATTTCAGGCCCACTCTGGGCCTAAAACCATCTTATTTCAGGCCCACACAGGGCTTGAAATCATCTGCTTTTTGGCCCATGTTGAGCCTGAAATATATGATTTCATGCCCATGTTGGGCCTGAAATTAGATGACTTCAGGCCCATGTTGGGCCTGAAATTAGATAACTTCAGGCCCAACGTGGACTCAAACTTTTTCTATTTTAAAAATAATTTTTATAATATTTTATCATGATTTATTAAATTAAATATTTATAGGGCAATCTTTTATATAATTCTACAAGTTGTGACAAAATCCTCTCATTTTATTGCAATACTCGGATATGATCAAAATAGGCTTACATTTGTTTAAACTTGCAACAAGAAGGTTTCATCTGGAGACTACCTAAATACACAATGCTTACCAAAATTAGTTTCCTTGCAGACCATGAACTCATATTTTCAAAATTTAGCACAGAAGGGCCCCTGCGGGCATGGCGCATTGGCAATGGCTCACTTGGGTGATCCCTCACATCCCGGGTTTGATTCCTCCCTAGTAGAGCGCGCAGTATGCTGACGGAAGAAATCACCATAGGCTGCTGCATGGTTGGGCCATCGGGTGTCGATATCATTAGTGGTGAAGTCGCCACGCGTCTCCGTCCCATGATTTACCCTCGTTGACCGATGGGGACTCTTGTTGAAAGTCGTGGAGCAGGGCCGGTCAGCCAAGTGGATTAGTTGGGTGCAAGCCTGGATACCTCTTGTAAATCTAAAAAGAATTTGGTGTTGGATCGAGAAAACCGATAGAGGGGGGTGAATATCGGAAAACGTTCAGATTTTAGATAGAGAAATTGCACAGCGGAAGATTAAAACAAAACACGCAAACACAGAGATTTTTACTTGGTTCGGAGCCTAGGTCGACTCTTACTCCAAGGCCCACGGTCGTTGACCGTTTACTGCGGCAATACTATAATCGCGCAATAACAGTTTACAGTATTGAATTACAAATGTAGCAAGTTAAACTTTTAAAACAAAAAGCTCTTCTTTTACCGACGTCCGATGTAGGTTGTCTTTCTTTTTTCGGAGCAGCAGGACGTCGTCGGCTCGAGTTGGGAGGTTTCCGGAGCGAGGCGCGAGAGCAGAAGAGCGAAGAAGCGTTGAATCAAGTGTTGTTCAGAAGCCTGGGCGTTGGGTGCTATTTATAGCACCTCGAGGCGCCCTGGACGTCGGGGGCGCCCCCCCACGTGTCACGCGATCCGAGCTTCGCTCGGTCAACCTCTATCCCACTCGAATAGGGATGAGGTTTAACACTGGGGGCGCCTGTTTGACTCCTTCAGCGTGGACTTCTCGGCTGGATAAGGGTAATCGGCTTCGCTGGCGTAGGCGCGGGGCGCCCTGGGCACTGGGGGCGCCCTGGGCATTCGGGGCGCCCTGGCTGCTGAGGGCGCCCCAGCCAGTGAGCAGCCGAAGCCTTTATTGCTTTGCTTGTTTTATGTTCCCCTTGGGGGCGTCCGGGATACTGAGGGCGCCTTGCTCAGCTACTTGCCTCTCTCCTTTTGGCATTTTGAGCTGCAGAGACACGTTCCTTCGGTCCTGCATCCAGGGTTAGTCCAAAACAATATAAAACAATAGAGTATTATGTTTATACAGCCTTAGCTATCTTGGTTCTGACTTTGGGCCTCCAAAATGGAGCCCTAGGTTGAACTGAAGCCTACTGTTCTCTAGACGGGGAACGCGTCCTCACCTACTCCTCTTGGGAGAATTTACCTGATGCCAACCGCTCCTCTGGTTGGACTTTTGCCTGGCGGTCCTTTACCAGGTCTTGGATACCGAGCTGTCCTTCGCCCGGTGCCTAGCATTCCTTCGCTAGGGCTTCAGTCCCAAGCTGTCCTTCGCCTGGCACCTAGCAGTCCTTCGCTAGGGCTTTTTACCCTGACATTCCTTCGCCAGTGCCTAGCAGTCCTTCGCTAGGGCTTTGTGACCTGGCATTCCTTCGCCAGTGCCTAGCAGTCCTTCGCTAGGGCTTTGAGCATTCCTTCACCAGTGCCTAGCAGTCCTTCGCTAGGACTTTTTACCCTGCACACTAGAGTGACATGTTAGATAACAAGTAAGACTTAACTTTTGAACCCTGTTGCCATTATCAAAACACAGGTTTGACTTGGGTGCTTTCTGCACCAACAATCTCCCCCTTTTTGATTTATGGCAACCCTAGTTCAAAAAGTTAAGTTTAATCAAAGCATGTAAAAGCATTAAATTTTGTTCCCTCCCCCTAGAAGGACTCTCCCCCTAGATTTTTCAAAAACTCGTGGGGTTAAAAAAATTTTTACTTAGAATTTTTCAACAGAAGGCTTTTGTATTTTCAAAATAATTTTTGCACTTTTGAAAACTTAAGTTTAGGTACTTGGAAATCTTTTGACAACTTAATTTTTAAAAGTACATAGAAGAGTTTTTGGAAGCATGAGTTTAGAGTACTTAGAAAAATTTTGAAGCCTTACGTTTTAAAGTACTCAAAAGTTTTTGAAAGCTTTAACTTAAGTACTTAGTAAGATTAAAAAAACTTAAGTACTTTAAATTTTTGACAAACTCTAGTACTTAGTAAGTTTTTGAGAAGCTTAAGTACTTGGAAAATTTAGAAAGGCTTAAGTACTTAAAAAATTAAAAGCTTAAGTACTTTAAAATTTTTGACACAAGTACTTTGAAAAGCTTAAGTACTTTGAAAGGCTTAAGTACTTTAGTACTTTGAAAAACTTAGTACTTTTTGAATAAAGGATAGAATTTAAAATTTTGAGAGAAAAAAGATAAAAAATTTTAAATTCTCTCCTTTCTTATCTCTCCCCCTTTGCCATATATCAAAAACAGAGAAATATAGCAGAAGTTAAATTGCATAAGGGAAATAACTTTTATAACATATTTGCATGATTCTGCTGTACTGAACCAATTCATGATAAGACTTAAACCAAATCAGTTAATTTTCTCTTGTAGGGACTTGTCTAACCCAATTAGCTACTTACTAACTGTTATAAACAGTAGGTTTCGCTAGGGTTAGTCAAGTTAAGTGTTCTGTTCAAGTTAGATTTTCTAAACTTGACACTTAACTTGATTGATGTGTAAATTGTATTTAGTGCCCCAATTACTGCAGATGCACTGACTTAAAGCATCTTGAATTGAGGCAAAGACCTAAGCATCTTAACCCTTTCTAGGTTATCAATCAAAAGTACCCTAAGGTGCTTGTGAGATGCTGGCTTCTAAATCTATAGGTGCATGCAGTTCTAGGGTTAGGGCCTAGGCTAAGTCCATTTTCGAAAAAGCCCTAGTTTTGAAAGGGGGTAGTTTTGAAATAAAACTAAGTCCGAAAAGATTAAAAAAAACTGATTTTAAAAATAACAGTTTTTCAAAATTCTTTTAGAAACTGATTTTTAAATTAAGTAAAGCAACAAAAAAATCAAAAGTAAGTTAATCTATTCTACAGAGCACAATCCTAAATCAGATACTCAAATTAAATAAGTAGTCAAACAGAATAGGTTAACTAGTCAAACAGAGGTACAGTAGCGTCAAACATAAGTCATGTTTTGGTTACTTAGTACAATGCAGAAATAGACTAGCTATGAAGAAGGCCCAGGGTGGTCAGATGGGCCGGGCTGCCATGAATCGAATCGTGCCATCATCTCAATGTATCGTGTATCAGCCACTTCTCGATCGGCTCTACGAGCGTCCATCTGCTCGATGTGATAGGCCTCGACCTCCTCTCGGAGACTGTGGATCTCCGTCTGTATCTGTGTGAGGCGCTGGTCAAGGGTGGGTGGTGGAGGCTCGTCTATGTGTGCTCGGGCTGCTGCTGCCAGATCCCCGACGTCGACCTCAACCTCCTCGTCTGAGTCGAACTAGAGAGCTGCTCTCTCACGTCTCCAGGACAAGACCCCGGTACCGGAAATCTCTATACCAGCTAGGGAGAAGTTTCTATATCCTATCTCGTCGTAATCAGTCAACTCAGCCATCTCTCCCTCGGTGATGTTCCGACCGTGGTGATGCAATATGGACGTGATGATGTGGCAGTAGGGTGTGCGTACCCGCCCTTGCGTGGTAACATTGGATGCATGTAGGATAGCATGAAACATGTGAAGTCCTATGTCGATGTCTAGCTGATGAATCAAGGCATATAGGAGAAAGGCGTGGAATGGTCGCATAGTGGTGACATCTCTAGTAGATAAGGGCAGAATACATCGGACTACTACTCTATATAGAGCATAGTCCTGGACCTGTAGGTCGACAGACTGAAATCATCTGGCCAGCGGTTGCCTAACGAAGTATGAATGTAATGTGAGAGTAGGGAGCATCAAAGGGAGGCTCCCTAGGAGGGTAACAACAGAAGGTGGACTGCGAGAGTCGTAGTCCTAGAAATCGGTTGAGTAGTGTAGGTGTGATAGTTAAGGGAATTCCTTGAACAGTGGTGACGAACATGAGACTATCCTGTCTGATTATGTTGTTGTAAAATTCTGCACATAAGGACGTGTTGATTGGATGGGTGCAGAATACGAGATTGTCAAG
Organism: Boesenbergia rotunda; assembly: GCA_024364735.1. Taxonomy (NCBI): domain Eukaryota; kingdom Viridiplantae; phylum Streptophyta; class Magnoliopsida; order Zingiberales; family Zingiberaceae; genus Boesenbergia; species Boesenbergia rotunda. The sequence continues at coordinate 15,905 of JAGFNQ010005600.1, read as the reverse complement.
TTGGTAAAAGTTTATAACGTTCATTGCTAAGGGACAGGATTGGGTGAAAAATTGTCTATTCAAGTAGCTCGTCTTCATAGGTTTATAGGTCGTACGAGCGAACTTATTACATAGTTCTAAATTCGGAAACCTAGGATCAGGACTAGGTTGGGTACCGGGTTCTGCCTGGTTTGGTCGGCGTCTTCTAAGAGAAGGAATATGCATTTAAAGAAAGTATGAAGGAATTGCATTAAAGAAATTTAACTTAAAAAAAAATTATACCGGGCTGCTCGGGGAGGCATTGTTGAAGATGAGAGCTCGAGAGGGTTGCAAGGTCTCTTGGAAAGTAGAGAGTTGAAGAGAAAGAGTGGTTTGAGTGTGAAGAGAAGAAGGGGGTATGGAGCCCTTTTATAGGGCATCTGCGGGCGCCCTGTAGCGGGAGGGCGCCCTGACTGGCGAGGGTGCCCCGCCTGGCGAGGGTGCCCTGGCCAGGGCTGCAGCTGCCTTTTGGCAGCTTTCTGCCGTTGAAGGACTATACAGGGGCGTCCGGGAACACCCGGGCGCCCTAGTCAGCATGCAGTGGCAGAAAGCTGCTTTTTGACCAGCCTCGGGGCGTCCGCAAGGGTTTGGGCGCCCTAAACGATTATTTTTGACCCTAAAAGACTGTGTTTGACCAGATTTGACTTGCTTGACCAGATTTGACCTGATTTGAGTATTTTAACCATGGTTTGACTACTTTGACCATGGTTTGACTACTTTGACCATTGTTTGACTACTTTGACCATAGTTTGACTACTTTGACCATAGTTTGACTTGCATTATTTCAGTGCCGTTCTAAACTAAATGTTAAACAAAATGCAGTTATTGAATGAATTTTCATTAAGTTTGTCGTCTCACCCAATCTACGGTTATCAACCATGTTAGCCTTATAGGTTTTGTGAGACAGGTTTTGACAGATAAAATTATTTTGTGAAATTATTTATTTTGAAAACCTTAAATTAATTTTTGAAAATAGTTAAATTTGTTTTGAAAGGAAATGTTTGAATCTATACCTAACTAAAAGTTTGTGTTAGATTTGAATTTGACAAAAAGTAATTTGAATTTGAAATTCAAAAATTGGCTTCCAGGTCTTGGTGAGGCACTAGGCCTTCTTTGGCCGCAGCCTTATTGGATCATCAACCCTTTCCTTGACAAAGCCGTTTAATGAAATTTCATTTTCAAAATTAATCTTTGAAAAGTTCTGGTCTAACTAGTTTGGGTTTTGGATCGGTAGCTTCGACTAGTTTCACCAGTCTAAAGAGACCAAGTATACTTGATCTTATTAGAATTGGTTTCCCTAACGTACTATCATCTCACCTCCACCCAATACTAAGTTGTCAAGTTTCAGTTAAGTTTGTTGAGTCCTTATACTAACCATTCCTAAGTCTAAACATGGTGAATTGTAGAAATTTAAATAAACAGTCAATCAAGCAAATTGCAAGAATTAAATTCTATTTAACAATAAATATAGTTTTTAATTTGGCTCCCCCTGGACTAAAGCCACGGTAATGATTAGGCAAGATGTGAATCTTGTCCTTGGGGATCCAATACTGATTTGATCCAGTTGGTTTGTTCAGGTACAGTTTAGGTACCCATGCCTGAACTTTACTTCTGGATTGATTCAGTACAGCAAAGTAAGATCTTTGTCGGGATTTGGTTCTATAGCCAAGTCCAGATCGATTTAGAACGGACTTCTGTTTTCCAAGAATCATGTCAAGACCCTTGGAACCAGAAGTGAATCGTTCTAAAGCAGCTCTAAGATCCTTAACCTGAGTTTTCAGGGAGGAGTTCTCTTTCTCAAGTTTTTCAACTTGAGTAGGAGTTCCTTCTTGAACTTTCTCGGTTAAGGGTTTAGAGTCAGCTTCCTCTTTCAGGAGTTTTACTTCCTGTCGGAGGGATTCGACTCGGAGTTTGGCTTTCGCCAAATCTCGAGAAAGATACGAAATAAGTTCATTTAACTGACTTCTATTGAAACCACTTACCTTGATTTCGCCGTCTTCTGAAAAGGTTAGTCTGCCGTCGTCCTGTTCTGATTCTGACTCGGTCTCGACTTCTTCTGAGGCGGTCAGGGCTAGTAGGTTTGACTGGGGTGCTTCTTCTTCTTCTTCTGAGGAAGATTCGTCCAGGTTGCTTGGAGTGCTTTCTTTCTTCTTGTCTTCTTGTTCTCCTTTAGGTTCGGACACTCCGTCTTGTAGTGACCCTTCTTCTTGCACTCGTAGCAGGTCACATTGGGTTTGTTTTTGTCATTTGCAGGTTCAGCTGGTTCGTCCTTTCTTCGGTTGGCCTTCCTTCTGTTGGTTTGGTTCTTTAATTCTTTATAGTAGCTTCGGGCCAGTCGGACCAGTTGAGGTCGATCTCCTTCTTCGTCTTCTGAGTCTGAGTCTGAGTTAGACTCGGGTTCAGGTTGTGGCTTCTTCATTGTTGACCTTCCAGTTTTTCCTGCAACAAAGGCAATACCTTTCTCGGCCATATTGCAGTTAGTCTGTTCATGAAGTTCTAACTCGGAAAACAATTCATCTAATTTAATTTTAGAGAGATCCCTTGAAACCTTGTATGCATCTACCATAGATGCCCACAAGGTGTTTCTAGGGAAAGCATTTAAAGCATACCTTATTAGGTCACGGTTTTTGACCTTGTGACCTATAGTGTGAAGACCGTTCATTAATTTTTGCATTCGTGCGTGAAGCTGCGCTGCTGTTTCGGTGTCGGCCATCTTGATGGTGTACAGTTTGTTCAGGAGCAGATCTCTTTTACTGATCTGAGTGTCTGATGTTCCTTCGTGCAGCTCGATCAGTTTTACCCACAGCTCTTTGGCACTGTTGAAGGGGCCCACCCGGTTCAGCTCCTCCTTTGTCAAGCCACATTGAAGGGTCTGGGTCGCCTTTGCATCTGCTTCAATTTTTCGTTTCAGAGTGGTGTCCCACTCTGTGTAGCTTTGAGGTTGTCCTTCAGCGTTTTTGGGAATCTCCAGTCCGGACTGGATGATTATCCACATGTCCACCTGAGTTTTCAGATGGACCTCCATTCGACTTTTCCAGTAGGAAAAGTCTTCTCCACTGAAAAGTGGAGGTCTGGCGGTGCTGAATCCTTCTTGCATGACCATTTAATCTGAAAAAAAATAACTAACAAAAAATTTCCCAAGACTTGGTCTTGGATTAGTAGTGCGGGATAAGGAACATAAAATATCGAGGGGTGTTGCACCAACCTCGATTAACGAAAAAAATCGAATGTAAAATTTAGAAGAAATTCGAACGAGAAAAAGAAAATAAAAAAAAATCCGAAAAAATTTTCAAACTGGTGGTTGCACCAAATTTGAACTTCCACGCTCTGATACCACTTGTTGGATCGAGAAAACCGATAGAGGGGGGGTGAATATCGGAAAACGTTCGGATTTTAGATAGAGAAATTGCACAGCGGAAGATTAAAACAAAACACGCAAACACAGAGATTTTTACTTGGTTCGGAGCCTAGGTCGACTCCTACTCCAAGGCCCACGGTCGTTGACCGTTTACTACGGGCAATACTATAATCGCGCAATAACAGTTTACAGTATTGAATTACAAATGTAGCAAGTTAAACTTTTAAAACAAAAAGCTCTTCTTTTACCGACGTCCGATGTAGGTTGTCTTTCTTTTTTCGGAGCAGCAGGACGTCGTCGGCTCGAGTTGGGAGGTTTCTGGAGCGAGGCGCTAGAGCAGAAGAGCGTAGAAGCGTTGAATCAAGTGTTGTTCAGAAGCCTGGGCGTTGGGTGCTATTTATAGCACCTCGGGGCGCCCTGGACGTCGGGGGCGCCCCCCCCCCCACGTGTCACACGATCCGAGCTTCGCTCGGCCAACCTCTATCCCACTCGAATAGGGATGAGGTTTGACACTGGGGGCGCCCTGTTTGACTCCTTCAGCGCGGACTTCTCGGCTGGATAAGGGTAATCGGCTTCGATGGCGTAGGCGTGGGGCGCCCTGGGCACTGGGGGCGCCCTAGGCATTCGGGGAGCCCTGGTTGCTGGGGGCGCCCTGGCTGCTGAGGGCGCCCCAGCCAGTGAGCAGCCGAAGCCTTTGTTGCTTTGCTTGTTTTGTGTTCCCCTTGGGGCGCCCGGGATACTGAGGGCGTCTTGCTCAGCTACTTGCCTCTCTCCTTTGGGCATTCTGAGCTGCAGACACACGTTCCTTCGGTCCTGCATCCAGGGTTAGTCCAAAATAATATAAAACAATAGAGTATTATGTTTATACAGCCTTAGCTGTCTTGGTTCTGACTTTGGGCCTCCAAAATGAAGCCCTAGGTCGAACCGACGTCTATTGTTCCCTCGACGGGGAACGCGTCCTCACCTACTCCTCTCGGGAGAATTTACCTGATGCCAACCGCTCCTCTGGTTGGACTTTTGCCTGGCGGTCCTTTGCCAGGTCTTGGATACCGAGCTGTCCTTCGCCCGGTGCCTAGCATTCCTTCGCTAGGGCTTCAGTCCCAAGCTGTCCTTCGCCTGGCGCCTAGCAGTCCTTCGCTAGGGCTTTTCACCCTGGCATTCTGATAAGCATCATTTTATTGATTATTTTAATTGCTAAAATCTATGTTTGACCTATGTTTTTATTGCTTAATTGTGATTTTACACTAGGTTTTAGGATTTCCTCTTATTTTTGGACTTTATTGCAAATTTACACATTTTTTGGATTATTTGGCCACTAATTTTCTGATATATTTTTGTAGGCATGAAAGGATCCTGGACCTAGGGTATACTGGGTCAAACATGAGTCGGATGTGAACCGGATCGAATTATCAAGCTTACAATTAATCCGGGCCGTCCGATTCAAGAGCGGCTAGATCTGAGCCATCCGGGACGATCTGAAGCAATCCGAGCTAGGGTTAGGGTTGATCAAGCTCTATGATCAAGATCTGAAGGTTTCATTCCAATCAGAGCTCAATCAACCGTTGGATCAAGCAAGGAGGGCTCTAGAGCGTCCATTCATAGATTGAGTTGATCTGGACCATCCGTTGCACATTTGGAGGATCCGAGCTACCACAAGGCAGATCCTGACCCCATATCATCATCATAAAAGTTTGGCTCAAATCAGACCAAGATCTGCCGTTGGATCTCCTCCGATCAATCTGGGCCGTCCGTTGATAACTATTTAATCAAAAAAATCGCCGCAGCCCAGCCTTGTCGCGTTTCCTCGCCGCAGCTTCGTCTTCTTCATTTTGTTCATCAGTTCTTCAGTAGTTTTCTTCATCCAAGGGGCGCGACCCCTCAATTCCTTTCTTAGATCATGTGTTAGGTCATTTGGAAGGTTTCATCGGTGAGGTTCTAGCTCAGATTTGCCCAAAAACAGAGCTGTTGAGAGGTTTCCGCAGTTTTGTTCAATTGCTGCCTTTGGATCGGTTGTGCTCCATTTCCATCCACCCGAGCTTCTGGAGGGGTTCCCTAGATTGCTTGGATCATCCCCAACTCATCACCAATCGCGGACACAGCTGAATTGAAGGATGCCGAATGGGAAATTCAGATTTGAGCAAGCTGAGTTGGAATTGAATCGCAGAGACAATTTCTTGATGATTTGCTGAGCTTGCGGGTTCGAGGCTCACTCTTGCTTGACGACCAAGAAGCACTTGAGCTAAGGGAGTGATTGAGGAGTAGTTTAGCTAGTTAATTTCATGTTTCTAGCTGTAATTTCGATTCTGAATTCTCATTTCTGTTTCATTAGCTGTAATTTCGTTTCTCTTGGTTTCAGATTGGTTAAGTTTGGTTTTCTTAAGTGTTCTTGCTTAATTAAATTTCATTTCTTCAAGTTAAGTAACTAGGAATCTCGTTTATTGAATATAGTTCTTAGTTTCAGTTCTTTTATTCTTTAATCTATTGCGTGCCAGCTCCTTCCCTGCGTATCAAATTATTTTCCTGCGTATCAGTAACTTGGCTGTTAGTTCATTTTAGTTTCCATTCCTGAAGTAAACTAAGACCTTAGAGTGCTGTGTATTTGAATTCAGCTCGTGTATAGTTTGTTTTGTTCAGAATTTCTATTCCATTGTTGCACTTTCAATTTCAGTTTCTGCGCAACCTCATTCCCAGTTTCTTTACCCTGCGTGCCAAAGGACAACTCAGCATTTGATTGGTGCCAAGTTTAACATGGTTTCGTGTGTATCATTGCAATTGAATCAAGCTTGAATTGAATTCAATTTGATCAGAAATTTCAGGTTTAAAATCTGCAACTTCAATTACAGTTTCTGCACAACTATTCACTTCTGAAGTTTGCATTTTAATTGTTAGCTTTCACATCCACTTACCTCACATCAATTCCTTCCCATCAATCTAGAATTCTGTATTCGTTTCTCAAAGCCTATAAATCAGTTTGCTAAAGTTTCAATTACATTTCTGCATTTAGACATTTCTGCATATAGCCCTTGCAAGTCCATTTCCGGTTTTAGTTTGCTTGAATTGGTTAGAACTTGATCTGAAATTCTTCATTCAATTTTGCAAAATTCTTCATTGCAAGCTTTGTTCTCCAAATTGCAATCAATCAGCATGAGCATCATCTTAGACACATCAGTTTCTTTGTTGCTTGCCAAGTTGCTGAAATCTGCCTTGGTCTGAATTTCTGAATCCATAGCTGCACATCAGTTCGGTTTTTATAGCTACAAGGTCTGAGTTAATAAATTCTGAATATAGCTACAAGGTCTGAGTTAATAAATTCTGAATCCTGCATTCCACTTCAGTTTCTGCAATTTGTTTTGTATCAGATTAACATCCCTGCAGTTTATTTAAGCTTTTGGCACATGAGTTTGACTTCACTTGGTATCAAGTTGTTTTGATTAATTTGCTTGCATTTATGTATCAAGTTAAGTTTCGGCTTGAGTGGTGATGCTTTGAGTTTAAATCAGTTTGAAGTGTATTCGTGCAATCGAAATCAGATCCATGTTTTCTTTCCAAAATGGTGCAAGTGGCCTTTTATTGAGTTGTTTGTTGGTTAAGTTCATAAATTGTCATTCCTTGTTGAATTTGTCTAGCTAAGATCCTTCATTTTCATTGTGTTTTCATACTAAATTGAAGCCCAAACCATATTCCCTTTGAAACCCAAAAATTCACAAACGACACCTAAATACAAGCGCGAATCAAACAATGTCAACTAGCCCCGAGAAAAATACGACCTGTGGCCCCTTTACTATGTTTTGTTCTTGATTACAAAAAGGGTTTCCAGCATTTCATTCATTCATATATATCTAAATTTGGTAGACCCACATTCGTGACAGTATATTTTGGGTCCGTCAAATTTTTGGCGTCGTTGCCGGGGAAGAAACTAGTTGATTTGTTTGATTTTTGCTTGTATGCTTTTTGACATATCATTGGGTTCTGTTTTATTTTACTTTATCTTTCATATACGGTTGCTGCCATTTTTCTTGTTTGTTTTGTGACAGGTTTGCAAGATCAAAATGTGGTCACCAGAGTTCTGTAAAGAGATAAACGAGGCACTGGAGGAGTTAAAAAATGTGTGTAAGGGGTTGGTAAATCAACAAAAACATAAAGCTCAGTCATCTACTTACCAGAGGCCGGTTCAGCCAAAATTTCAGCAACCTCAACACCAATTTCAGCCACCTCAGCCACAGTTTCAGCCTCTCCAGAAATTCCAGCAGCCAAATCAAGATTTCCAGCAGCCCTATTCTAATTTTCAGCAACCAAACTTTCAGTTTCAGCCACCATTTCAACAATTTGAGCAACCACAGCAATTCCAACAATTTCAGCCAAGACTACCAAATTTCCAGAATTTTCAGAATGGGCAGCCACAATTCCAAAGTTTTGAGCCTCAAATTCAGCAACTACAACAATTCTAGCCACCCCAACAAACTCAGAACAATCAGCAAGCTTTTCAGCCATCAAACAAAAATTTTCAGCCTCCGATTCAGCCTATTTTTCAGCAACCGCAGCAGCAATATCAGCCCCAATTCCAGCCATTCCGACAGCAATTTCAGCCTTATCAACAGGGGCAGCAAGTGTGTCAAACATTTCAGCAAGATCCGCCTCAAAACCAGCCATTTTATCAGCCCACACAGCCCTTGAATCAAAATTTTCATCCTTACAACCAAGGGTGCAACACCCGCTTTTTTTTTTTTTTTTTTGACCACCATAAAGCGGTGTTACGTTAACATACTTAGGGCATGTAGACATCATAACGCAGCGGAAAACTTTAAACTTACACCTACATGCACTTTCTATCATTCCTAGCATCATAACATACTTAGCATCATGTCATACTTAGCATCATGTTATACTTTAGCATTCTGTCATCCTTTAGCATCATATCATAGAGTCATAGTCATATTCAAGTACTTAGTAGTAAAGGTAAAGTTCTATCATAAGGCAAGCAAACATATGGTCTCTTGGCCAAGTCACTATCACACACATTCTGCAAAGCCCTCCTGCTGCTTCCTTACTGTTCCTTTGCGTGATCTGCGGTATAAGATAATAAAACTATAAGCACACAGGCTTAGTAAGACTCTTTCCTACTCACTAAAACCGTCCGTCACTTAATCATAAGCATATGAAACATTAGCACTCTTAGCGCTTTACTTAGAACATCATCCTTAGCATCACTTAGCATTCATTTGACATGTCATGGACATAGCTTCACCCCATTCATAGCATGACATAAACATAACCATAAACATTCGGGTATGGCATAATTATTGACATAACATAAACATCGTAAACAATCATAGCATGGCATAATACTTGATATAGACATAAATAAAATCATGACATAAGTCTAATTACAATCATGGCATCCCATACTAGCATGAGCATGAACAAAATAATGGCATTCTAACGTAACATAAACATAATTAAACCATGGCATCCTAAACTAACATAAACATAGATAAAGTCATGGCATCCTAAACCATCATAAACATAAGTAAAGCATGGCATTCTAAACTAGCATAAAATCATGGCATCCTAAACTAACATAAACATAGATAAAATCATGGCATCCTAAACTATCATAAGCATAATTAAAGCATGACATTCTAAACTAGCATCAAATCATGGCATAAACATAAATAACATCATGGCATAAACCTAAATAATATCATGGCATAAGCTTAAATAATATCATGGTATAAACATAAACAAAAATCATGGCATAAACATAAATAAAATCATGGCACAAACATAAATAAAATCATGGCATAAACATAAATAAAATCATGGCATGAACATATCTTCATAACATACTTTTCGTAAACATACTTTTCATAACATAATGCATAGCATAAATGGATGCATGTAGCAACTGTGCATATATATATATATAAGGATGCTTAATCTTGAAAACAGGCTTTTAAATACTTGAACATAATCATAACATGCATTGGGCCCTGGCTTGTACCACATTCATTCATCATATGCGCGCATCCCTAAGTAAATACGAGGTAGCTAATCTCGACCTACTAGGGTAAGGACAGCTTCATCGGTAGTCCCGAACCGTAAGGACAGCATCATCGGTAGTCCCGAACCGTGGACAGCATCATCGGTAGTCCAGAACCGTGGACCTTACTTAGGTCCGGTACAAGCCCATAAAATAAAATAAATGCTTTCATATGCTTCTTCATTCATCATCATTCATAGCATATTCATTCGTTCATCATTCTTTCATCATCATTATGCCTTAAAGGCATCGTCATGCATAGCATATTCATTCATTCATCATACTTAACCTTCATTCATCATTTCATTCTTAGACATGGCATAGGTACACATCATTCATATAGCATGGCATACACACATAAGCATGGCATACATTCATATCATTCGTAAGACATGGCATACATACATATCATTCATACATCATGGCTACATACATATCATTCCTAAATCATGGCATATTTCTAAACATTCTATGACCTAACGTATATTTCATGACGTATAAGCTATAGGTTTAGTTAACATGGTATTCCTTCACCTTACTTAAGCATACCTCCTAATTACCTATACCCTAAGGTACTCTAGGGTACCCCAAAAATTCCCAAAAATTATAGTTACTTACTACACATCATAAGGGCACAGTAGATAACATTATCATGATTTTTAACATATTTTTAGACCTTTAAAACATGTTGGCCGAAACCCTTGAACTTAAAGTTCTGGGTTTTGCTTCCCTCATGTTGGCCGAGACCCTAGGGTGTCCTAGGGTACTCTAAAAATTCCCAAAAATTACAGTTAACTTCTAAACATCATAAGGAACCAGTAAATAACATTATCATGATTTTTAACATAATTATGGACCTTTAAAACATGCTGGCCGAAACCTTTGAACATAGAAACCTTGATTTTGTTTTCCCTTCAACATTAAATCCGAAACTAACCCATATATCATGCCAAAAATCCCCAAAAATTTCCAATTTACTTCTAAACATCATAAGGGAACATAAAATCATATTATCATGATTTTTAGCATAATTATGGACCTTTAAAACATGCTGTCCGAAACCTTTGAACCATAGAAACCTGGATTTTGTTTCCCTTCAACATTAAATCCGAAACTAACCCATATATCATGACAAAAATCCCCAAAATTTCAATTAACTTCTAAACATCATAAGGGAACATCAAATACTATTATCATGATTTTTAGCATAATTATGGACCTCTAGAACATGCTGGCCGAAACCTTTGAACCATAGAAACCTGGATTTTGTTTCCCTTCAACATTAAATCCGAAACTAACCCATATATCATGACAAAAATCCCAAAAAATTTCAATTAACTTCTAAACATCATAAGGGAACATAAAATAATATTATCATGATTTTTAGCATAATTATGACCTCTAGAACATGCTGGCCGAAACCTTTGAACCATAGAAACCTGGATTTTGTTTCCCTTCAACATTAAATCCGAAACCCACCCATATATCCAGCCAAAAATCATGGAAAACGTTGGTAACTATTATACCACAGGTGAGGGAGTCTTACCTTAGATTTCTTGATTTTTAGACCTTGGATGGAAAGAAGGAAGAAGACTTGACCACACCTAGCCCTTGGAAACTTGAGAAGACCTTAGATCTTGGAGGATGAGACTTTTTGTGAAGTTTTCTCAAGGGAGAAGTCCTCCTTGAGTGCTCGGCAAGAATGGAGAAGGAAGAGAGGAGCAAATGCACTTGATGGCATGAAGAATGAAACTCCCAAACCCCCTTATTAATCAACCATTAAGGTGGTGAATGAAGAGTTTTCTATGGCCCTTCATCTTCCTCTACCATTTAACCACCATTCACTTCCTTTCCTCACAAGAATTCCTTGCTAGGTGAGTTGGTTAAAGCATTCATTGGTTGTACAAGAGGTCCAAGGTTCAATCCTTGGCCCATGCATCTTTATTTTTATTTTATTTAATCTTTTTTCTTATTTTCGAAAATTCCCCTTTTATTTCGAAAATTCTCCAAAAATGACCCATAATTTTGCCAATATTCCTAAATAAAATTCTTTTATATTTATATGAATTTTACTCAATTAATACCCATTTTTTTCGGAGCCCATTTAAGGCCCATTAGTACCTAATTCCTCAAATTAATTAGAAAAATTAAACTAATACTTACCCATAATCATGCTAATATGTCCCATTAAATCCTATTTATCTTTATACTAATTTCCACCTAAAATCCACCGATAATTATGGTACTAGCAAGCCCATATAAGGCCCATTAGTGCCCTTTTTCCCAATTTAAATGGGAAAACATGGATTTTCTAGGCCAAAGTTTGCATTATTACCTCTAGGTCCTTCGGAAAATTATCTAGACATGCTTAATATTTTAATAAAATATTAAGAGAATTTTCCGGGTCGTTACAATCCCCCATACCTCGTGAAAGTTCGTCCTCGAACTTAGAATAACTCCGGGTACTTGCGCCTCATTTCGTCCTCGCGTTCCCAGGTAGCTTCCTCGAACCGCTGGCTTTGCCATAAGATCTTAACCAAGGGTACTCCTCAGCTTCTTGACCTCTCTATCCAAAATCCGAAGGGGTCGGCTCTCATAACTCAGGTCCTCTTGTATTTGCACTGTCTGCGGCTCGATCACTTGGTCTGTATTCGGGATACACTTTTTAAGCAGGGACACATGGAATACGTTATGGATAGCTGACATCTCTGGAGGTAGCTCCAGCTCGTATGCCACCTTACCAACTCTTTTCAGAATCAGATACGGCCCCACATATCTCGGACTCAGCTTTCCTTTCTTCCCAAATCTTGTCACCCCTTTCATAGGAGCCACTTTGAGGAATACCAAATCCCCAACATTAAATTCCAGGGGTCTACGCCGGACATCGGCATAACTCTTCTGCCGACTCTGAGCAGTTTCTATCCGTTGTCGAATATTCTGTATAGCTTGGGTGGTGCTGTTAATGAGATCCGTTGTGTGCCCCATCTCCTTCTTCTCACCACCCTCATACCAACAGATCGGAGACCTACATCTCCTCCCATACAACGCTTCATAAGGTGCCATTCCAATAGTAGCTTGGTAGCTGTTGTTGTACGCGAATTCTGCTAAACACAAATATCGACACCAGCTTCCCTTGAAATCCAAGGCACACGCTCGCAACATGTCTTCTAGTACTTGATTCACCCGTTCAGTTTGCCCATCAGTTTGAGGGTGAAAGGCGGTACTAAATCGCAATTTAGTGCCGAGAGATTTCTGAACACACTCCCAGAAATGCGAAGTAAAACGTCCATCCCTATCTGAGATGATGGTCTTGGGAACTCCATGCAGCCTGATTACCTCCTTAACATATAACTGAGCCAGTTGCTCAATCGAATAAGTCATCTTGATTGCTAAGAAGTGAGCGGACTTAGTCAATCTGTCCACAATGACCCATATCGCATCATATCCATTTGTAGTTCGGGGAAGTCCTGAAATGAAATCCATTGAGACATCTTCCCATTTCCATTCCGGAATTGGAAGTGGCTGCAGAACTCCTCCGGGACGCTGGTGTTCTGCTTTCACTTGCTGACAGGTCATGCAAGTACTGATATGCTGGGCCACATCCCTCTTCATACCGGACCACCAAAACTTCCCCTTCAGATCCTGATACATCTTGGTGGACCCTGGATGCATCGAGTAAGGGGTTCCGTGAGCTTCTGCCAGTATCTCCTTTCGAAGCTCCGGATCATTAGGGATACATAAACGATCCCTAAGGTAGAGTACTCCCCCTTCGGCGATATGAAAACCATCGCCCTTTCCTTCCAGGATCTCCTGTTTTATTTTCTGCAGACTCCTATCCCCATCTTGTTTTTCCACTATATCCTCGAACAGCAGGGGTGATATTGTCATGGTGGAAAGTCGTCCAGAGATGACCTCGACCCCGAAGTTCATAATTTCTTCTTTGAGTGGTCGGGGTAATCTGGCTATGGACATCAGGGTGGCACTTGACTTCCGACTGAGTGCATCGGCCACCTTGTTTGCCTTCCCTGGATGATAGAGGATCTCGCAGTCATAGTCTTTTACCAACTCAAGCCATCGGCGTTGCCTCATATTCAGATCCTTCTGAGTGAAGAAATATCGCAGACTCTGATGGTCCGTATAAATTCGACACTGCGCTCCATACAGATAATGCCTCCATATCTTAAGAGCGAAGACCACCGCAGCCAGTTCCAGATCATGAGTGGGGTAATTTTGTTCATATTCCTTGAGCTGTCGAGAGCCATAGGCAATAACTTTTCCCTTCTGCATAAGTACCGCTCCAAGTCCTAGTTTGGAGGCATCGCTATACATATCAAAGCTCTGATTACATTCTGGAAGGGCAAGGATGGGCGCACTTGTGAGTCTCCTTTTTAGTTCCAAGAAACTATTTTCACAATCTTCTGTCCATTCATACTTCTTATCCCTCCGGGTGAGAGCCGTTAAAGGGGCTGCAATCTCGAGAAATCCTCCACAAATTTTCTATAATAGCCTGCCAATCCTAGAAAACTTCTGATCTCGCTGGCATTCTTTGGCCGACTCCAGTTATTCACCGCTTCAACCTTCATTGGATCCACCATAACTCCATCTTTAGAAATAATATGGCCCAAAAAGCCCACTTGATCAAGCCAGAACTCACATTTGGAAAATTTCGCATATAGTTGCTTTTCCCGAAGAATCCCTAATACTATCTTCAGGTGCTCCGTGTGCTCCTCTTGGGTCCTCGAATAGATAAGAATATCGTCGATGAAGACGATCACAAATTTGTCGAGGAACGACGAGAACACCCGATTCATAAGGTCCATAACATAGCAGGGGCATTCGTCACGCCAAAAGGCATAACAACAAACTCAAAGTGCCCGTACCTCGTTCGGAAAGCGTCTTTGGAATATCCTCCTGTTTTACTCTAACCTGATGATAACCAGACCTCAGATCGATCTTTGAGAAAACAGTGGCTCCCTTTAATTGGTCAAACAGATCATCTATCCTCGGAAGGGGATACCTGTTCTTTATTGTTACGTCATTCAGCGCTCGGTAATCTATGCACATTCGCATAGATCCGTCTTTCTTCTTCACAAACAGTACCGGAGCTCCCCACGGGGAATGACTAGGGCGAATAAATCCCTTATCCAACAACTCCTGTAACTGTTCCTGAAGCTCCTTCAATTCAATTGGCGCCATACGGTAAGGTGCCTTTGAGATCGGGTTAGTACCAGGAATTAATTCAATCTCAAATTCAACTTCTCTATCAGGAGCTAATCCAGGTAATTCCTCTGGGAAAACCTCTGGGTAATCACATACCACCCGAACATCTTCCAGCTTCCGATTCTTCTCTTGACCGGCATCAACCACATATGCTAAAAATCCAGTATATCCTTTGTCTAACATCTTCTGGGCTTGGAGAGCTGATAAATATTTCCCGGTTCTTTTCCTTGGCTCCCCGATGAACTCGAACTTAGAACTTCCCTCAGGTCGAAAGACCACCTTTCGCTTACGGCACTCAATAGAAGCACCGTATTTACCCAGGAAATCCATTCCTATAATAACATCATAATCTTTCATGTCGAGCACTATCAGATCGCAGTACAGTTCCCTTCCTGCAATTCTGACTGGCACTGCACCCATCACATGAGTGGATGTCATGATTTCCCCCGAGGGTAGGGTCGTTAAGAACCTGCAGTTTAGCACTTGCGGAAGCCTATCTATCTTCTTGGTAAAGGGTACCGAGACGAATGAGTGTGTTGCCCCAGTATCAAATAATGCAGTAGCATACTGACTGGAAATAAGTATCTGACCTGTGACAACCGTGGAAGCTTCCGCAGCGTCCTCCTTGGTAACCGAGAAAACCCTGGCATTTGTCTCCATTGGAGGAGCCTCCAGCAGTGGGGTACCCTCCAGCTCGGCCGGCATATAATATAATTTCGCTGGTGCTCCTTGGTACTGAGCCAGTGGTTGGGGAGAGACCTGATTCTTGGTAGGGCAGGAAGCCGCCATATGCCCTTCCACACCACAATTGTAACATCGGTTCGTACCCTTGCGACATTCCCCGGAGTGGTTTTTCCCGCATGTTGCGCACGGGGAAGGCTTGGGCTGCTTATTTGCTGGGCCCCCTTGAGTGTTGTTCCATGGCTTTCGTTTACCACTCTGATCTCCCTTCCAGTTGGTTTGATTGCTCTGGGCCTTTTGACCTCCTAAGCAATCATTAATAGAGGGAACATTAAGGGTAATAGAGCGAGAATCAAGCATCTTAGAATAAACTTGATTCTTACTTTCGTTCGTCGCCTTCCTTTGCTGGAATGATACTATTCAAATAGTGCTCAGTAAGTAAAGCACTACTAAACAGTTCCTCGGTGGTCTGGGGCCTATTAACTCCACCAGCCACGTTCAGAGCTATTTCGGGTCGTAACATCTTCAGCATAAGTCGGACCCTCTCTTTCTCTGTGCGGACTAGCTCAGGACACAGGCGGGCCAGTC